>CALZFC010000265.1:970000-1007500 GCA_945643635.1 Allodiplogaster sudhausi | reverse complement strand
TTGTAGTCAAATAGTAGATCAAAATTCTAGAAAGCCCGCTAACTCGGCGGCGGTGCCGGTGTCGTAACAGGTGTGTTGGATCCTGGAAGAAACAAGTTTTTCTTTTCTCATTTTCACTTATCATTTGCCGTGCGTATGTTTGTGTGTGTGTGTCTTATTTCTGTTAGCATTTTTAAATTATTTAATTTCTTTATTTATTTTGAAATTGAGTAAAGTTACCCAAACTTTAAGATAAAACACTTGAATTCCCCAAAAACTAACCGCCAGGAGTGCTGCACGTGAGATACAATGAAGTCACGTATGTCTTGCCATCTGCTGCCGTCCAAGTGCTGCCGTCAGCTTCGCAAGTGGCGGGAAGTGCGATGGCCTCGTACGTCCTGTCCGTTGGCGTCGTCAGATAGTAGCGCTGAGCAGAACATTATGCATGCCTACATATGAATGCGTGTAATAGTTTCTTTTCAACAAGAAATAAATTTAAAAAAATATATATATGTATAGTGCCCTGCAACATAGGTTGAGTAAATGTATTTATTGACGCATAAGTATAAAAAATGTAATTCTTATTAATTTGTTGCTATCTTATAATTTTTCCATGGTATACATATGTCTGTAAATTAATGCCAGGCACCTCTGCAAGGAAGCCCTCGGGACATGAAAACTTCCTGCAACCGTCGGCCGTCTTTTCTTCGATCGGCACGCCACACGGATATAGTCGGCACGACTTGCTTGCAATAGAGCCGCTGCACGAAGCGCATTCTGGATAAGATGGACCCTTTGGCATGGGAAATTAAACGGTACACAAGAATTGTTAAGCCAACAAATTCTTTATTCCCTTACGCGACTTCTCCGTAGACGTCGACGGTGTAGTTGTTGTTGTGGGAGCGTTAGGATCTATAAAGAAAAAATATTTTTTTGTTCAATCCTTCAGTCAACACTTTATTTCAACGGGTTAATGGATTCCGTGAAGCGTCATGAGATTGAAAAAATGAGAGATGAAAAAAGTGTCGCTAGATGCAGAGTGATACCCTTTCAAAAACTTTTCGATTGGTGTGCTTTTTATGGAATTGATCGGCAATGAACCAACTTATGGTCCGAAACAGCACCGATAGCACGGGCCAATAAAAGTGTTTCGGGCTTTCTAGCAAAAAATTGCTGCCTCTAAATTTCTTTGAAAGTGACTTGTGTAACATAAAATTTTGCGTACTTTGCGAATATCCATATTTAATTTTGTGCAAATGAGCGTAAGGTGGTAATTTAGCAATAAAATATTTCGTGGCCGCATTTTAGGGCCAAAATTCAATTTTTATGAAATCGATCCCTCGGAAACTATAGTTGAACAAAGTTATGAGTAAGAAGTATTGTAAAATTTATGGTTGCGTATATCGAACGGAAAATTTTGTAAAAATCTAAAATACAGCCTATTTTGTAGAGCTCGTCGAGTAGTATAAAGTATGTATATGATGTCTGTGCGCTGAATGCTCGCGTGCCGAAACTCGCTAATGGTGAGTGGAACAAAGAGATTGCTGCTGAAGGCAAAGTACGGGAATCCATTTTGCCGTTTCATACGCTTTTATTTTGCGTGGCTGATACCTACACAACTGACCGTAAGTGACGCATGCCGCTGGAGTGTTCCATGGAAAGACGCCCAATTCACCTTGGTTTCCGTTAAAGAGGATGAAGGTGGCATCCTTATAAATTTCAATGTGACTTCCGGTTCCCGCCGCCTAAATAGAAGATGGCGAGACATACACATTGTTGCAAATGCTGAACTCCGAAAAATGCTGTCCAGGAATGTGCAGTTGCTTATGAAAAAAGCAGCTTTTCTAAGACGAAGAACAGCCAAAAATACTGCTGTAGAGTCATCACTCGACCCTTGTTTACTTTAAGATACCGAACATTCCACTAATGCATTATCTTAGAATTAATTCTGTCAAATGACGACGAACTCCTTCTACAGCAATTCGCTGATCGCCATTCGGGCACTCGAGACCCTTGCAGCCCAAATAAGTCACGAAGGTGGCATATGCGATGGAAGAACACGAGACGCCCGGGCAAGGGGAGAGAAGCGGCGGTGAAGGAGGCATGTCACAGCCCTCGTATGGTGCAGCTGAAGCGAGAAATGAGATATACTGCCACTAAATATTATACAATCCCAATCCTGCCTGGCAAGTACATATTAATATACAAACACTCTGGAGGTTTCACTCCGCAGATCATCTTGAAGCTATCATATCTGTATTCGCGCGGCCTTATATCGGCTGTAGTTCGCCAGAGGCCGTTCACCATGCATCGAATACTGCCAGCCCAGCTGTATAGATTAGCAGCACCGATCGTGTCCTGAAGCGAAGTTGAGGGAAATTGTCTTTTCACAAAGAAGTCTGCAATCGAAAATGAGAGCAGGAACAACCGTGCGGGCGATGTAGAGAGAGGACGTTGATGGGCAGCGCATCTCGCCAGTTGCGTAATCGGGAATAGGAATGTCAGCGGAGCATCTCTCGGGAGGCATATCGCACGGTGTGTTCGGAGGAATCGGGCATCCTGGAGGGTTGTTTGATTCGAAGGATTCAATGATCTTCCATGACGCTAGTTGCGCAATCGGACGCACAGTTTTAGCAAACGAAAACATATACCCTGGGGTGCTGTTGTCGTCGTCATTGTCATCGTTGTGGTGGCTAGAAAGAATATGAACTATTAGCTATTTATTAAATTTGTATTTGATTTTATGTTAAAGAATCGTTTTGTGAATATTCAAGCTTTTGTGAAAACTCATTGTGATTGTGTGAGAAATAGCTTCCACGTTCTTGTTCCAATGTTGTCGGGAAGGAGTAAGCAATGTAAATGTTACCTGAAGTCGTCGTGGTCGTACTCGTGGATGTAGTTGGTGGGGGTGCGCCTAATTTGAATTATATAAGATTTATATGGCCTGTCGGTGGCATTTATGATTTTCCCATATGTGGACATGATAAAGGTAATTAATTCGTAATATTCATGACCCGAGCTATGCCCTCTTATTTTCGAGCACTTCGTCAGGTTGAGTTTAAAAAACCGTTATTCTCTGCCCAGAGGAAATTAGCGGTATTCATCTTGCCGTTATCTTGCCGCCCTTTTCAGAAACATCGTGGCGGACGAGGCCGTTGGTCTCCTGCACTCGGAACACATGCATATTATGCGCGCACCCGACCTAGGCCGAGTTTTTCTTTACACGTCCGCTCCCATGTGATTTGTGCAATCCACGTGTAATCTTATTGTTAGAAAGAAAGCCTGAGTATGCAGATTGAGGTTCATAAAGATAGCTTATTATCCGGGTCAAATTTTTTGTTGACTACTGGCTTGAACCATTGCAAGGATACTCTTCTAGGTGCCTTGACTACCCCTGTGAAAACTTTGAAAGAAAGCCTGAGAATGCAGTGAGATTGCAGTTCGTACACATAGCCTGATAATCAGTTGCAGTATTATCAGCTTCTACGAGAACAATCATGAAATGCGCATATCTTTGGAAATATACTTCCAATCATATCGTACGTAGCCTTGGTGAAAAGAAAAGAATCGAAGATGGTTAATGTCTACCTTAACGAAGTCATTTTGATACCATTTTTTGCTGCGAAATAAGATTGCTTTTGGCTAACAGAAATTAATTAGATGAACACATATGTATGTATGTTTATTCATCCAAATGAATCCGGTCACTTTTATTCCTGACAATTTCCTGGAAATGTAAGTTCATAAATTGTCCGCGTCGAATTGATAAAAGCGTTTGATTGATTTTGTTCTAGTTAATTCGTCGAAATTGACTAATGTTAAGAAGAACAGAACGATAGGTGCTGAAGGCAAAGCGCGAGTACGGATTTTGCAGTTTTAAATTTTTTGTTTGCGTGGATGATACCTACACAACTGACCGTAAGTGACGCATGCAGCTGGAGTGCTCCATGAAAAGACGCCCAAGTCAGCCAGGTTCCCGTCGACAAGCTTGAAGGTTGTCGGTGTTTCAATTCGAATGTGAGTTCCGGTTACCGACGCCTAAATAAATGCGTAAGATGTCATTTTGTTTATGGAACAATTAGCCAGTGCAAGGCAGGCTTAAAGTCATCCGCCTGCGACTAAATTGCTTTCAAACATTAAGACTGTCGGGTGTAAAAAATATCGCTTAACCATAAATTACCACGGTAATTCTTCGACTACTTCAAAAGCCGCTTATCTATGACGAAGAACAGCTAAAATGACTGCTGAAGACTCGACACTTGTTTCCTTTAAGGTGCCGCACATTCTACCATGTTTTTTCTTAGATTTAGTTCTGTCAAATGAAGACGCACTCCTTCTACAGCAATTCGTTGATCGTCATTCGGGCACTCGAGACCCTTGCAGCCATAGTAATTCACGAAGGTCGCATTAGCGATGGAGGAACACGAGGCGCCAGGGCAAGGAGAGAGAAGAGGCGGGGAGGGTGGGGAGTCGCATCCTGGGTACGTAGCAGCTGAACAGAAATTTTGTTCGGCTGGTTGAACAACTAGATCAAAGAATGATACGAACTCTCCGGAGGTGGCACACCGCAGGTCATCTTGAAGCTATCGTATTTGTATTCGCGTGGAGTTGGATCGGCTGTAGTCCGCCAGAGGCCGTTCACCATGCAGCGAACACTACCAGCCCATCTGTACTGCTCAGATGCACCGATCGTGTCCTGAAGCAAAGATCAGGGGATAAAGGAAAAATAAGCAGGAATAACCGTGCGAGCGACGTAGAGGGAGGACGTTGATGGGCAGCGCATCTCGCCAGCTGAGTAATCGGGAATAGGAATGTCAGAGGTGCATCTCTCAGGAGGCATATCGCACGGTGTGTCCGGAGGAATCAGGCACCCTGGAAGATTGTTTGATTGAAAGGGTTCAATGATCTTCCATGACGCTACTTGCTCGATCGGGCGCCCAGTTTTAGCAACGAAAACATTTACCCTGTGGTTCTGTTGTCGTCGTCATTGTCATCGTTGTGGTCCCTAGAAAGAATATGAACTATTAGCTACATGTATTTCTTACATTTTTATTTGATTTCATGCTAAAGAATCATTTTGTGAATATGAGTCAAGTGTGCAGTCGATTGTGCGAGAAATGTGTAGTCATGTTCCAATGTTGAGGGGAAGGAGTATGCACTGTAAGTGTTACCTGTAGTCGTCGTTGTCGTGCTCGTGGATGTAGTTGGTGGGGGTGTACCTAATTTGAATTATGTAAGATGTTTATCTCTTGTCGATGCCATTTCCGATTTCCGATAAGTCGAGAACGCAGAGGGTATTTCGTTATTCGTAATCCGAGATACTCATTTAAAGATTTGGCAAATTCAAAGTGGTCAACGTTGTTGAATCATTATAGGAACACGAAACTTAGCCGTAATCTATATGAATTTTTCTGATTCAAATGTTCTCTCGCGCTTGTGTCAGGAAAAATGCGCGAATTGAAGAATGAGGTTTTGGCTCCTTGAATGATCTAACCAAAGACGGCACATGTCAGTTGCAGATTCGCGTAGTACGTCCCCGCGTAGTCCTTCCATTGATTGTTCACTGAAGTGCACGTGAGAGTCGAGTCGAGTCGAACGACAGAGCCGTCGGAGCGTGTCACCTAAAGTGAAGAGTCTACCATTCATGTCGCAATTATCGCTACAAAGATGTGTGGACGCAAGTTCCCTTTGTGGTGTGAAGCTGCAACAGGCAATGGAATTGAAGTGACTACAGAACTGAATGTGCAACATCACACGAGCAAGATGACAATAACTGCAGATTTTTTGGGAGAATCTTTCTTTATAAATCAACCAGAATCTCTGTACCGATCCGGTGTAGCCGTTCGGGCAGCGCAGCGTCGTGCAGTTGGTGTACGGGTTCGTCTCGAGCAGCGGGGAACTCGAACACGAGTAGCCGGCCTTACACGTTTCTGACATGGTGTACGTGCACTTGTCGCAGCCTGAATCGGTTGTCGTTAACGGTGTGGCGAGAAAGATTTTTTTAAATGTAATTACCTTTTTAATATACCAACTTTAAAAAAAAAGAATATTCCAATTGTTGTTTTAAGAATATACTAATTGTTTTTTTTAAAGAATATACCAATAATTGTTTTGGAATATACTATTTTTTTTAAAGAATACATCAAAATACTTGAAAAGTGGAATACTCTTTTAAAACAATTATGAACAGGGAATATTGCTTACGCGGAAGAATCTTGCAGTTGAGCGCTGTCGGATTGATGATCTTGTTGTTCGCATAGAAGACGCCATTCGTACAGTTGATCTGGTCCGCCGTCAACCACGAAAGTCCGCTCTTGTACTGCAATTAATCAGTATCATTATTTTGTTGCGTGTGCTCCATATTCTCTATGTCCTCAAAGTTACTTGGATTTAGGTCAAACCATAGGCGAATTTAATGTTTCCTTCACGAAGAAAAAAGCATGACAAAAATTTTTCCAAAATTATTTCCGTTTTCTTTTACATGCGTTCCAATCAACGTTCTTAGAAAAAGAGAGAGAGAGAGAGAGAGAGAGTGAGTGAGAGTGGGAAATATGGAGAGGTAGAGAGAGAGAGAGAGTGAGTGAGAGGCAGAGTTTGATAGAGAGTGAGAAAGAAATAATGAGAACCATGTCTTCTTTTCTTTTATTCGACTGACAACTGGCTGGGCGAATGGCTGAATGCACGAGACGGTGCAGGCGTCTTCGACAAGTTTGCTCGGATCGCAAGTTCCGCCCGTCTGACAGTTCGCGCTGCCGGTCGAGCCGTTCGCCGCCGGAATGATCTTGTTGCACATGCAGGAATCTGTGAATGTGGTGGCATGAGGCTATAAAAGTATCGCACAGAAAAGACAGCACCACTGCCCTTTTCGTTTAAAAAAAAATCATCTATTTCAATATGTGCAGCTATTCTTCGTACTGCAAATTAAGTTCAGCTAGGAACACATATTTGGCCATATACATACAGTACCGTCCAACATTGTTGGGTCCGAAATTAATCCGATTAATTAAATTAATTTAAATAATTCAAACTGGAATTGCGAAGTGCTGAGGACATGCCGTGCGATTTCCTCGGAGGGTTTTATGTCTTTTTTCATTGCGCGTCACCCTAGAAAAACTGTTTTCCAAAATATGCCGAAATGACAAAGATCTGACAATTTTTCAACGCTACTCTGTTTAGCGGTATTTTTTACGGGGTGTTCGGCTGAGAAAGCATCTGGCTGAATCAAGCAGCCAAACTACAAACTATTTTCTCAGCCGAACACCCCGTAAAAATTCCGCTAAACAGCGTAGCGTTGAAAAATTGTCAGATCTTTGTCATTTCGGCATATTTTGGAAAACGGTTTTTCTTAATGAAAAAAGACATAAAACCCTCCGAGGAAATCGCACGGCATGTCCTCAGCACTTCGCAATTCCAGTTTGAATTATTTAAATTAATTTAATTAATTGGATTAATTTCGGACCCAACAATGTTGGACGGTACTGTATGTATTCCACCCTTCTTTTTGGAAAAGATTTCCAAGGTCCATGGCTAAGACCTGGTTGAATCTGAATTTAATATAGACTATTGTAATTCAAATAGCAATGACATAAGAAGGGTGCCAGTTTGCATTAATCATATTTCAAAGACAATAATACGATAGATAGTTCTGCTCTGCTCAAAACCAAGATGAGAAGATATGGCGTGCCTAGAATCGAGAGCAAAACTGACCAAAGAACGCATTTGCGGCGGAAGGGAAGAGGATGAAGATGAGAAGTGCAACCAAGGCAGTTGACGGCATACTCAGAATCTTCGCCATTTACAAGGCTATCTAAATTGTTGTATTGTTAATATAATTTAGATATTTATATAACTAACAAATTATTATTATTTGATCTAAATTCAACTAAATGGTTTTGAAAATTTCCAGACAAACCAAGCTGTTCCGGTAGTGCCAATGCGCCACAGTTGATGGAACACAATAGGGTGGTGGCCTTTTATGCGGTATTCTGTTAACGAATGCACTTGATTTGATATACAGCGCACTGAGCATTGCCAACAGCGAAAACTTCAGCGTTTAGGATAATCAGCGATGTGTGTACATGTTCAGAAGAGAGAAAGAGACGTTAAAGAGAAAAAGAGACACTCGAGAACGTCAAGCAAATGCCATACTTCCTTCGCGTGACAGGATGCACGGCAACAAAAACTCTTACTGTACCCTCGTTCTCCCAGAGAAACTCATGGCCGCGTGAGTTTAAAGGC
Source organism: Allodiplogaster sudhausi (assembly GCA_945643635.1). Lineage (NCBI taxonomy): Eukaryota > Metazoa > Nematoda > Chromadorea > Rhabditida > Diplogasteridae > Allodiplogaster > Allodiplogaster sudhausi. The sequence continues at coordinate 999,283 of CALZFC010000265.1, read as the reverse complement.
TTTATAATCGCCTTATAATTCCCAGGAATGACATAATAATGAAGGGGAAAAAAGGCTGATTTCTCATTTCATCCGCCGTTTACTTTTTCCTTCTGTCACTTTCCATTTATGTTCTCTCTCATTAGTTATATGATTAAGAATCAAAAATCGACAAATGATGTCGAATATCTCTATCCTGTTTTCTTAGACAAAATCCACTTTGTGATAGATAATTTCGTTCCCATTCGCTCGATTGCCCCTACCCATCCACAGTTCCTCTTCCAAGTCCAAAAATTAGCTCGCACTTGTGACTCCTTATACAAATTCCGTTCCTTGGTCTCTCACCTTTTTTGCATACTTCTCGTAAGCTACAGAAGGAGCTTAATCAGAATAGGACGCAATTAAAGAATCGTATATCATTCCGATGTAATATGCGATTATTTTACCGCTATGGTTTTATTAAGGATAATACCAGCATAAGTCCCAATAAGACTTCTTCCGCTATATGTACAGATGCACCCCCAAAGGTCAAGCATTTGCTGTTTTTTATAACAGGATTGCTCTTCTGTTTCTTCTCCTCCTCCTCCGTCTGATTCAACCCCTCAAATTCCTACCCGATTAGACTACATCGTGTTTAACTCAGAAACCAACCCGTGCATTGTCTAAGCTTCCTAACCGAAACTCTGCATCTCCTGACAGAATTCCTTTTATTTTTTCAAAAAGGCCCTTGCCTCTATTACTACCCATTTCTATAACATTTAATCGAATAATGATGTATGGCAGAATCTCCAAGATTGGTACATTTTTAACATTTGTTTATTTTTAACATTCGTGCACTCTCCTCTTTCCGTACCTAGTGCTTTAATGTTACATCATGATTACATTTCCCCTTTCTTTGCTTTTTCTTTTTTGTTTGTTTACCTTTTGCTTGACCCATACTGCATCATCTGTATGATTATATGTTATTCATGCTGGGTAAAGCGACAAAGACTATATAAAATGCACTGCATTTGATCTGCAGCGCACTGAGCATTGCAGAAGCGAAAGATAACATGAACATGAGCCTTTAGAATAATTAGGAATAATCAGTGATGTGTGTGTACATGCTCCGAAGAGAGAAACCGATGTTAATGTGAAGAAGAGAAACTCGAACGTTTCATGCAATTGTGACTCCTCCATCGGCGGACTTGGTGAACGGCAACTAAAACGTGGACAGTAACATGGCTCTCTCTCTCTCACCCTCTCGCTCGCTCTTTCTCTCTCTCTCTCTCTCTTTCTCTCTCTCTCTCTCTCTCTCTCTCTCTCTCTCTCTTTCGGTGTAACGCATGACCGTGCGAGTGTGCTCAGTTTCTAGGCATACTTATCGCCTTATAATCAAGGGATGATAAATTCCGGAAGCGGAGTAGTGAAGGGAGAACGAAAATCCGACGTTTACTTTTTTCATATGTTCCTTCACGTTTCTGTTCTTTCATTCTCTCCTCTGTTTAGTTACAATTTGGTTACAATTTAGTAACAATTTGAATACAATTCCAGCCCAATTTGGTTGCACTTTAGCTATAAACCCTCAGCAGTTTGGTTACTATTTGGTTAAAGTTTGTTTTCTATTTACGTAGGTACAATTTAGTTACAATTTGCTAACAATTTAAATACAATTCCAGCCCAATTTGGTTGCACTTTAGCTATAAACCCTTCGGGCAAAAACAAAAAGTAGGGTAATTTCTGAACATAATATGTTCAATTGGTAGAATTGATGGAAAATGTCCCCATTCTGGAAAATATTATGACATCGTCGTAGCTTGGGTGGCAGGAAAGAATATGACGCGATTTGCGAGAGAATCGAAATGAATCAAAGCGACCGCGGACATAGCCAAAATCGACCGGCTTGGATTTTGTTCAAAAGTTCCTTATAGGCACTTTCTGATACGAGGAATCGATTGGGAATGGTCTGGGAGTCCGAAAATGTCTTATTCGTCTGCTATGAAGGCTTGAATTATGGGGCTCGCTGCGCTGGGAGGCGAGTTGGATGCACGTCTGAGGTCATTGCGACGAACTTTATTGAGATATAGAAATGAAAATTAGCACTATAAAAGCTAAGATATTACTCTAAACAATGGAAAAAGAAAATCGTGAAAATTTTCAACTTTCAATCCCTTATTGTCTTTAAAGTTTGAAGGAGCGCAGACAACGTGTTTCTCATTTTAACAGAACCAAACCTTAAAAAAATGTATAGAGCGTGAAAAGAGCTTTCGAATGCACTATTGGGTTTTTGAAACTTAGGATGCGCTGAAGTTTCCTAATCGATTATTCCGGGGCAGCACAAATCAGCGGGTCCGCGCAATAGAAGAACTACTTCAGAATCATTTTAGTATGCCGAAACATACACCACAAGAAAGAGCGTTAAATTTGCTACAAGCTGAACCCATTTCAATGAACTTTCAAGTTTACGATATTTTGTTATAAGCTTTAAAAGTATGGTCGGGATTGCTATTTACATTGCGCCCAATAATCCTTTTTCTTAGTTTATTCGAATTAGAATATTCCAATTATTTTTTAAGCGCGTATCCTTGAAGAATTATTAGAAGCAGACGCCGTATTCTTTTGATCTATCATCAAAACATAGTAGATTCCTTATTATGTTCAAAGTGGTTCACCTGATAGCAAATTTTCTTTCTTGTGGTGTATGTTTCGGCATACGAAAATGATTCTGAAGTAGTTCTTCTATTGCGCGGACCCGCTGATTTGTGCAGCCGCGCCGGAATAATCGATTAGGAAACTTCAGCGCATCCTAAGTTTCAAAAACCCAATAGTGCATTCGAAAGCTCTTTTCACGCTCTATACAACTGTATAGGTTTGGTTCTGGTAAAATGAGAAACACGTTGTCTGCGCTCCTTCAAACTTTAAAGACAATAAGGGATTGAAAGTTGAAAATTTTCACGATTTTATTTTTCCATTGTTTAGAGTAATATCTTGGCTTTTATATTGCTAATTTTCATTTCTATATCTCAACAAAGTTCGTCGCAATGACCTCAGACGTGCATCCAACTCGCCTCCCAGCGCAGCGAGCCCCATAATTGAAGCCTTCATAGCAGACGAATAGGACATTTTCGGACTCCCAGACCATTCCCAGTCGATTCCTCGTATCAGAAAGTACCTATAAGGAACTTTTGAACAAAATCCAAGCCGGTCGATTTTGGCTATGTCCGCGGTCTTTTTGATTCTCTCGCAAATCGCGTCACATGAACTATTAGCAATTTCCTAAATTTTTTTGTTTCATATCTTACTGCGGAAATTTCATGTAAAAGTATACTATGCTCTTTCTTTCTCTCTATACATCAGTAATATAAATACACTGTAATTGTAGTTTGTTCATCTTCGTCGACTCGAACTCTTCGACCACCCTGGTCGGAGTGGACGGGTGGGCGGAGACTGGACATTAGGCCAGTGGAAGGAGACGACGAATGGCCGCAGTGATCAACACAAGCGAGTTTGTCTTCTTTATCGACACCTCTATCATACCCATTTTCGTGTCATCGCCCATTTTTTTTGAATTCGTGGGTGTATAAATTACTCTTCGTATCTTGAAAAACAAAAATAAATTTTAGTAATTTGTTCTTTAAAAGGTTTTTCTCCAGTAACAAAGAAATTTTTACTTGAATTTGCGAGACCAGTAAGTTGTTGCTACAACAATAATTTATTATTATTATTATTGTATTATAGTAATTACTGTGAACTGTGGAGCGACTCATTCGACTCGATTTAGATTTTTCCCGGGGATTGCTGTGATTCTCTCCGTAGAACTCATGACCGTGCGGATGTAGTCAGTCTAACGGCATATTAATCACATTATAATTCAGGAATGACAAATTCCCGAAGGCGAGAATCGAACTGCAAAAAAAGATTAAAGGAGCTGTCCATGGAGATTTCAATGTTGCTGAATTTTTTGTTAATACTATCCGGTTCAACTAGAAACATCATTAGGAAAAGTGAGAATGCGTCCTGAAGGGGCCCTGAGGAGAAAAACCACATTTTCCCCACCCAGTACTGTAGAATTTAGGGAGTGACGTCATCACCCCTTGCCTACTTTCTCCGCATGCACACCCTCATTCTACCAGAGAGAAGGTGAAAATTACGTGCGAAGCGGCAAGCCACGCTTGAGATTCGAGGGAAGAGAAGAGAGGCAGAGAGAAAAAGGCTCACAAAGTCTAGTTTGTTGTGATCGCCAAAACTTTTTGCAATATCATGCGCGAATTCAAACGTTAGTTTTTCACAAGCGGCTTCTAAACTCCATGGATAGTTCCTTTAATGTTTCATCTCATCTGATTTACATTTTTTTCCTTTTGTCTCTTTCCATTTCGGTTCTCTCTTTCTCTCATTACGCGATTTGGGAGAGAATCAAAATTAATTGTAGGAGACCTCCTTTAAAGTTCAACTTTGAATGGATCAAGTTCACATTGCTAATTATGTTGAACTTGCCGACTGCTTTGCCGCAATTCGAGAAATCTAGAAATAACAAGAAATAAATTTGCTTTCTTGGACATGTAAAAGAAATAAGCAAAGATAAATCAAGTGCTAGAAAGCAATCAAGTCTTCTTTATTTGCTGCATCGTTCCCATCGTTATTTCTTTCATACTATTTTTTTCTTCCTGTGACAATAAATAAGCTCACAGCTAACAAAGCAATAAAAAAATAAAGCATTTATATAGTCTTTATTACTTTGACAAAGCATTATTTACAATTGAGAAAAATATATAACATTTACATAATTTATACAATAATGTACATACATTTCTCTTGTAAGGGGAAGCTACTATACCTGGAACTACTATACTCTAGACTACATACATACATAGATCCTCTGTGCTCATCGAGAGTCTCCTCTATTGGCAGTACGCGGTGAAGCCTGTGGGCAGCGGTGTGCCGTCCAGCCCCCAGACGCCCGCCGTACAGACGACGTGGCCGGTGGCAGCCTGGTCGTTGATGAAGACCGAAAAAGTGCCCGGGCATGCGAGAAAGCAGTTGTTTTGGCAAACCACCTAAAAGAGTGTTCATCCGCAACAACACGTTCATTCTCTTTTAGAATTCTCGTCTCCCATTTGCCGCCTGAATTTGACGACATTTCGACAGCAGAGAATTTAGGAAACTTCTCATTAATAAGTGAATTTGTGTTGATCTTTTTTTCTCTCTCTTAAGGAAACCGATTCAATTTTGAATGTAAATTAATGCCCACCATAACGGCAGCGCACGTGTTAGTTGCCATTTGGGCTGGAGTGCACTTGGCCGAGCCAGCCGGCTGGGCGCAACCTAGAAATGGCCGAGTTAAAAGTGTTTGTCGATTTTTCTTTTTCAAAAATTTGAATGTTTTAATATCAAACAAAAAAAATCAAGAAATAACACAAGTAAATATGCAAGCATTACGATAACTAAAATTAAGAAATAGCACTAATAAAAGTCATCTCTGCGTACTCTTTTTGCAGTAGACTGTTGCTGTTGCCGCCGGGAAGGACGCGGTCGGGTTGCGTATGTCCTCGAAAGTCACGCCGTCTGCCTTGCACTGAATGCCCATATCCAAGATTGCAATCTCGGGCATACCTTCCTGAACAGCATATGAGCAACAGGTTGTCTCGGTGTTCAACTCTTAAGCATATCAACTTCACTTCATGTTTGTGAAAGGCTAATGTTTTGGAGATGTCAATGTTATATTTATGAAATTTATATTGTTCAATTAAAAAAATCTTACGTAAAATAAATAAAAATGGGCGAACAGCACCTCTCAGAAACAACATCAACAAAATTCCAACTAGAGGGACACCCACAGACCTTCAATTCAGAGAGAGGGGGGGGGGAGTTCGTCAACTGACCTTTGTGGCGAACATTTGGCTTCCTCCAGTACAAGTCGCAGCAATGCACGGCATTTGTACTGTCATGTAAAGTGGGGCTTCATTGCAGCTGGAGTCGAGAGGACACTGAATGTTTGTATGGAAATAACGAATGAATAATAATTGCATTTATTAAACTTGATTAACATATAAAACGATCGAAAAAAAAATGTTTTAAAATATACACACACACGCAGGAAAAATATTGCAAACTCACATTCAAACGAAATCTTTATCTACTCACTGTTCACATTAGATACCAGTTTTTTGAAATATACTATAGTTTTTTTTTCCGAGAAAGTAAATGTCGCCCGATCGCTTGCTCCCTTCTTCTCTCTCCCACTCTCATACACTCTCTCTCACTCTTTCTCTCTCACAATCTCACTCTCTCACTCTCTCACTCTCTCACTCTCACACTCTCTCACTCTCTTACTCTCACTCTCTCACTCTCTCACTCTCTCACTCTCTCACTCTCTCACTCTCTCACTCTCAGACTCTCTCACTCTCACTCTCACTCTCACTCTCACTCACTCTCTCTCTCTCACTCTCATTCTCACTCTCACTTTCACTCCCTCTCCCTTTTGGTAAAGCAACTGGTTTGCAATGGGAGGAAAAAGGAGAATGTTCTATCCCTTATGACGAGTAGAAAAGGAAAGAGAAGAAGTGAGCAAAATATTTCGTTCAGCCTTCAATTGCAGATCAACCAGATTCAAGAATTGAATGTAAATTTCTAAAAAAAATTATTTCTTTATTTTTTAAAAGACTCTCTGAAGCTTTCGCATACAATTATTTCGGGCAGTATTGCCACGCCTAAGCGATTACCGTATTTTCTCTATTAGTGCCCCCGGGGGCACTATTTTTCAATCCCCTTGCGAGAGGGGTGCACTATTAGATGGGGGGGGGGTTCTAATAGAGGGAGGGGCACTAATAGAGAAAATACGGTAATTAACATACGTTAACATTTCTTATAAACGAAATAAATTACAATTATAATTAAAGTTTCACCCTAATGCACAAGCTATTACCTACTCCTGTTTTCTTAAAAGTGTGTTTCGTTGTACAAATAGAGAAAGGAATAAATAACAAATGCAAAAAAAAAACACAAATTTCTTACCAATAAAACTGTCTAAAAAAGATTCCACTAACAAATGCCGGTGCCATGTACTTCGGCGCAGTGCAGCTAATGCACGACGGAGGTGGCACTGTGGTAGTTGAGGTCGTCGTCGAGGCCGTCGTGGTTTGCGATGTCGTGGATGATGACGTGGAGGTCGCGCTCGTGGTCGTCGGGACTTCCGTCGTGGTGGCAGTGGTTGTGGTTGTGAGTAGAGGAGGTCCTAGGCATACATATGTAGTACTACGTTTTCAAACAAACTTCATCTGAAATTAAGCTAAAATTTGATAGAATTGATAACAAAGTGAGCGAAGAAATCTCTCGAACTATTTTATCTGGGCATATAGATAGCTTTTTAGTAAAAAAAACTCGTAAATTTTCTGCGTTTTGCTGCAAATCTCGCTCATTGTCAGACTTGAAAATTTGGAACAAAAGGCAAAAGTAGGTAACTAACTGGTGAGACTTGGGTGCGTGGGCTGCATGGCCATACACGCAAGGCTGATACTGGCGAATCCCGCGACGAAGAAGATGAAGAGCGCAGCGGAGAAGAACTTTGCCATTGCTTCTTGCTTTTCTCTCTCCTCTTTCCAAATTCACGAGGCGACGAAACGAATGCACTTAGTTTTTGCCCTTTTATGCTCTGCCATCTTCCGGAGGGGCGGGAGGCCTGATTGATAGAGTCATTATTAATTGTGTAATGAATGAGAAGGAGAAACAGACGGCAGCCTTAGCCTTTCCTCTTTTCTCTCTGCGCAACTTGTGAGCATTTCGCACTTTGCCTCGGGCGGCAAACTATTGCCAAAGCGAGCGCTTTCGCCACATTGCTTTAAACAGCGCGAGTTCTATTGCGCTTTGAACTGGGAAAAGTGAGCGGCAAGGCCGAGACAGGGTTTTTTTTGAGGCAGGGAGAATAAGGTTATTGTCGACGTAGATGAAAATGTGTGTCAATGTAGATGAAAACATGTCAATGAAGATGAAAATATTCAATGTACATGAAAATATATCAATGTAGACGAAAATGTGTCCATGTAGATGAAAATATGTCAATGTAGAAGAAAATGTGTATCAGTGTAGATGAAAATGTGTCAATGTAGATGAAAATGTCGGCGACCTCTTCGCGCGTTTCAATGTTCTTTTCCTCATTTGGATAAACTGGCTAGATACTTTGTGTTGGGGTTGTCATTAGCATATTTATATGTAATTGTACATAAATTGTATGGACTTTTACTCACAGAAAGGCACTTATTATTAACGAAAACAACATTTGACGTTATCAAGAAAATGTCTACGTATGTACATAGATGAGGCGAGAGCGTGGGCGAGAATGAGAGAAAGGTCATGAGAATGGTCTCCTTCTCTTCCGTCATCTTCTGCATCTTCTCGTTCCCCTTGTGTCGCTCTCTCTCTCTCTCTCTCTCTCTCCTCTATCTCTATCAATCTCTCATTCTCTCTCTCTCCTTCTTTTTCTCTTCAACCTTTCTCTCTCTGCCCCGCGGCAAAGGAGTCTTTCCATAGCTCTCCTTCTGTTCTCTTTCTTTTCACCCTTTCTCTCTCTCTGTCTCTCTCTCTGTCTCTCTCTCTCTCTCTTTGTTCCGCGGTATAGTAGCTGGTTTGCGTTGGAGGGCATTAGGAGACGGTCGAACCGTTATCACGGGTTGCAGAGAAAAGAGAAGAGCAAGCTGTTAGAAAAAAAAGATTTAGAAAAGAATTATTATGATTAAAATTTAACCCCACTATTGTCATTCCTTTTGCCAGGTAATACACAATTAATTATTACAGATGTTGAGTTGGATTTTGTTGTTTGCATTGCCATGCAAGCATGGCCAGTGCGTGGGAGAGCAGACAGAAGTAAGAGAGCACGCTGGAGGGCAACCTTGCCATTCTTTCTCTTTTCCCTTTTCTCTTTCTTCTTTCCTTATCTGCCGTTAGGCAGACCCGAACGCACCACTGATTGTGAGTGCAAACGGTTCCGGCATGTCGCGAATTGACACCTGTCATGCAGGGTGTTAGGTGACGAAGGCGAAGGAGGCCAGATTGATTATTCCTCATACGAGAAAACACCTATAAGGAACTTTTGAAGAAAATCCAAGCCGGTCACTGCCAGTTTGATACTATTTCAATATATATGTAAAAATAGTGCAATAAGCAGTAAAAAGTTTTTTTTTTAAACTTGTTTTCTAATAGTCTAGATGCGTTACATAGGTACTTGAAAAAATCTTATTTGTTGCTTGTCTTTCTTAATCTTGTTCTCATATTTCTCTCTCTCTCTCTCTGTCGTCTTTTTTATTGCGTTATTTCACTGTGGGAGTTTGTATTTAAGCTTTAAAAAATGAAAAAAAAAGAAATTACATTTTATGCACTGTATTATTGATATATCTATACCGAGAAAAAGAAATGAAGTAAATAGGCGGAAAGTCAGGAAAGGGCTTGCAGAGGAAGGCTGCACCTGAGATGTGTTAATGGGCCAAGAACTTCTGGACGCTGGACATCCGGGCAAAAGCTGTGGACACCTCAGGGATGAATCAGAGTTGTATCTAATATTGAATAGGCAGCGTGTGCTTTCGAAAAATCACTTTTTTTCTTTCCCTTTTCGAGCCCGCTGTCTCCTTTATAAATGCCTATTCTGAATATTCTGGAAATGATATCGTTAAATCTGTACTTTCTATCAACTCTTTCAAAATGGCATCTTTTCAAGGTAATAACCAAGTGAGCAATTAATAGTGCAATCATTTCCTAACTTCATCGTAAGAGGAATCATTTCTTTCGTCATTTCTACATCTTGCACCGACATCAGCCGGCGGTCTTCCTCTCCAGCGCTCTTCCATCTCTCCCCTTCTTCCCTCTCGCTCTCTCTCTCTCTGCTTCTCTGCCTTCCTATTGCTTAGGAAGTTGTTAAAAAAATGTCCAACACCCCGGCGACCGAGGTATTATTAGATATGTCTAAATCAAGCTACGAGTTAGGAATCGAATTTTTGAAGAAGGCAGAATTATTGGGGGAAATGGAAAACAATTTCGATAAATAGACCACTTTGATTCTATGATAATGGAACAACTTTAGCTTATTTTCTTCAAAACTTTTTAAACTGTGAAAAAATATCAATTTAATTGCAAACATTTCGTAATAAGGTAGACCACTGTTTTTAGATGGAAACGGCGGAGGCGACCTCAGAGGATGACACCGACAAGACTGGGGTAATTAGTAAAAAAAAAATTTTATTTTAGTATATAAAGAAAAAAATTGAAAGAAAGACGAATCGAACAGTATAATCATCATACAAAAGAATGCTAACTGTGTATACCGTATTTTCTCTATTAGTACCCCCGGGGGTTCTATTTTTCAATACCCCTGCGAGAGGGGGGCACTATTAGATGGAGGGGTTCTATTAGAGGGAGGGGTACTATTTTTCAATGTGAGACCCTAAAAGTTTAATCACAACATTTTATTCCCAAAAAAAGTAGAATCATAGCTCGAATTCATAGGAATCATTCCTGGAATATCCATTTTACCACATACTTTGAATGAATTTGGCATCAGTTCATTGGAAAGAGCACCCCATGCCTCCAGGATCCGTTCGAAGTACGGCCACATCTATGGTCCGATAGAGCTATATCTTTGCTATTATATGCAAATTTTCGCTTCTATATCTCAACAAAGTGCGACGCAGAGACTGTGTTGACAGGAGTGTCAATCTCCTTTCCTTTTTTATGTACCGCCTCTTTTACAGTTAGTCTTGATTGGATACTTGGTGGTGGTTGCTTGCTCCAATAAATCAGTCCGTCCGTTTGGACTTGTCTTGGAACTTGATTGGTACGGGACTCGTCAAGGATTGGAACTGGAACTGGAAGGAAGGGACTCGGGTCAGTAAAGGTAAAGGTATTGGAATAGGTAAAGGTAAAGGAATTGAAAGGAAGGAATCTCCCAAACGAGTATTCTACACTGCGGTCGGTTTGTAGGGTAGTGGCAGACCCTACAGAGAGCATCCAACTCGACTCCCTTCTCAAGGAGCACCGTAATTCAAGCCTTCATAGTAAATGAAAAAGGCATTTTCCAATTCCCAGACCACGTCCAATCGATTCCTCATATCAGAATGCATACAAAAGGAACTTTTGAACTAAATTCAAGCTGGTCGATTTTGACTATGTCCGCGGCAGCTTTGATTCATTTTGATTTGATCCGCATGTAGCTGTTAAATCGATTTCATTTCCGCATTTTTAAAAAGCTTACTCTATTAATATTAAAATTACATTTAATTACCTTTACACGAGACTCAGCAGAGACATTCTTCTGAGGGAGAGGGCTAGGGTCGGCCGGTGTCTGCAAATGATCAGGGTACTATTTCTTTGTTTTTTTTCTCAAAATTACAATTTTAATTTATTACCTGCCTCGAAGGCACTTGGAGACGTCGGAGGTTAATAGAAGACGGCACTCGGAGGCGATTCTAAGAAAAAACCAACCCGACTCGTTTCATTTTAAATCACTTTATTGTAATTATAAATGAAATTATATGTTAATTACATATACACTGTTAACATTTTTTGTGATAACTATTCTGTTCGATTCGTCAATATTTCAATTTTGTTTTTATTTATTTATTTACTAATATTAAAATTTTTACTATTACCACCGTCTTGTCTGCGTCGGATGGAACTTTGGAATCCTCGGCCGTAGCCCTCGCCGTATTCATCTAAAAAGTTGTCTACACGAAATGTTAGCAATTAAATTGTTTTTTTAATCTTTACATTTTAAAAAGTTTTGAAGAAAATAAACTAAAGTTGTTCTATAATCATAAAATCAATCAAACTAGTCTATTTATCGAAATTGTTTCCCATTTCTCCCAATAATTCTATAATCTTCAAAAATTCGATTCCTAACTCGTTGCTTCCGATGCCTTGGCTTGGTTTATTACAGCTCATCATTTTAGTTGCGATAACTGGGGAACGAGCGTTTGATAGTGAGGAGATAAAGGCAGGTAGCTAGCTAATCATTGTGAAAGACTCCGTTCTGGAAAGATATCGGGTATGGATAGATTAAGTCATTTCTTTCCGTACTATTCAGGATTTTCCCTGATATCAGATTAAGATGGAGGGCCTATCTGGAATGGTTAAGAAAATTCCACTTCCCGGCAAAAGTTTTATAGAAAAGTGTTTTGGGTCAACCTGGGCCCTCATCGACGTAGCACGCGCCGGGGCGAAGGGGTCGTCCGAGTCGAGGCCTAAAATTTTTTTAATGCAGATTGGTCAGTTGCTTTTTAAGAGAGCCTGTCAGTATCGTTCGATCAAGGCCTGGCTTAGTAATTTGTTTTCGAATTTCTTAACCAAAATTGATTATAATACACAACTCGACGTATCACAATAGGCTGTATTTCAAAGGTGAAAAAATTTTTCCGCGCGAGACCCAGTACCGTAATCTTTTAAATTCGATTGGTCATAAGTCGCTTCAAACTTATTATTAGACAACCATCAAGCTATCATTGGATAGCTCATTGAACGGGCTTTATCTTGATCTTTGTCTATATTTTCTAAAAATTTGAATTTAGCCCTGAAACACGGCCCTAAACATTTTCGAAGGAGGTTTTTGGCCATAATATTGATTTTGTGTTCATTTCTACAAAACCGCTCCAGCATATTCTTAAAGTGCTTGAAATTTGCTACAACATATGTCTTTTTCAGGAAAATTGAAGGTCCCAGACTTAGGTTCCTAAGCGCTTGAACATCCTGTGTAAACTGTAACACCGTGCATTCATCGATCCATAACTGCGCTCAAAGCCAATATCACAAAATCGTTAATATATCATCTAAGAGCTCTCACGGAGATCTTCAAATGTTACATACATACTTTTATTGAAAAGTTTCAATTTATATGGGAAATTTCGTTCTGTACAATTAGAAGGCTTAAAAAACTACTTTTTAAAACATTTTCGCCTGTCGAAACTTACATCATAAGAAAGAGGATGAAATTTGCTACAAGATGAACCACTTTCAATGGAATTCCATGCTTACGATCTTTTGTTATAAGTCGTAAGAGTAGGATAACAAGGCCTTATGGAAAAACTGTAGAAAAAAAGGATTGGAATATTCTAATTCGAATAAATTAAAATGTGAATTCGTGGGCGAAATGACAGCGACGCTACTGACATTGCTTTTATGATTTATAACAAAAGATCGTATGCATGGAATTCCATTGAAAGGGGTTCATCTTATACCAAATTTCATTCTCTTTCTTATGAAGTATGTTTCGATAGGCGAAAATGTTACTAAAGTAGTTTTTTAAGCCTTCCAATTGTACATAACGAAATTTCCCATATAAATTGAAACTTTTCAATAAAATAATGTATGTAACATTTGAAGATCTCCGTGAGAGCTCTTAGATGATATACTTACGATTTTGTAATATTGACATTGAGCGCAGTTATGGATCGAAGAATGCGCTTGCACGGTGTTACAGTTTACACAGGATCATGTTCTGGCGCAATGAAACCTGCGTCTGAGACGCTTAATTCTTATGAAAGAGACATATGTTGTAGCAAATTTCAAGCAGTTTAAGAATATATAGGAGCGGTTGTGGGGAAATGAACGTAAATTGCATAATTTGGCAAAAAACCGACCTCGAAAATGTTTAGGGCCGTATTTTAGGGTCAAAATCAAATTTTATGAAAACATCATCAACATTAAAATTAAAGCCCGTTCAATCAGCTATCCAAAGATACCTCGATGGTTGCCTAATAATAAGGTTGAGTCGACTTATGACCAATCAAATTTATAAGATTACTGTACTGGGTCTCGCGCGGAAATTTTTTTCAACTTTGAAATATAGCCTATTTTGTTCACCATGTCGAGTTGTATACTATAATCAATTTTGGTTAAGAAATTCGAAAGACAATTCCTAGGGCAGGCCTTGATCGAACGATACTGACAGGCTCTCTTAATGGGTTCCACCTACGGGAACTGTACAATGCTCGGTTGCGAAAACCTCGAAAAGTAAAAACACGCTGAAAAAACGAGTCATGTTCACTCTTTCAATAGAACAGGGAGTATTAAACCAATTGGATTAATGGCAATGAAGTTTTTTTTTAATCATCCACTCCAATTTTGCTTAAAAGTTGTGAATAGTTTCAAACCCGGAGAAGCGATTGGGATGGATCTTGACGCACGCAGAACTTTGTTTGTGAAGATCCACGCACAATCGATTGGAATTAAAGACTTTCCAAATATGACGCAATAAATTCATTTTTTGCACAATTTCGAAACTTTAGACAAATTTCGAATATGAAATCTGTTCATATCAGCTCGTATAGCGAAAATTGAATAACGCAAACTCTTTAACAAATTTCCAATAGCTTTTATATGCACTAAATGGAATTAACTAATTTTTTAAAAGTACTTACCATACTAACTAAGGGAAAATTGTGACGATTAAAAAATAAATGAAAGAAGAAACCCGTCTAATGTGACGGTAGATATATCGGCAGCCGTACTACTTTATTTATACCTCGAGGGAGAGGAGAGACGCGAGAGGCGTGAGACCGAAGGAGAGAGGAGGAGAGCGAGATGGGGAAAGCGGCTCAGAAGCCGTAGTATGCGACCTTCGCGAAATACTCGTTCGCCGAAAACGGGTGCTTTGCGAATTGCGAATGGACCTCTGGAAAGAAACAAAAAAAAGTAGAAGAAAAAAAAAGTTTTTTTTAAACATATATTCTGACCCTGAAGATAATTTCGTAAAATTTGGAAAAATTTAAAGCAGCTAAATATGTACGTAAAAGTGATGGGGATAAATTTGTGAAATGAACGGATTAATCAGTGTGGACGACGCGTACTGGTGTCGCGCTGCCTGGAGAAGAACTCAGCCGGTGTCGCCGGGCGAGCGGCGTCGTCTCAATTCAGCGGCACTTCCCGCTCGACGGCATCCTCGAAAGTCGCGCCACTCCTCCTCATCTCGGCGATGAGCTGCAGCAAGTTTTAAATTTGAATTTAACGGATGTTTAGTCTTACTCTAAGTTTGCGTGAAATTGTATCGAAAACATAATATTTTCTTTTATTTTGTTCAGAAAAAACTGCAGACCCAGCCGTAGATGCGGAGGTAGTCGGGGCGCTCTTCCGTCTTCAACTGTCCGAGGTGCTGCGCGATCTCGATGAACTCGTCAGGCATCTTCTGTAAGAACAAGCAAGATGAAATGCGTGTAGCTAGAATGAGAGAGAGAGAGACAGAGCGCGAAAGATCAGACAAAGTTATAGGATTGAGAAAGAGAGAGAGAGAGATAGATCGAAATAAAGATTTAAAAAAAAACCTGTCCGTGACGAGCGTGCCTTTCTTGATAGACTCCTGCTTCAGCCGGGCGATCTCCTTGCGCTTCTCCTCAACATTCACGATCTTCTTCAGCTCCTTATCCGTCTCCCATGGCAGCTTGCCTCGAAGGCTCTGGAGAAGATTAATCGATCGATTGTAATCAATAAGTCACTGCTTGAGTTAAATATGGAAAATTTGAAGTCCACCGTGTGAGCTCTTAGATGACATA
The DNA here is from genome assembly GCA_945643635.1 of Allodiplogaster sudhausi. Taxonomy (NCBI): domain Eukaryota; kingdom Metazoa; phylum Nematoda; class Chromadorea; order Rhabditida; family Diplogasteridae; genus Allodiplogaster; species Allodiplogaster sudhausi. Next base: position 983,804 of record CALZFC010000265.1, on the reverse strand, counting down.
TGTACATACCAACAATTTTCTAATATTAAAATTGAGCACAGTTATCGATCAAAAGCCAGGTGCTTCGGCGGCCGGAAAGGCGCATTTTTGACAGCCTAGCATACATGGTTCACACCATATCTAACAAATACTTGGTATGCTTTAATTTTCTTGAATTGTTATTATTTGCAGCAAATTTAACGCTCATTCTTCATGTGAACATTAAATGGTATGATTACCCTTCAAATTATTTAAAGGCGCGGGAAACTCAATTTTTTGCTACGTAGATGATTCAAGAAATGAATTCCGGCAGCTTGAACTAAAACAATGACGAAGAATGAATGTCGAAAAATTCAAAATGCGCGAGTAATTTGCATCTGAAATAAACACCCTGACACAGGGGATAATTGCCTATTTGAACTCGTGCGCGGGAGCCGTGTACTTCTTTATGGAGTCGTTGATTGTACCAATTCTCGATTTCATATTCAACGGACAAGTACAGTCGGCGCGAAAATTAATTCGTTCAAATGCAATTTATATGCAGTAGTTTCCAATGCATTGTTGTTTCATTTATGTTTTTGTTCTGAAATCGTTTTGAACTGATAAATATGTATGATCACTGTCCTATTGTTAGCAGTTCGAATGTGAGAGAATCAGCCAACAAGAGAGCAGACGCAGGCTGCCCTAAATAAGCTCTGTTCCTTGGAACAAAAGAAAAGAGCAAATATCTTTAACTCCTCAGTGGATTTGGGAGAATCAGGCACGTGCTCCTGTCAGCGTTGTCCTCCACGAGCCGAACAGCAGCAGGAGGATTACTGCTGCCGATCTCTCCGATCTTTCCCGCTAAAGAAGCTCGGCCAACAACTTGTTGAAGGTCTCTCCGCCAAGGTTCCGGAAATCGACTCGCATGGGTGCTTATGCGATTGCCCACAATTCGCTCGCTACATTCTCAACGAAACGGTTCAACTACATTCTCCATTTAAATAAGAAATATATGTGTTCACATAATTGCTACAAAGCTTAGGCTGTTTCTGCTTCGGCCGATGTTAGCGAGTTCTTAACGCTAAAATGCGAGGACGATCCCGCAAGGTAGTTTGTTTGTTCTTGGAACAAAGTACAGTAATTCTAATAGGAGCCTACGGTACGGAGCTTACCGTCTCTTCGTTGCACGTTTTGTTGGCCGCATGGGGCGGCAGAAGAGAGTTCGGCTGCCAGCCTGCGTAGTGGCAGCCATTCGGAAGACATGGCCTAGCCAGTCTTATAAAGGATTTGTTGAAGGAGAGCTTGTCCCCACGGATGAAGAATGAAGAATTTATTGTTTTCCATTACTGCGATAAAGAAATTGTTGTGTTCCATTGTATTACTCGAGAACACGATATGAATTAAGATGTTAAAGGCTTTATTCTGCCGACAGTTCTTACAAGAAAAGGCTATAAAATATGCAAAAAATACAATCCTTAGGATTATGTCGCGGCTCTACAATTGCATTGTATGCAACAGTAAAGTCAGGGAGGATGAGAGCCGATACTTCACACAAGTACCGGCCCTCAGGGAGCAATGGATCCGGCGTCTCTCGTCATCTGCATCGAAGGAGGAAGAACTTCGCCGCCTGCTCAGTGGCTCTGCTCGTCATCGCATCTGCGAAGAACACTTTGACGAGGACCAATACCGGAATGGCACCCACATTTTCAAACCCAACGCAGTTCCGATGAATCTCGTGAGTTTTTTTTTCTAACATTTTGATTTCTGGATACGAAAGGGAAGGACCAAGTAAATATACAAAAAAAAAATCTTAAAAAAAATAAATGTGATAATCGAAAATTTATATCTGACCAAGAGACCTGAAGAAACTCCACCGCCAAGCCCCGCTCCAGTTGCGATGCCACCGCCGCTGTCGCCAGGCGTGTTCGCGTTCACGCATAGCATACGGCGCCCAGACAGAGATCCATCTCCTGTAAGTAGTTATTCATTTTAAAAGAATGCATTACAATAATAGTTATTTAACAGGTGAGGGATGATTCTCCGTATAGGCTATCGGCCCCCCAAGTCACTGACCAAGACGAATCTAAGTATCTGCTGGTTGAGAAATCTGCCCTTTGGTCTCTTCTAAGAAGATGCAGTAGATGCAACAGAGACAATTGTAGCCTTGATGTGCAGTACCACGGCATGGCAGTGGCTGAGAACAGAACATGCAGCCTTCATGGCAGGCAAGGGGTTTGGGAAAGTAGCCCTAGGGAACAGACAGCGGCGAGATCGAACAAGGAGCAGCTCAGAGAGGTCAATCTCGACTACGTCAGCGCGGCTACCGTATGTGGAATTGGCCAAAAGGTACATTAGAAAAAAAAATATATATAATTTAATTTAATGTATTATATGGATATTTTCAGGCCATCAATGATGTTACGAGGTGCATGGGCATCAGGCCCATGTCAAGTACAAGCTTCTACAAACTACGAAAGGAATATGTCTTGCCCGCAATCCAAAGGAAATTTGACGAGGATAACGAGGACACCAGAAGAAGAATATTGACTGCTCTTCAGCAGGTAAGAAATTATTAATAATTGGAAAGATATTAGGTGCGTCACCTTGAAAATATTTCATAAATGAGACTAATAAATAGTCAAATAATGTGGAGAACTTCACTTATCGGGAGACGGTACTTTCGACTCAAGAGGCTTCAGTGCAGACTGGTGCAGATACGTTCTGATGTGTGCCAAAACTGGTCTCATTTTGAGTACTGTAAATGTCCACAAGAGTGAAACAAAAGGTAAGAAAAATGAAAGGTTTTTTTGCTAAATTAACACGATTTTAGGGTCGTCGGGCGCCATGGAGCCCCGAGGCCTCCAGCTTGCAATGGAGAATCTTGAGAAGTGGCTAGGTGTGGGGGCTACAGTAGCTTCCCTGACAACTGACCGACATGGTGCAGTCATAAAGATGATGAGAGACAAATGGCCAAGAATTTCCCACTATTTTGATCTCTGGCACTTCTTCAGGAACCTCCTTCTTGAGCTACTAGCGGTAACATCCTTTTCTATAACAAGGAATGGATTACAAAAAGTTCTAATTTTTACAGCTCAAAGCCAATTATGCTATTGTCTTGCGCCAATGGACAAAGGGTATAATACGGCATGCATATTGGTCGGTAACGAGCTCAGATGGGAACGGTGAGCTTGCGCGGGAGAAGTATTTGAGCATCCTCAAGCACGTCTCCAATGTTCATGAGTGAGCGGAGGTTACAAAAGAGTTTAAATTTTTTTGTTTAAATCATTCATTGAGTTAAAATAGTCAGTTCTCGTGAAAACGTTTTCCCAATACGGTGAAATGATAAAAAAGGTAATCCAGCATTAACTTAAAAATTAAGAGAATTAAAGATTCATAACACTAACAATTATAATATTAAGGTTTGTTGACTATATGACTTTAGGACGACACTTTCAAGCAGTTTCAACGCTGTGCACATGGTAACATGGACTCTTCTCAAGCTCCGCATACTCTCCATCCTCAAGACAAGGTCTACAGAAAGCTGCAAGCGATAATAGAAGCGAAAAAAAGAGTCGCAGACATTGCTTACAGTACCCAAGAACAAATATTGGAAGTTGTGGTTTACGGTATGGCAACCATCACAAAAAAAGTAAGTTTTCTTTTTAACACAGAAAGGTGTCTCCCTTCCTCACTACAAGTGAGAACGAATCCGCGAATGCTCTTGGGGGTCTTTACGCCCCGAAACATCAGCACTTCAGTCGTGCTGGGTATGACATGAGAACGAAACTGCTAACTCTACATTGGAACTCCTTAAAGGAAGAGAAGCAGGATGCGATAAGAAATGATCCCAACCCCACCAGGAAGCCAAACAGTGCTAACTATTTACAGGTCAAAGGACAGCGCTCTTATTACAACAAGACGGAGAGTTCTACGAAAAATGTTTGGTCGCCAGCTTCTCTCGCATTTCGCAAGGACATAATGGAGTATGCGCATCAGGTATTCAATTTTTTAATAATTTAAATTTCAAATAATTAAAACAAATTTCGAACCATGAAGATTCGGCGTGAGATGGCAACAACGCCATACTCCGCGGCTGCAGCGGATCGGAAGGCCAGAATGCGCGCTGCCCTGCAGCTGTCGAAGCGTCCTCATCTGGCCGACCCCTTCCTCGAAGAGTCGGAAGAGGAATCGGGTGGAGAGAGTGAGGAGGAGGCCGACTTCGAAGCAACCGAACTCGTTGATGAGCTGGACCGACTTATCCCACCAGACGAGAACCTGGAGGAGCATAGTGAAAAGAGTTATTATAATCTATGGTATAAGATTAGATATTTCATTATTTATTTTCATCTAAGAATACATTTGATACTTCTAGATACATTTATATAGTTGCTTCTAAGAATATATTAGATAGTAATAGATATGAGCATATCGATTTTCAATTGGTTCCAATAAAGTTTGTTTCCTGCCATATTGCGACAAAAGAAAGATGGGAACGGCAAAGCGAAAATGGATGAAGGATACTGTAAGTGCATGAATCCTGCATACAAATGTTACGGTATGAATTTGGCTATTTGTAGCTATTTGCTCGGAAGAAAGGATTAAGCTTAATTTATTTGCAGGTTTAAAAAGGTTCGCCATGTGGAGCTCAACTCAAAGTTATATGTGAGTTATGGCCTAGTGGTATAAACGGTCAGATGGACGATGAAAGAAATTGTATCCCAAGTACGAATCCTGGTATGGGCAAATGTCCTGGGGCAGAAAAATTTTTTGGTCAAATAAGAAAAATTTTAGTTAAAAAAAGGACACGCCTGCCTGTTCGAGAACAGACAAGCGTGTGTTTATATGTGTTTTTCGTGCACTATTACATTAGCAATCCATTATGAGCAAGTATCGGGCCGGTTGATGAATACGAAGATATTTCTATTCATCCGCTTTTGAGAATATCTTGTCATTGCGAATATTCATGTAATATACATTTTGACGTCTATTGTTTGGTCATATATTCTAAACAAATATTTTACGACCCTTCCCGCTAACAATGAAGATGAACAAACCGCCACGTAAGAACGAGTGCTGACAAAGGAGTTGGACATGCTGTCTATCAGCATTCCCGACACTCCGAAATCGCACAGCTTAATTTCGCCATGAGAGTTCACGAGGATATTTGACGGCTTCACGTCTGAATATCAAGACATTATCTTTCTTGTATCACGACCACAACTACAAAATACAATCATAGGCCACAACAAAGACAAGTTCAACATTTCAAGAAGGAGAGAACAAAAACGAAATCTACGGGGGAAGATTTATTGTCAGTTATTCATTTCCGTGCACGAATTTTCATTTTCCTAGTTCTATTGCAAGAAATACCTAATAAAATGGCTTAGCGAAGGAAGAGCGCAATGAATTCAATAAACTTGTTCAAAAACTCGCGGGATTCCGGGGAAAAAAAGCGACAAAAATGTAAAAATTAAAAAAAAACCTCGGTGAAGGATCTTGATATCTTCCTTGAGATAAGTCAACCCTCTCACAACGGCAACAGCGATTGGACCGATGAACTCTTCTTGCAATCTTTGGACCTTCTTGAGAACAATGTCGAGACTGAGCCCGTCCATGTATTCCATGTAGATGGAAATGTCATTGTTGTCCAAGAACGCCCCGTAGAAACCGACGATGTACGGAGAGTTACAGCGGTGCAGCACAGACAACTCTCAAATCATTGCATATCACTTCTTTTATGGAAAATATTGTTGAGTAAAAATAACATGTCATATGAAACAGCAAATAGAAATATTCAAAATCAACCTTCACAAATCAACTCACTGAATATACTAGCCAAAACATTTCATACCCTTGATAATTTGCTGCCTGACGGATGGCTTCACTTCAAGGCGGACAAGCTTCCGGGCCATGATCACGCCGCGCTGTTTGTGAATTACCTACAACCCTTTGCAATTATTATTTTAAAAAATTTATTTTAACTTTACTTCAATGTAATCGGACTAATTGTTAGGGTTTTGGCGGATTAGCCCCCCGGTTTGCATGCGGCGGCGCAACAAATAAGCAGGAGAAGTGAAAAGAGTAACCTTTTCATCCTTCTCATTTTCGCTGACTGTAGGCGGGAGACTGAGACCAAGTGGGTTCTTCAGTCTCTTCCCACTCGACATCTCTCCGCTTCACTTTCCAGCCTTTCTTCCGAGCTGTCAAGAGATCTTCGTCTGTAAATTCTATCAATAATAACACCTTGGTGAAATGATAATGATGAGACAAGTGCTTCATAAGCACCCACAAGAAATCGCATAGGTCATCAACAGTTGTCATGAAAGCTCGCCCTACCTTTTTCCTTGCAGAGCAAGTTATTTCCGAGAAAAAAATTTGCACAAATTAAATAATATAATACAAACAATAACAAACAAACAAATCATTCATTAGCGAAAACAATAAACATATAATGCAGACTTGGCATGGCCAAAATCCTCCTTTTTTATAATTAAACGAGTCCGTTATTCGCACAGCGTCCTGTTCAATTATTATGCTAAAAATCAGAAGGTGCAATTAGGATGCATCGACCGTGTCAGTGACATCGTGGTAGGAGTTAATGAGTTTGAATCTCCTTTAAAGCCTATTTTCTCGGCTAAAAGGAAATTTTAGCAAAAAATTTCCTGGATGAAATTTGTAGGTCGTCCGAAAGGCTATTGAATGAACATATATAGTTTCTCAAAACAGGTTTTTATTGCTCAACGAATTTTCATATCAAGAACGGTGAATCCCGAATGGAAAAAACTGGATTGTGTTGAAACTAGGCTCATTAAATTGAACGTTTTGAATTGAATAAGAAAAATGATTTATGCTAAATCTCGTTATAAAGCAGATTTGTTTTTCTTCTAAGTGGAACTTTTATGCCGTAATATTTTAAATTAGTTACTCTCGCCTGGAATTGCATGGGAGCGGTAGATTCATTTGCATTTCGCTGTTTTTGGGATGCCATTCTCACTTCGACATTTTTTGAGCTAGCTAGCCGGTCCGCTTTTCTTTCTCTCTTTTGAGGAAAGACTTTGTTCCGTCGTTATAGTTCATATTGTTGTTGTTCCTTCTTTGCACAAGTGATAAACTTGTTGCCCCCTGCCCTTGAAAGGCTCACATATATATATTTTGTGTTCGTTCTTGGGAACTTTCACCAAAAGTTTGGCAACCTTTTGTTTTTGGAAGCATTTTAGAGCAAATTAGATGTGGACGCTAGGATAGCCCTTTTGGAAGACACCTTTGTGAGATTTAACTTTGCTCTCACGTCTCTGTCTCTCTGTTTCGCTCATCCGCCTTTGTCCCATCGCTCTCACTCCGCCTTCCTGCTTCCCTTCCTTCCCCATCCGCACTGCTCTCTAGATTTCAGGAGCTCTTGTTGAACCATAGTTGCTAGAAACTTTTGTCATATGCTATTAAATTCGAAAAAAAATTGCCCGTGACAAGCAGTACTAATTGTAAGCGTGTGCTCGATTCTTACAGAGAGATTCTTTTAATGGATTCCGTTGTATTAATACTATAACGAAATAACTCAAAGGGACTCACGCAGAGGACGAAGAGCAGCGCCCAAACATCATCCACTCTTCCCTGCAAGAACGTGGTCTTTTTGAACATTTATATTTCAATAAATATCATTCGTTTTGTAAGCTTTAACGAATTTTTTTCTTTAAAAAAAATTTAAGCAATAATTATCGAACGATCTATTCTATTTATTACTCTCTTCTCGAAAACTAAATTAATATGGCCTGCTAGAGTCTTTCGCATGTTGCGAACTGCCGCGACCATTTGGTTGCTCTACCCACATTCACGTCTAACAATACGTGCACCAACCGGATTGCAGCTCTCAGGACGGTACTCGTAGGAGCCCGGCGCCTTCTCAGCAACGAAGCAACGAGACATGCATGAAAAGACAGGAACAAGTGAAATAAGTGTTCATTTCACTCTCAAACTTTTGTATTTGTTACTTTACTGCAAGACGGGAATGCGAGAAGACAGAGAGAAAGTAAAAGATAAAGAGAAAAGAGTGAGAGAGAATAAAAGAGGTAGAGAGATCGGCAGGAAAAAAAGTGGGAGTCAAACAGCTGGAGAGGGATCCCGACCGAAGTCGATGATGTAGATGATTCGCGCCTCTGTTCCCTCGTTGCCACCGACAGCGATGTTACGGGGCTGAACATCGCGGTGAAGAAGACCGACGTCATGGACCTGAGAGAGATCGAGAAAGAGAGAAAGAGAGAGAGAGGGATTGGAGCACGACATAGAGAATTAGAATGAGAGAAGGTGAAGATAAAGAACGAGATATGGGCTTAAAAAAGCTTGGCTTTTGTCGTACGGCCTTCAGAGCCGATAGCTCGAAGCATCCGACTTTCGCCACGTCCGAGGACTGGAGGATGCGGCCGCCCCTGAGGGTCTCGATGTCTGGCCCGACTAACGTCATGACTGGAATATCAAGGGGGAATACGGCAGCGGAACGGTGTCGTCTTCAGACCTTCTTTCTGTGTGTGCATGTCTCTCTCACTCTCTCTCTTACCAATGTAGGCGAATGATGCGTTCTGCGCTTGGTCGACGAGGCGGAGGCAGTGCGCCGTGTTCTGAGGACGGAGAGAGCCCGAACCGAACTTCCCTGGCGAGGACGTTGACTCCTGACGTGTCCGTCTGAAACAATAAACCAAAAGATGGAGATATATTTTGAGCCTGGGATTATCGATTGATTTTTTACTACGATATATTGATTTTTTTCCCTTTTGGGTCCTCTATTATTGAATATTGATTGATTGATTTTTTCTCCGTAAAACCAACCTTTGAATCCGTCACTATATTTCTCCGTAAAACCAACCAAATTATATATATATATATATATATATATATATATATATAATTTTGAAAATCTATACAATGTTTCAGTTATTTCATATTTTCTGTAAGGTAAAACATTAATTTCCCTCGCAAATGAATAGTCACTCAATAAATAAATTCGCAGTAAAATAATAATAATAATAACAAAAGAATCATGCAATGAAAGTACTAGAACCACATTTTAAAGAATTTTTTAAAAATAATTATCCGTCGAATTAAATCCGCATCAGATAAAATCGAACGATACTAAACTCCCAGCTGAAGGAGCGTTGATTTAGGGACCGCTAGAAAATTTCTAATTTGAAACCCATGTGCATCTCTAACCCCTCTCAAATTCGTATGTACATTGTTTCACTTTTCTCCGACATCTATTTCGTTCATCTCAACGTGAAGCTGGGGAGCTAATTGCGACAGAGGGCAGTGACTACCTCTTCTACCCACTCGTTGGTACTCATTTCTTGGATTTGAGGACGCACCGGGTGCGCTGATAAAGACGTTTTCGAAGTGTTCAAAAAAAAAGTATCTGGATACTGATTTTCATAAACCGAGACTACCACCAATCAATCTTGTAGGTCAAAGTGATGATATCGAAAATAAAAGAAGGTTTTTTCATTGGCTGCTTCCTTTGAGATATTTGTCATATGATTTTAGAACAAAAGTATATCAGAACCTTAAACACGGTACCTCACCTTCCTGAACCGATCACCGTCCCGGCGAGCCACCGACAATGCACCACCTTCAATTTGCGAAATTTAATTCTAGACATTTTGTTTATCTGAAAATATATTTTTAAATATACTTTTGCTAATAATAAGCAAACTTTAGATTAAAGCAAATTAGGAATATAAAAACATTTATATGCATACTTGGCCCTTTGAGAGCCGACCGTCACAAGTAGATATGAATAAAATGGATTATTTCCGAATGACTTATTAAAGTGAATCGGCAACAAATTTGCATTCGCATCTTTAATACAACGAAAAATTCTAATTACCCTCGATATATTTGTCCATGAACATAATAGAGGAAAGCAAGTTGCATTGCATAATTAAATCAGAAACACGAGCAGCGCAATTGAGGCCGTCGAGGAGACCGGCCTCTGTGGCCGGACGAGCATGTAGTAGCTGGAGTGAGAGAGAGAGAGAGAGAGGGAGAGAGAGAGAGAGAGAATGGAGAGCTCCACATACAGAGAGAGGGGGAGAGAGAGGGAGGGAGAGATTGAGAGAGGGAGAGGGAGTAAAAGAGATTTAGAGAGGGGAGAGAAAGGGAGGGGAAGAGAGAGAGAATGGAACGCTAGACAGAGAGGGAGGGAGAGAGAGGGAGGGAGGGAGAGAGAGAGAGAGGGAGGAAGGGAGAGAGAGGGGGGAAAGAGGAAGGGAGGAGAGAGAAAGGGGAGAGGGAGGAAAAAGAAAACCAGGAAAGATGGCTGACCGATAAGCAAAGCACGTTACGGCAGCGGTGAACAGTGAACGACGAAAATGATCATGAGACAGAAGACGGCGTAGCGCGGATTGAGACCTTTCAGGCCAAAAAGAATCTTTCAATTAGGCTTATTTTGAACAAAATCCAACATAACATTGTTGGATTTTGTTCAAAATTTGAGATGTACTCGATTTGACTCGTGAAAAAGGGCGAGCAAGATGAGTGCAAAAACAAAATGAAAAATATGCACTGATGGGCTATATAAAAAAAATTATTATTAGTGCCTACACTTGGCGAATTAGCAGAAAAGTCATTGACACATATTTCAGAAAATAAGGAAACGCACTAAATGTGGAATGGGAAATAAATGCTCCAGCAATAACATTTAACTGCAGCAAATAGTAGTTGTTTAATGACAAGTTAACTAAGTTGACTAAACTAAACTTTGTTAGACTTGTTATGATTATTAAAAACAGTTAAATGAACTAAGCTGACTAAGATAATTTAATCCTTTTGCTATTCTTCTACATGCTGGTCTAGTTTGACGGCTTTTTGAGCACCTTGACCCTGCAGATCTCAGTTGACCCTTTTGAACGGCATACTGTAATTTTCATGTTAAATTACACAAAAAGAAACACGCTAGGCAAGTTTGACGAGTTTTGGAGAACTTTGTCCCAGCGGACCTCAGATGACCATTTTGAACGGCACACTGTAGGTTTTACACGAAAAGAAACATGCTGGGCAAGTTTGACGACTTTTGGAGCACTTGGAACCATGCGGACATCAGATCACCTTTTTGAACGTTATACCGTCGATTTTACACGAAAAGAAACATGCTGGGCAAGTTGGACGACTTTTGGAGCACATTGCCATAGCGGACCTCAGATGACCTTTTTTAACGGAATACTGTAGGTTTTATGTAAAAAAAATATACATGAAAAGAAACATCCTGGACAAAATTTGACGGCTTTTGGCGCATTTTGACCCTGCAGACCTTAGTTGACCTTTTGAACGGTACTCTGGCTGGCAAGAGCTCGGAGCAGCCCCGCCCCTCAGGGGGTGAGGCTGCTCCGAGCTCTTGCCAGCCAGAGTTGAGAGAACACCTGCACAGAGAGGCTGGCAGCTCCCCCGGCCACGGATCTCCAACCTCTAGATATCCCCTTGTGTTAAGAGATAAGTCTAAGTGTAACTGATAAATCTATATGTAAGAAGCCCAGTAGTAAGACCGTCAATGGGGAGATCCGGGGTCACATGCGAGGTGCACATACACACGAGAGGCGACACACCAACGTCGTCGTGACAGAATCAAGCGAAAAAGCAAAATAAAAAAAGGTGAGAAGAAACATTCCGCTTGCAACGCATTTATAGTGCGATGTCTGGCGAGAATTCGCAATCACCCAACCCGAATTCACGGCTGATGCTGCATAACTTTTTCTTCATAGAGAAAGGCTACGGTCCACGTATCATCTTCCTTTTCTTTGTGGAACGGAGGAGAAGCGCCGGAGTTTAACTTTTTTTGTGTTGGCACATCGTAAGTGTAGCCTCTTCAAAGTGCATGCTCTCTCACTGCTGCTTTTTAGCCTCATGTTGCAGCCGCAAATCCAAATTGTGTTGTTTTGCGTTCATTTTGAGAAAAATTGAGAGAAACACATGGAGAGAGACCGAAAGTGCGCTCTCTATCTCTATATGATTTTATTCTTCAGAGAAAGGCAGTTCTTTTACTATGTTACGGTTCACAAGGTCCAGGTAGAAGCTATGCACATTAAAAATAAGTCTCCCTATCCACGGCTAGTAAAAACATCCAGTATCGCTCCTGCCTCTCAATTCCTGCCCGTGCTCCGATGGCCAATAGAAATGCATTGTTCGAAAAATTCGTCTATTGTCGGCTGCGCCGAGAGGTCAATTTTATATTCCGCTGCTGTGGCTTGCCCAAGTTTGCGGAATGCCGCCCGGTTTTCTGAACGGCTGAACATCGTTTTTGCTGTAAGTCTATTTTATGAAGCTATATGCAGGGGTGGCCGGCCCCGGGGACCGGGGCCGAGGCCGAGCTCGGGAGCGGGGGCCGGGGCCTACCCTTGGGGCCGTATATATTTAAATGAAGTTCACCCCCTCTTGAACAAATTTGGAGCCAATTTATGATGAAATATGGCGCGCTTTATTCACTATACGCTACAGATGTATTGCACATACGCATTTTCTCAATTTTAGTTGGATTTTTCCCTTGACGCGAATTTTTTAAGAAAATTTTTTAGGTTTGGGGTTCTGGCCTCCTTCGGGGCCTACCACGGGGGCCGGGGCCGGGGCCGGGGCCTACCCTGGGGGCCGGGGCCGGATATTTTCGGCCCCCGGCCACCCCTGGCTATATGTTTTTATACACATTGTTTCATCTACATATTTCTCAATAGGACTGGTTTGCAGGAAAGTGGGACCTGGGGCATATTTCAGGCTTCGGAGAAGGAAAGGTACTTCGATAGTTTCAAGCAGGAAGCAGTTTGTTGCGTTTCTCCGGGTCCAGCCTTTGTGGGTGTTTTAGCCCTCTCCTCCTATGTCGATTGGTCCTTACCATTTGTGTCTGCCATTGGATGTTTACTCGCATCAATAGGAAGGGTACATGATCCGCATCTCTCTCGCTCTTCGTTCTCTCCCCTCTCTCTCTCTCTTTTCTCTCTGTCTCTCTTTCTTTCCTTTCTTTCTCTTCCCATCGCTCTCTATTTGTCTCTCTCCCTCTCTTTATGTTCTTATACCTCTCTCTTCCTATTCTCTCTCTCTTCTCTTCTCTTTTTCTCTATCTCTCCCACTCTCTCTCTCTCTCTCTGTTCTCTCTCTCCATCGCTCCTCTATCTTCTCTCTCTCTATCTCTCTCTCTCTCTCTTTCTATCAAAAGCAAAGAAACCAACAACAAGGAAGGGACACTTTACTACCGCGGCTGGTGAAGTAAAAAAATTCTTTTAATTAATATACATATGATATTTTTATAGCTAGTAATTAGATTAAATAAATAATGCCATACTCGGGCAAAGTTTCTCTTCAATAAGTATATGTAAGTATCTTTATTTTTTTACTGCTTTTCACTTCCTGTATCCACTGGCCGCCAGACAGCAGATTTATTTTCGTATTTACGCTTTTATAATTCATTGATTTTTTTTTTATATCAGTAGGTTTTCCTGCACAGTTATCACGGGGCATTTGCCACATTCCTGAAAATGAAAGGTCAGTTAGAGGCAAAGAGAGACAGAATTGAGAAAGATGATGATAGAGAAGGATGAGAGAGAGGATAAGGGAGAAGGTGGGAGATTGTAAGACAGAAATAAGATAGACGAAAGGAACGAAAGCAAGACAACGATTGCATTGAATTACGCTATGTAAAGTGAACATTACCTAGTGGTAAGATTCCTAACGAATGTAACTTAATAGAGGGAAGATACAATGTAGTAAAGAAGGAAAAAACAGGAGTTATAACGATAAAGTTAAGAAGGAAAAAAAGGAGACGAATGGAGACTTTAGTTGGAAAAGTAACAGAAGAAGAGGAAAGATTTAAAGCGATTAA
>CALZFC010000265.1:885000-965000 GCA_945643635.1 Allodiplogaster sudhausi | reverse complement strand
ATCACTTTTCACGGCGTTTGCATATAACATAATATATTTGGGAAGACCAAGGAGAACCACCGGAACCGAGGAAATTTTTAAGGGTCTTTTTTGCTCTCATCTTCAGTCCAGTGGCTTGATTTGCAGCCTCGCATTTAAATTTGCGATGTGAATTTAATTGTCCTTTGTTATCTCCTGCGTGTTCTTGTGTAGTGTTATCCTTATAGAAAGGTTTGACAAAGATTTAATAGAAATAAAAAATTTCTCATCATTCCGTCCTCCTTGCTATTTTCTTCGTCGTATCGCCAATATTTCTCTCTCTCTCTCTCTCTCTCTCTCTCTCTCTCTTTCTCTCTGTCAATCTCTCTCTATCTCTTTCTCGCTCTCGCTCTTTTTCTCTCTCTCTCTTTATCTCTCTTTCCCTCTTAGTCTATCATCCCGCTTCAAAGGACTCATTCACGAACACGAGATCGAAGTTGTGAGGTTGTCTATGCTATTCTCTCTCTTCGGGGAAGAGAGAGAATAGCATAGACAGAGAGGGAGAGAGGGATAGGAGGGTGGGAAATTAGAGATGAGAGAGAGAAAGAAGAAAGAGATCTAGAGAGAGAGAGAGAGTGGATGAAAAGAGAAAATCATAAGAAGCAACGGCATTCATAAGTCAGAAGAAGACAAAAACGGACTGGCACTCGAAGGGGACTAAGGTGATGAATTATGGAACAAGTGGACTGAAGACGGAGAGATTTTGGGCCCAGAGAGAGAGAGAGAGAGAGAGAGAGAGAGAGAGGGAGAGGGAGAATGAGAGACATAGAGAGAGAGAGGGAAAGGAGAGATATCAGAAGCTGAGCATTGGCATGACTGTGAGGGAAAGCTTTCTGAATTTCAAAGGTGTCAAGGGAAGGAAAGCGAGAAAAAGTAGTTGAAGAAGAGAAAGTTCCTAATTTTTCTATTTTTCTTCAAGGTGAATTAAGAATTTTTGCTCGGTTTTTTTTTTAAGTTATTCTCGTGATGATGGAGATATCTCAACTAAGATAATTATCATATCTTCCATGTCTGCACTACTCCCTTTGCCCTTAAGAAAGTACAGCATCTCCCAGCCCTAAATAAGGCGAATCGCTTAATAAACATTGTCTTCTCTTCTCCTCTTTCGTTCCCGCATTCCAATGACGCATTATGTTAGTTGGTTTCTTAGGAACGCCATTTTGTATTTAATTCTTTTTAATAAGTATTAATTCAGCGAATCATCTGCTCTAACTGTAACGATCCTAGAAAATAGCTACATATTTCTTTTTTTTTAACTGTTGCCGAGTGAGAAAATATGAGATGAACGAGCCCAATATGGCGAGGGTATGCGAAGGAAAGTTTAAATTGTTCAAAAACTGGCACGATCTTGCGTGGAATGCAACAAAGTCTGGATAGCAGCCCCGATGAAACAGCATTGTATTATTTTTTTATTGATTTAAAATTTTATTCCAAATTTGTGTCAACTTTTTTGGGTCGTCTATGCCTCGGTACACTCATAGTGGAAGATCCTGTCTGCTAAGTAAATGCCACAAATTCTAAAGCCCATATGCGTTTGTATGCATCTATCGGAGCATTATTTGTTTCCCAAGTTCGCGGCATATGTAAGCCAGGATTGTAAAGTTGTAAAGTTCAACGACTTTTGCATGGAAGAATCGCTCTCGTCTCCTCACAGCCTTGGGCAATATTTATCTACTTTCGTCACTTTCTTATCAACCAGCATATGTACCGACTTGGAAATAATCTCCTCTCTCGTTCTCTAATGTCCGTTAGTCTCTCTCCCTTTCTCTCTCCCTCTCTCACTCTCTCTCTCTCTCTCCCTCTCTCACTCGCTCCCTATCTCCTCTGAATGTTGACCATTTTCTCCGCGATATGACTGATCACAGTGGTGTCTTCTCGATTGCAAAAAGCAACATAATTTTTAGCTTTGCTCCTGATGTTGTTTCCCCGGTGCATTTTCAGTTTCAGTTGGCTTTTCCTTTGTTTTGGTGCCTTCGGAGAACGCTTATTCATTGCTAGTGCAAAATGCTATTTTGCTATTTTCGTGTGGATGACCAGAGGCCATAGGGGGAGGATGACAGCATCTCAATTTGGTACTATTTACACTACCACGTCACTCTCATGGCCGCTAGAGATAAATACACCACGCCATTTTTGGGGAGACCCCGCATGCAAGGTGTGCTTCTCTCTCGCTCTCTCTCTCTCTCTCTCACTTTCTCTCTCTCTCACTTTCTTTCTCTTTCTTGCTCTTTTGTTCTCATCTTTTAATCTCTCCATCTGTACCTCCCCCCTCTCTCTCCTTTGCTCTGTCTCCCTCTCTCTCTATCTTTCTCTCTCTCTCTTTCTCTCTTTCTCTCTCTACTTTCTCTCTAACTTTCTTTCTCTCTTTCTCTCTCTCTCTCTCTATCCTCCATATGTTCTCACGAGAACGTATACTTGTTCACATTCATACGTGTGCTTTTCCGGATGGCTTGTGCTATGCGCAAATGGCCCCCCACCCCCAGGCCACCTGAACCCCGAGGGCTCACGGATCTGCGATCTCTCTCTCTCTCTTTCTCTCTCTCTCTCTCTCTCTCTCTCTCTCTCTCTCTCTCTCTCTCTTTGTTTCTCTCTCGCTCTCTCTGTCTCTCTCTTTCTTTCTCTCGCTCTTCCCCTCTCTCTCCCTCTCTTACTCTCTCTTTCTTTATCTCTCTCGCTTTAACCAAGTACATTCTCTCATCGAACTCTCATGCTATTTGAGAAGGCCCCTCTTCCTCTGAGTGTCGTGCATACATATTTGTATGCTCATATACATGTATGTGTATGAGAATGTACAACGCCAACTGATGTTTTGTTTGCGACTTTGTTCTTTTTTCTCTAAAAATTCCGACAAAAAGTTTCGAAATTCGGAGGAAATTGAAATAAATTCTGATACGACCCTGCTTTGTCTTGTTTTTTTTTGCACTAATAATTCAAGATATTAAGCAGTTTTACTTTAATCTTATAGTAGTCAAGAAATCAAATTGCATAATTTCGTAGAGAATATTAAACCTTTAATAATGCTTCAATAATTGCCGAACCGTTCTCGATGCTTTTCTTCTTCAAAATCGTATTTCCTTGAAAAGAACTGAGGAAGAAAGCGAGGATTTGCGTTTAAGAGAGAGAGTGAAAGAAGAAACAGAGAAAAAGAGAGAGAGAGAGAGAGAGAGAGAGAGAGAGGCAAACGAGAGAGAAAGACAGGGAGAAACAGAGAAAGGGAGAGAGAGAGAGAGAGAGAGAGAGAGAGAGAGAGAGAGAATCTGGGCATGAGTTCAAGGATGACTCCGCTCTTAGAAGCGGCGAGTTCTTCGCAGATTCCTTCTCTAGCGCCTGAGCGCGAACGAAGCAACTAAGGAACTCCCTTTTTGAGAGGATTGAAAGGGTGAGAGAGAGGGTTATAGAAAGAGAGACAAAGAAAAAGGGTGGGAAAATGAGACACTGATAGAGCGAGAAGTAGAGAAAGAGAGACACAGATAGAGCGAGAAGGAGAGAAAGAGAGACACAGATAGAGAGTGAGAGGTAGATAGATAGAACGATAGAAAGGCTGAGTAAGAGAGAGAGAAAAGAAAGAGAGAAGGAAGAAAGTGAGCAAGATTAAAAAGATTGTCAGAAGAGAGTGAGCGCGATGCAAATTGCATTTTCATGCTCGCACACCCACTGCGGCTGTCGTCTCCAGATTCTCGCTCAGATCTCTTTTACCCTGTTCCTCTCTCTCTCTCGCTCTCTCTTTTTCTCTTTCTCTCTCTCTCTCTCTATCAGTATTCCCTCTCTCTCTCTCTTTATCGTTTCTCTCTATATCTCTAACGTTCACCCTCTCTCTTGCTTAGTCTTTTTAACATTTCGCTCACTCTCTCGCTATTTCTATCTCTCTCTTTATCTCTCTCTCTCTCTTTCTCTCTCTCTCTCTTTCTCTTCTAAATACATATGCACATGACAAGGAAACTCGAGCAAGTCTCTTGGAATCGCGCACCAGAGAGTGATATTCTCGCCCTTTTGCTTTCTTTTCCAGCACACAAAATTTGCTTGCTTTCTTGTAAAACTATTTTCGTCTGTACGCACTCGCCATTTTGTATGTGGACTACCTACATATATAAAAAAAACATTTTCCACGATTTTATTACATTTGCATCTCAATGACTTTTATTTAACATGTTGTTCTTTCAGAATTTCTCTTATCTTGATTTCTTTCAGCCTTTTGTTCATGTATACTACAAATAATGCATTCCTTCGCGATTTTATATATTTACTTTCCATTTTTTTGGTTTTTTTTTCATGTTTATTTAATCTCTCTCTCTCTCTCTCTCTCTCTTTCTCTATCACTCTACCTTCTCTCTCTCTCACTCTCTCTGTCTCTATCTCCTTCTCTTTCTCTTCCTCCTTAATGCCCTCCCAATACATTGTAACTCTCCTTGCCATACTGTAGGGCACATAGCCTGCCTTTCTTTTGTTATTATTCACCAATATTATGCTATTTATACAGCATACTCTTCACAATTCTCTTCTACCTTCAAAATAAACAAATAGCAAAGTCTTTTCTCCGTCTTTTAAGAGTTACACCCACCTAATAAGCTATCATTACACATATTTCACACTTAGACCGATTGTTTGCATTTCTCTCTGTCTCTCCCCCTCTCCCTCTCCCAAGATCACTCCTCTCTCTCTCTCTGTCACCATCTTTCTCACTCTCTCTTCAAGCTCTCTATCTGTCTCTATATTCTCTCTCTCTTCTCTCTCGTGCTTGCTGGAGAAAATTTTCAACAATCTCTACGTTTACAGTCTACCGAGAGGATACATATAAAATAGATAAATAACTTCTTTTTAACTTCAACATTGATTCAATGACTTATTTATTGCATTTTATTCCTTTCTCACGTTTTCAACTTTTTTTTGGAATCCGAATGCACTGTATGAATATACATATGTAATTATGAATTCCGCATTTTACAGTTGCTGTTAAGAATTGTAAGTTCTCTGATCGCGCTGATGGTTAGGAAAAATCGTTAAAAAATTCAAAGGCGATCAAGAAAAATGAAAAGCTGTGACAGTTCGTTCGAAAGGCTCTTCTGCATTTAGTTTTATTATTAAATATTCTGAAAGGACCAAAAGCATATACATTCTTTTTTTGTCTTGAATTGCCTGGACTTTTGGCGACCCGAAAAATTGCGCATATCAATGCCACTAACTCTTTTTTGAGCAGAAATGCGTTGAGAGAGAACGAGAGAGAGAGAGAGAGAGAGAGAGAGAGAGAGATTGAGATAGAGGGATAGGGGGAGAGAGAGAAGGAGAGAAAGAGGGAGAAAGGGAGAGGGAGAAAGAGAGTGAGAGATATAGGAGAGAGAAGAAGACAGAGAGATTGTGAGAGGGGAGAAAGGGAGAGGGTGAGAGGGGGGAAGGGAGGGTGAGAAGGATAGAGGATTTGAACCACCCGAATTCGATGGCTGTACATACTACTTGACAGCCCATTTCCGGGGTCACGAACACTTGAGAGGGGGTGCGAATCGAAGAGATTCCCAGAGAGAGAAAATTTGAGAATTCAAGGAAGAAGCGGTCGGACAAAAAGGCGGCAATTCAATAATAAATAATATAAAAAAAATGCTTAAATTAATTAAAAACAAAAAATATTCAGCAAGAAATTTTTGTTTTTAGTTTGTTTGTTGTTTTTTATTAAATAAAAATTGGCAACCGGGATGCAAGATTCGCGCACAAATCATTCATTCACTTTTGACCTGTCAAATCCATTCAGTCTCAATCCTTTCTCCCCCGCAATTCTCCATATTCAATTTCAAACGCGATTTTTTTTATTCCACCCCCACAATCATGGCTCTCTCTCTCTCTCCCTCTCTCTCTCTCTTTCTCTATCTCTCTCTCGCTCTCTCTTTCTCTGTCATTCTCTCGTTTTCAGTCGCTTAATTGTCTCCCTCTCTCTCTCTCATTTCTAGGCTTCAATATTCTTCTTCTTCGCTCAAACCTCCACATTGTTTGTTGCATCCCGAACCACGTTCCGTTTACTATATCCGCTTTCGTTCCTTTCTTGCCTTCTCGCTCTCCTCTATATTCTCGCCCTCTTTTCCTCTTTCTCTCTCTCGCCCTCTTTTCCTCTTTCTCTCTCGCCCTCTTTTCCTCTTTCTCTCTCGCACTCTTTCTCTCCCGTCCTCACAGCATTTCAAGCTCACTCGATTTCTCATTCAACTCTCTTAAAATTTGTACTCTTTCGTTACACCATCTTCGCAATCTTTGAGGGCTTTCCTCTGATGATTTTCTGTACGCTCGGTTTTCTATTTCCATTTTTTCTCGTCCCCTTCATTTCTTTCGCTCAATCTCTCTACTTTTCTCTCTCTCCCCTCACTTCGAACGTTTCACTCTCTCTCTCTCTCTATCTCGTATTCTCTCTCTCTCATTTTCTCTTTCTCTCATTCTTCTTTCTCTCTCTCTCATTCTCTCTCTCTCATTCTTTCTCTCTCTCTCTCTCATTTTATCTCTCTCATTTTCTCTCTCTCTCATTTTCTATCTCTCGCTCATTCTCTCTTTCATTCTCTCTTTCTCATTCTCTCTCTCTCTCTCTCCTTCCTTCTGACTCTCCAAAATAGCTGACCATGAGCTCCTATTGCGCACGACCGCTTCACGACTTTCCCCACTATGCACCCGCTGTTTCTAAGTTTTCCTCTCGCTGTCTGCGTCTCTCGTTCCAAAGGCTTCTTTCACTTATCGTCTCGCCATTGTCTCTTTTTTCCATTTTGTGTATTACTCTTCTCCTTCGCTGACATCCCTCACGCTCTTGTTCTTTCCCTTCTTCTCTCCCTCCTTCTCTCTACCCCTCTCTCTCTTTCTCTCGCACTCTATCTCCTCGTTCTCTCTCTCACTCTCTCTCACTCTCTCTCTCTATCTCTCTCTCTCAGCCCGCGCCCTATCATGCGGAAGAACCCGGAGGCCACCGTGGAACTTGACGTGCCCATGCAACATTTATGTACGTCACGCTCGTGGAGGCTTTCATATCTTCACTTTTTCCTTAGCTAACATTCTCTCGCTTTTAGCCTTTCTCTCTCCCTGCCTTTGTCTCTTTCACACTCTCTCTCTCTCTCTTTCTCTCTATCTCCATATCTCTCATTTCTCAATATCTCCTATGCCATTCCCTCTCTCCCTCTCTCTCACTCCCTCTCTCTCTGCCTCGCCACTCTCTCCCGCCGACTTTGCCCCTTTCTCTCACTAGCAAGACACATCAGTTGTATTTATACTTCCTCTCCCAGACGGACTCAGCGAGTTTGTATCCGAAGATGCTTTGCGACCAGTGTGAACAGGACAGAGAGAGAGAGAGAGAGAGAGAGAGAGAGAGAGGATAGAGAGAGGATTAAAGAGAGATGAGGCAGAGAGAGACAGAGACAGAAAGAGAGAATGAAATGGAAGGAGGGGGGAGACGAGAGCGAGCAAAATTCTTGGCAACATAATTCTTGAAACGGATTTTTTATGTTCTACAAAAGTGGAATTAGAAGTATATGCTACATTTGTTTCGTATGTAGTATATACATAGATGTATGTATATATGCACTTACGGTACGTGCCGTTTACAACTATCCAGAAATATCTCTTTGTATCCTTTTTGCAGCATCATTGTTTCTCGCACTCTCCTCTCTCAATCTCTCGACACAAAATGGAAATCAAGTGTGTGTGCGCGTTGAAGCGACTCAAGAGAATGAGCCTCTTGGCTCTCTGCTATTATCTCATTCGGTATCTCTCTCTCTCGCTCTCTCTATCTCTGTCTCTCTCACCTCTCTTTCTCTGTCTCTCTCTCCCCCCTCTCTCTCTCTCTCTCTTTCTCTCCCTCTCTCTCTCACTTTCTCCCTCTCTCACTCTCTCTCCCCCTATCCCTCTTCTTCTAAGCTCATGGTCGCGTGCACTCCTTCTGGCGTGACAATATATCCTTCTTTCGTCTTCCTATCTTTCTCTCTCTCTCTCTCTCTCACCCTCTCTCTCTCTCATTCTCAATTTCTCTCTTTTTCTCTCCCGCCCGTTCTCTCTATCTATCCTCCGTCTCCTTTCTTATCCTCTCTCTCTCTCTTTCTCTCTCTTTCTCTCTCTCCTTCCCCTTCGCTGTATCTTTCTTCTCTCTCATGCTTGCGGTACCAATACCATGCTCTAAGAAATTTGTGCTGTCCTCTTGGAAGAGAGCAGGCACTTTCTTCAGTGACTTTGGCATTCTACTGCTCTTCATATCTTCTTCGCTATTTTCTACCCCATCTCACTCTCTCCTCTCTCTCTCCCTCTCTCTCTCTTTCTTTCTCTCTCTTTCTCTTTTTGTCTCTCAATCATAGCCCTCCCCACACAACAGGATGCCACAGGGTGCTGGCTGTCATCTGCTTGGAATTCGCTCCTTTTTCTCCCCTCCCTCTCCTCTCTCTCTCTCCCTCTCTCTTTCTCTCTCTCCTCCCTACTCTCTCTCTCCACTCGCCATCCTAATATTCATTTCCCGACTTCTAATTCACCAGATTTTTCCCCACTCCTTCTTTCTCCAGGTTTTGTTCTCGCTCGTTTGGAGGCAGACAAGGAAAAATAAAGGAGAGTAAGAAAGAGAGAAAAAGCGAAAGAAAGAGAGAGAGAGAGAAGAGAGATAGAGAAAAAGAGAAGAGAGAGAAGGGAGAGAGAAAGAGAGAAGAGCGAGAAAGAGTCGAGGGGAGAGGGAATGTTTAAGAGTGAGATCGACAGAGAGAAAGAGAGTAATAGAGATGCCCAAGAATGGCGACCTTCTTTGGTGCCACCAGACAGCTGTCGCTTGTGAAGATGCTTGATAGGGAGAGAGAGAGAGGGAAAGAGAGAAAGAGAACGAGAGAGAGAGAGAGAGAGTGAC
Source organism: Allodiplogaster sudhausi (assembly GCA_945643635.1). Lineage (NCBI taxonomy): Eukaryota > Metazoa > Nematoda > Chromadorea > Rhabditida > Diplogasteridae > Allodiplogaster > Allodiplogaster sudhausi. The sequence continues at coordinate 956,146 of CALZFC010000265.1, read as the reverse complement.
GGTGAGAGACGAGGTCGTTTGGCGTGCGCTTGTTGAATTTACAGACATTGGAAGTATTCTTGTTATAATTTCCACGAGCTTGCGGCTCGATAAATTCCCTTTTATATCTTGCTGAATTTTTTTAAAATATATTTTCGATATTCATTTACATAAATAATTCATGAGAGAAAGAACAAAAAAAAAACTCCTTTTTTGCTGATACTTTCCGCAACAGACACGAGCAGACATAGCTCATTCGTGTAAGTGCCCCCGGGACTGTCTCTTTGTTTCCTTCTTCTGCTTCTTCTTCTGCAATGCTCTCTCTCTCTCTCTCTCTTTTCCTTTTCTTTTGCTTTCCACTCTTGGCTAGCAACACAGGCACCAATCACTTTCAATTGGTACTTTGTAATGGCACAGAGAGAGAGAGAGAGAGAGAGAGAAAGTGGACGAGGCGGAGAGAGCGGGAGAAAGAGTGAGAGGGAAAGAGAAAGAGAGAGAGAGAGAGAGAGAACGCGACAGATAGAGAAAAAGAGAGAAAGTCACATTGCGTGAGAGTGCGCACGGCAAAAGCTGCAACACAAAACAACATTCTTTTTTTTCTCGGCTCCTCTGCTCCGAACATTGTGCACTTGTCTAAGTTCGTCGAAGCTTGCTCTTCGTCTCTGCGTCCTCTGTCTCGTATTCTATCTCTCCGTTCTCTCTCAGCCTCTCTCTTTTCCTCTCTCTCTCTCTCCCTCTCTCTCCCTGTCTCCCCCTCTCTCTCTCTCCCTCTCTCTCTCCCATTTCCCCCCCACTTTGCATCCATGCTCATGTTTTGGCGAAGAGCGCACCCACATGCCTTTTTTCCCCTTCTCCTTCGGCTGCCATAGAAGGCTGAAAAAAGAAGCGAGTTCAAAGAGTAGAACCTGGGAAAAAATAAATTAAATTTATTACCTATATTTATGTATATTGCTTTGTCATGTATGCATGAACGTATACATATGTGTGTAAAAACAATCATATATCTCATTCATACCTATGTATATTTACACTTGTTTGCATGTACATTGAAAACGTTCAATCATTTTATTGGGGGTTTGCGATTTCTTGTATTAATGTTTTTTTCCCTTTTAATTAAACTTTCGTTATGTACATACATACATGTATGTTTACCATTGTCTTCTTTGTGTGCTTTTGCCTTAACGACGGGTCTCCTTTTTTTTAGATTTTCAAATTTTCTTTTGTGACGATTTATGTACATATGTAGATAAATATATATGTATGTACATATACATATATGTATATATTTAAACATACAGAATATCGCTTTCCGAAATGATTGCATCTGCCTTACCTCGTGTCAAAACTTTAAGGCTGACACTGGGGCAGCTGAAAGTGTGAAAGAGAGAGAGAGAGAGAGAGAGAGAGAGAGAGAGAAATTAGATTGAGAGATGGTGAGAGAGAAGTAGGCAGAGAGAGAGAGAGAAGGAGAAAGACAGACAGAGAGAGAGAGCTAGAGCGAGAGAGAGAGGAAGAGAGAGATAGCAAAGAGCGAATAAAACTACAGTCACCAATTGTAGCGAGAAACTTTTTTTTTGAGTCCTTTATCCATTTTTTTGCATCTGTCTGTCTTTTCTTTGGCCTCAACCGATGGTACTAAAGCAAAGACATGGCGAAACTTTATACATATAGCTGAGTTCAATGGCCATTTCGTGTGACGCCAGCTTTGTATCCATTTTAGCTGATCCGATTATTTATCTATGATAACATTAAATGCGCGTAAGACGAGTGAGCCTTTATTGGCAATGAGTTAGAATGACAATTAGAGACAGAAGTGAGTTCAGACAATTTCACCGACACGTTTCTAACTTTATTGTGAAACTGCTTGTTCTTGTTCACAATAAAGTAAAGTCTAATTGTATGCCGTGTTGAAGTAGTAAAAGAACAAATAATTTATTAATCCGTGCTATTCTTTTTTTTAACGTGAACAGATAATCGTATAATCAGCTGCGGGCACAATAACAACAACGACAAGAGCGACGACAAATACTACAACAAGAATAACTTCAAAGACGCCAGCAGCTCCAGATCATGAAGCGGCACTTGCTGCATGTCCTGCTGCTTCTACTTCTTCTCACATTTGTCAGCGTCCGGAATTTGTCATGTTGAGATTAGATTGAATTTTTTTCCAGTAACTATAATTATTGTTGCTGCACAAAATGTTCTTTTTGTTTGCTCTAAACTTCAAGAAGTTTTTTTAAGAGCTTTAATTACTCAATCCTTCTTCTGAAAGTAAGAGAGAGAGAGAACAAAAAATTGAATTAGTACCTTCTAATTGTGCATTGCCACTCTCAGCAGCAGCTGTCAGAAACAGTATGAATGGCATTTTCAATCGAACGAACTGAAATCGCAGCCAACAGCAACTACTATATATGTATCTGCTAATTATTGTTTAAAATATAATTTGTGCGCCAATATGGGCATACCAAGTAAAATAATGAATTGATTATAGGATTTCTAAATGAAATGTAAAAGAAAATATTGTTATATATAATTAGCAGATTACAAGCTATCTGAATTAAAAATAGATAACCAGATAAATAAAAGTAAAATAATAATAACAAAAATATTACAGCATTACTGCGCCTCGCGCCAGATGATATTCGGCGCCGGCGGCGGCGGCGGTGAAGACGACAACCCGGACGACCCGTCGACCTTCGAGCGCTCCAATTCACCGCCACGCAGCAATACCCCGGTCGAGGTATACTACATTTATTTATTTATTGTTACTATTATTTCTTTTTTTCTTTTTGAACTCTCTTAAAGATGTTTTTTTGCGACATTTTTTTAATATCTGCTTCTATTTATTTGCTATTTTCCGAAGAAATGTTTTTTCTCTCTTTTTATACACATGTGGTTTGCATTGCATGGAATGTTATATAAATTTTCGCAATTTCAACAGTTTGATCATCCGCTGTGACAGACTGTACCACATACATATACTGCTCTTCTTGTCTATTCTTCATCATATCTCGCTGTACGAATCTCTCTCTCTCTGTCTGTAGCTCTCTCTCTGTCTATCTGTCGCATTGAACTCTTTCTCTCTTACAATCAGTCCGTCTCTATCCACTCTATCTCTTCCTCTTTTTTTCTCTCTTTCCTCTCTCTCCGTCTCTCCTCTCTCTCTTTCTCTCTCTCTTTCTCTCTCTCTCTCTTCCACTCTCTCCGTCTCTCTCTCTCTCTCTCTCTCTCTCTCTCTCTCTCTCTCTCTCCCACTCGTCTCTTTCTCTTACTCTGCCTCTCTCACTCCCTTTCTCGTCTCCCTCTCCCTCTCTCTCTTTCTCTCTCTCTCTCTCTCTCTCTCTCTCTCTTTCCACTCTCTCCGTCTCTCCTCTCTCTCTTTCTCTCTCCCTCTCTCTCTCTTCCACTCGTCTCTTTCTCCTCCTCTGCCTCTCTATATCTATCTCTTCCTCTCTCTCTATCTCTCTCTCTTTCTCCCTCTCCCTCTCTCTTTCTCTCTCTCTATCTATCTCTCTCTCTCTCTCTCTCTCTCTCTCTCTCTCCAGGTGCAGCTCAAGCTCGGCTCCGTCCTCGGCACCGAATCGACAATAATGGGCCGCCGCGTTCGCTCCTTCCTTGGGTTCGTCCGGGCTAATATTAATTTTGTTTAAAGTATTAATTTATTTAAAAAAAAAAGAATTTAATTGACGCGCTCTTAATTGGTACGATTATAATTGGTTCGCTTTTAATCCTTTTAATGCAACCATTTTAATTGGTTGTAAGGTTTTTTTTTCAATATTCATATGTCCCTTTCACTTCTGCCAATCGATTATTTACTGCCTTTTTTTCAAATTCTTAAATTTTAAGTATCCCATTCGCGGAGAAACCGCTTGGCGCCGACAGATTTCGACCGCCGCGAGTAAAGCGGGCATGGAACGGAACGTTGGACGCGACACGCCTCTCCCCCGCCTGCTATCAGGTTGAGAGAGAGAGAGAGAGAGAGAGAAAGAGAGAGAGAGATAGAGAGGTGGGGGGGGGGGGGAGATTTAGATGTTTTATTTATTACTCGGAAAAAAATAGCTGATTTCTATCTCTTACTGTTTAATTATTTTAGAATTGTTATAACATTAAGTGACGAACATTTATGATACTGTGAGATATTTTAAAGCCAAATGCGCCTCCACAGCGTTTTGGTGCAATTTTCTTGCGATTTTGAGCTTTTGTCAAAAAAATAAAAATAAAAATCTTTCTTAAAATTAGGGCCGCGACACATACAATGAGAGCTTCTGGGGCGCGGAGATGTGGAACGCGAACACGGCGATGAGCGAGGACTGCCTGTATCTCAACATTTGGGCGCCAGCTGATGCGTTGTCAGCGAGGGGATTTGAGAGAGGGAGAGAGATGAGCGATAGCAAGAAAGAGAGAGATAAAGAGAATAGGAGAGAGGGAGAGAAAGAGAGAGAGAGAGAGAGAGAGCGAGAGAGATCCAGAGAGAAATAAACAGAGAAAGAGAGTTAGAGAGAAAGAGATATTTGCAGCAATTTAACCGTGATGGCGTGGATCTTTGGCGGTGGCTTCTGGTACGGTAGTCCCTCGTTGCTGCTCTACGATGGAAAAGTGAGAGTTTTTTTTCTCGTTGTTTTGACATTTAAACTCTTATTGTTAGGAATAAATAGTTAACAAAAGAGACAATAATTTTTACAACATATTTTCATATTTGTTTTAAGAAGTAATATATTTAAATTGTGCTTGAGTCCTGAAGCGAAAGGGAAAATTATTGATTGATTTTGAATTATTGATTGATTTTTCCTTCTCTTCTCCAGGCACTCGCCGTGACAGGGAATGTGGTCGTCGTGAACATTAACTACCGTATCGGCCCATTCGGCTATCTGTACCTCGGGCACGATGGCGCGCCAGGGAACGTTGGCATGATTGATCAAGTTAGAGAGACAGCGAGCGAGAGAGAGAGAGAGAGAGAGAGAGAAAAGAGTTAGAGGGAGAAAGAAGGTGAAAGAGAGGACAATTAGAGGGAGAAATAGTGAGAGAGGAAGCGAAAGAAAGCGACAAACTTGCACTTTCCGTTTCATTCTCTCCCTCTAACTCTCTCTCCATCTCTCCCTCTAACTCTCTCTCACTCTCTCTCTCTCTCTTTCTCTTTCTCTCCAGCAAATGGCGCTGTACTGGATCAAAGACAACATCTTCAACTTTGGCGGCAACCCCGGCCGCCTGACTCTGTTCGGCGAGAGCGCCGGCGCCTCTTCCATCGTCGCGCACATGATTGCGCCAGCGAGCAGAGAGTAAGAGCCTGGAGAAGAAGGATTTAAGCGCGGGAAATTTAAACATGCATTTATGTATATGTATCTATTTAACTATGCAATCTTCTCATGCACTTTTTGCAGATATGTTTGCCCAAAATTAATTTAAGAAAAAGGAGCTATCACTAATTGAATAAATTTATTTATTTTCGAAATGAATGCTTTTTCACATTATTACAATTCTTAATAATTTTTTTTGTAAATTAAATTTGTTTGAAAATGTTTTTTTTTGCTCCTAAATTTGATGATGATTTGAAGTCTCTTCACGAATGGGATCCTCCAGTCGGGCAGTCTGGACAATCGGTGGGCGATGGATTCGCCCGAGCGCGCACTCGACAAGAGCCGACAACTCGTCACGCTTGTTGGCTGCAATAAGACTACGGTAGGGGGTGCAATACAGGGACTGGGTTACTGTATATTTGGGCCGGCAATTCTGCCAATTTTTATATGTATTTGTGTTGCAAAGCATGCTTAAAGAAAAACGACATCTTACTTTGCGCTTCATTCTGCAGTTAGTTTGTGATTATTAGAATATTAGAACAATGTTTATGATTGAAACTTTTGCAAAAGATTTCGACCTGGCCTTACCTTGAACCCGCAGGCTAATGCGCTGCACGCTGGCAGACAACCACCAGGCTAACCTTGTCCATGTCCGTTCAGGAGGATGACTCCATGTCGTGCATGCGCGCCGTCTCTCCGCAGACGCTCATCGATCACATGTGGAGTCTCGATCTCGCCTTCCTTGAATTCCCGCTCGTGCTCGTGTCCAAGGACAAGAACTTTTTCAAGTAGGCAGATTCTTTATTATTTTACTAAAATCAAGCCTAACATTTTACTTTGACTTAAAAAACCACTTCGTACATATAAAACAAATTGCCTTGCAAGACTTCATGGGAAAAAAGAGATTCTCATCGACGGCAAATAATTTTGGAAATAAATTGTATCAAATAAATATATAATTTGATTAATTTTTTTTAAATATGGTTAAATTTACTGTATAAAACGATGATCAAGTTCAGGATATGAATAAAAATTTACCCACCAGATACAAGGACGCGTTCGCGGCGCTTCGCAGCGGTGACTTCCGCAAGGATGTGAACATAATGATTGGTATCAATCACGATGAAGGTAGATATCAAAACAATCAATGTTAACGATCAATGATTATTCTTAATTTAATTCACTTTTGTTTTATAATATTCCTTTTCTTTGGTTAATCAATTATTTTCAATTTGATATTTAGAGATGGTTAAATTCGATAAATGAAAACAAATCGAAATGAACAAATCCTTCCTTTTCCCTTGGCTTTCAGGCAACTTCTGGAACATTTACAATCTCGCCGAATTCTTCGACAAGCAACAGCAGCCGGAGATCACGAAAGCCGACTTCCACACGTGCATCGATCGCGCGTTCGTCAAGCAGGTGAGAGCCTGAGATAAGAATTGATCTAAGAATAATAATTAATAAATAAAAGTAGATATTTTTTAAGATGCAAAATAGCCCTACAATGTTTAAAAATTTAAAATTGTTGGAAAGAAGAAAAAGTAAAAATAATCATTAAAGAAGCTGTACATTACTCCTCAGGAAAAGAGTATGAAAGACGAGAGAAGCAGACAGTAATGTGCGGTAGATTTTAAGATTCATATGGACGGCTTCTCAAATATTTTCAGCCAACACTCGTTCGCTACGCTGCGCGCTACGTTTACGACAATCCAAAGTGTGTCGAAGCGACCACGTCGAATCAGTTCTATGCGGAGCAGGTGAGAAAGAAAACGAGAGAGAGGGAGAGAGAGAGAGAGAGAGCAGAGAGAGATAGTTAGAGAGAGAGCACAGAGAGAGAGAGAAAGAGAGAGAGAGAGAGAGAGAATAAAGAAATAGAGAGAACGCGAGAGCGAGAGTGATCTATTATTTGACAGAATAATTGAAAGGCGATAGAAAGGAGAATAAGTAGTGAAAAGAAGGAAGGCTGATTGTGAGAGAGTAAAAAAGATGCGTAAGCGAATAGCAACTCAACAACATACATTTATAGATCATTTCGATAAATTGAATAAGGCACCAAGGCAATTCACTAAACTTATTTGTCGAATGCTTCCAGAAGCGAAGAATAAATAAAGAAGTAGTCATAGAGGTATTATTCGATGATATAGTCAAAGAAAAAAAACCTAATTTGAACTTCCCGCCTATTCAGGTGAATCAAATGGTCGGCGACTACTTCTTCACGTGCGACAGCCTCTGGCTAGCGGATAAGCTGAGCTTGTCGCGGACGCCCGATCAGGGCAAGGTCTTCATCTACTACTTTGACCAACCGTCAAGGTTCTGGTTTTTCTTCTTCTTTTTTTTGTCACTAAATAATAATCATCAAAGTAATTTTTAATGAAAATATGATTATTATATACTTACTCATTACTCTTCCATTTAATTAAGGGTATTCTTTGCAAACTAGCAATATTTTACATTACACAAAATATTAGACCAATTATTTTTTGGCGAATTATTTTTAATAAAATAATTTTTTAACATATTATTTTTTTACAAATCAATTTATTTACAGCGCAAATCCATGGCCAAAGTGGACGGGCGTCATGCATGGCTATGAAATCGAATTCGTCTTTGGCGTTCCGCTTCACAACGAGACGGCTGGTTGGCGGGAAATTTAAATATTAAAAATATATATTTATTTATGCATATTTTGAACACGCCATTTCTAGTATGCATATTCAAATGCATGCATCTCTTGATGGATATGAGCAATTGTTTGTAATTAGTATTGAAGTAAGAATTCTTTATCAAAATAAAAAAATATTCACCGAGAATTAGTTGCTATTTTCTCCTGTCAGGCTATTCGTCGCGAGAGCAAAAGTTTTCCGAGAAGGTCATCCAGTACTGGAGCAGCTTCTCGACGAATGGGTTAGCCGTGTTTAATAGATGGAAAAGTTGATAATTAATCAGTAAAAATTGGATTCTTAATTAAATGACAGTTAATAATTAATTTGTATAAATTAGAATTAATTGATTCAAAAGTAAGTTGATAATTAATTAGTAAGATTATTAAGTATATATCTATATGTCGGAACGTATATTAAAGCGTTCCGCGCCTTCGCGACTCCTCCAAAGAGCAATGGCCGGCGTATCACTCGGAGAAGAATCGGCAGTGGATGTACTTGCGAGGCGGCTCGCTCATACGAGTATGAAAAAAATTCATACATTTAATTCTTGAAAAAAATATATATTTTTTAATATTTTCTATTCGATATTTTATTTCCTTCTATTTTTATGTTTCACAAATATTTTCTCTTAAAAATAGTTCATTTTCTTTTATTTGCATTTAAAAGCCGTTTTCTTTTCCAATTTTGCTGGCCATGTGGTTTTCTTCTTCTTCTACGAACTATAATAGATGTCTTATGAATTTCATCCGCTCAATGAAGTCTATGGTATTCAACAATTATTTTTTAGAAAAAGTTCAGTTCACAATGTTATTTGGATATATGTAGTTGTCGTTTATTATAATTTTTTTTAAATAAATATTTTTACAATATATTTCAATGATATGATAAGTATTAAATGAATTAATTTAATTTTTTTTTTAAATATTATAACCTTTTTCAGCCAATGGATGCGCGCAAGCGTGTCGAGTGCGATCTTTGGCGACATGCCAAGGACATTGAGTACCGACAGTATGGTTAGCGGAGAAGACGGCGAGAAGAGGGGAAGAAAAAGAGAGAGACAGAGGGTAGAGAGAGAGAGCGAGAGAGATAGAGGGAGAAAGGAAGAATGAAAGAGAGAGAAAGAGAGAGCGCTGAGATAGGGGAGAGAGAGAGAAAGAGAGAGAGAGAGAGAGGGAGAGGGAGAGAAAGAGAGAGAGAGAGAAAAAAAAAGAGGGAGAGAAAAGTGCTCTTTATGATGAAATATGCGCCGTTTTTTCAGCTTATTCCTTATAAAAAAATTAATTTAGTTTTGGTAATTAGCACATTTGACTTTCTCGTGTCCTTCTACATATAACACTCTCAAATTCAACACACAATTTATGACATTAACTGTGCAAATCAGTTAAGCATTTTTTTCACCTTTCATCTTCTTTCAGTCGGCAGCGCAACTCGCGCCGCGTCATCTCTCACTGCAATATCTCCGTTTATGTCATTATTTCTGGTAATCATATCCGTTCACACAACAATTCCATTACTTTTAGTAGACACATAATAACTCGCACCATCTCGGTCGCATGGGCTAGGACAAGAAGATTGTTGACAGCTTATTTTATTAATAATAAAAAAACTTTGACTCTTCTTCAATGATTTATATACGATGAGCATTTTCCTTGCTATCTCTGCCAATGACGTTCTCTTCTCTTACACTACCACACTCAGGTACTCGTCGATGATACTCTGATATTTTGAAGAATATTTTCTTTTTTGTTATGCAAATTTAATATTTCATAGAATTTATAATCTTGCTATTTTCAGATATTTCCCGTACTAATAGAACTGAAAATCGCTAGTAAAATAAAACTATTCCCATTCCAAATATTTTAATATTTATTTCCCTTTTCCTTCTATATCCGGTGCAGCATTATTTCTCACAGAATTGGTGATGATATTCCATTATTGTATAAGTGACGTCATTTAATTTTCACATGACAAGATTAATTTTTACATCCTTTTTAAACATTCACGTCTTTCAAAACGAAGGCTGCCCAGTGTTTTTTTAAGTATAATTTTTTATTGGTTATCAGACCAAATATCCTTTTTTGATGATATTGATGTATTTATGAATTTTGTTAAAACAACATCTTTGTAGCTTACATAAATAGCTTGTCTAGTTAGTTGGTTTTATTTGCGGTTGTTATGTCCGTTTCCCGCATACATATCCGTCTATTCTATAGAAGTGAAGAGAACTTCCGTTCCTTGAAGGAAGACGAACAAATCGTAGACAAGTACCTTTTTGTTCCTTTCGCTAAATATTATCAAGGTTTTTTATAAACTATAAGAGTTGTTCCCAGCTTTTGCTTAGTTTTTTTCCTGTATTTTGGCAAGGTTTTTTTAAATACGTCCTGCCAGCTTCGATTTTAGTTTAACTTTTACAATAAAATACATTTCTTAATAAAAAATAGTTTATATTTCAGAAATATAAGCACACTAGCTAAATGGTATACACTGTCTCCCTCACTCTATTTCAGAGGGGTAGAGACAGAGAGAGAGAGAGAGAGAGAGTTAGTGAGATGGAAAACAGACTCAAATAGAGATGAGGGGTGGGGAGAGAGAGCAAAGGGATAGGATAAAGATGCTGCGGAGTACATAGTATAATATGTATGCAGATAATATCTAGGGCGTGGAAACAGAGGCAGTAAATATAAAGATTGGAGAGATGGAATTAAGGTGAGAGATAGAGAAGCGAGAGTATTTCTAATTGTCTCTTTCGTCTTCACTTTTGTGTGATGATACGCATTCCATGCACATTCTGAATAAAAATAATAATGCCTGGCATGCGTATTTTCACGTTATTTTACCGTAATCGCTGGGTTTACGCTGACTGATTGTGAGGCAGGAATTAATAGCACAACGTTTGAACTGCCCTAAAAATTGTTCCCACTTGTTCTGGTTTCCAAATGTCGTAATAAGGGCGGAACGCGGAGTGTGGTGAGCTGCGGTTTGTTGTTAGGGATGAAAAAGTGGTTGAGCTTCGCTCACCACGTCCCCTTCCTCCTCGCTCTCTAGCTAACCAACAAAAAGCCGCCTCGAGCGGCCGTAGAGTTTCTGATCCTCTCTCTGCTTCCAGAACTTTTGTGAACAGCAACAGGAACAGGCCGGTATCCCTGGCAGCAGGCGCGAGTTCTTCCCCCGAGCGCTCTCTTGCAAACGCTCCGCCGTCTACCCCGCTGCGCGCGGTCGACGCGGGAAGAAGCCTATCTCGCACAAGGCGCTCGCGAGGAAGCTGGCCTCTCTCAATGCCGCAACTCTCTCCGCTGGGCAGCGTCTTCGGAAGAGGACGCTCGAGACGCACATCGAGGATAACGAGGATGAGGAAGCAGCCAAGCGAGCCAACAACAAGTCGACTCATTACTCCTCCCCTCGGGCGATGGATCAGTCAGCTGTCCCCTCTGTCCCTTCCTCTTCTGTCGCGCCTCCCATGCCCTCTAATTCTGGAGCATAGGTCTATCCAATTCGGGATCAATCTTCCTCCTCTTTCTCTCCCTCAATTGCCTTGCCAGACTCGCGCGCAGATCCGTGCACATTTTCATCGCAAAACGATAGGTCTCTTCTAAGTCTTTATCTTGTCAACTTTTGCTCTCTTGTAAACAAACTTGATATTTTCAACTTACTAATGACCAGTCACTCTATTGACTTTCTTGCCACTACAGAAACCTGGGGCAGCCCTGAACGCCTTTCTGACGCTTCTCTCTCTTTTAACGGTTTATACACTGTCTATAGGAATGATAGAATTTCAGAATCTCCGGGTGGGGGTGTAGCACTTCTATTAAGCACGCGGTTCTCATCCTCTATCTTTTATTCGCTTTCATTCTCTATTTACTGCCAATCTCTGTCGGTTCGAATTGAGGCCAACAAAAACGTGTTTATTGTCTCCGTTATTTATCGCAGTCCTTCTTGTTCAGATGCTCAATTCAGTGAATGTTTATCATCTCTTTATGACCTCATCTCGGAACACTCATGCCCTCATTTTATATGCGGAGATTTTAACTGCAGAGAAATTAATTGGAATGATCTAAGTGTATCTCCGCTCGCCGGGCCTTCTCCCTCTTCAAGCTCTCTTCTCTCATTCTCCATCTCCGCATGTCTGTCACAGCTTGTTCTTCGCCCAACTCGACTTGATAGCATCTTGGATCTTATTTTTGTAACAAACCCAGAAATAGTAACGGGATGTACTGTCCTCCCTCCTCTTCCTTCTCTCGACCACTGCATGGTTGTCTGCCGTATCTCTCTTTGCCGACTTCCAATAAAAAAACTTTCCTATCCCGATTATAGAAATGCTGATTTCAATACTGCTACTTCCCTTCTTCTATCTGTAGATTGGCCATCTCTCCTTGGCCCGTATACAGACATTGATCTACTTTATGAAGTATTTGGCTCTGTCATAAGGGACATAATTGACTCCACTGTTCCTCTAAGGACTGTCAGCCCCCAACTATCCCGCTATCCCAGAAATATTCTGCGTCTCCTTCGTGCCACTAGAAAGCTTTATCAAAAACGCCACATTTACGGCCTTGCTTCATTCCACGCTAAATCAACCAAACTTCGGCGCGCTTTTCGTAAACTTGAACGTTCCAAAGAAAAGAAAATAGCATTTTCACGAAATCCTAAGAAGTTCTTTTCCTTCATTAACAGCCGCCTCAAGGAGAGACCCTCTATCCCGTCTCTTGTCACCCCAACTGGCACAACGATTACAAGCGATGAGGCAAAGGCAGAGTTTTTTGCAAGCCAATTCGCCAACTCCTTTAAGAAAGTCCCGTCTTCGCCGCCTCCTCATTTCCCATCACGCACTACTGCTGTCATTGACTATCTCGATCTCTCCGCGGCTCGTGTCTCTTCATTCCTACGAAAGCTCCCGTTTAGAAACTCAACTAATCCTGATCTCATACCTTATGCTTTTCTTAAAGGCACAGCTGATGCTATGGCCATTCCACTGACGATTCTTTATAATAAGACTCTTCTTTATGGTACCTGCCCCAGTGCATGGAAAACTGCTCTTATTCGCCCTCTCTTTAAAAGGAAAGGCAATCCTAGCGACTCCATCAACTACCGACCGATTTCACTTACTTCGGCAATTTCTAAAGTATTCGAAAAGATAATGTGTCAAGAGATAACTTCCCACCTTAGATCAAACCGCCTCCTTTCGCCTTTTCAACATGGTTTCCGTGCTAAACGATCGTGTAGTTCAGCGCTTTTTTTCTCACTTCTGGACTGGTACAAAGCTGTCAACTCATCATCATTTGTCTCCGTAGCATTTATTGATCTTACTAAAGCTTTCGATAGTGTTCCAATAAGTTTTCTCTTATATAAGCTTGCAGCTTACGGAATATCCGGCTGCCTTCTTCGTTTTATTGACGGTTTTCTCAATGGCCGTACTCTTCGTGTCACAATTGATGAATCCAGATCCACTCTTTATCCAGTACTCTCGGGTGTGCCTCAGGGGTCCGTCATAGCCGCTCTACTCTTCCTGATCTACATAAATGACCTACCCGATTGTCTACCTCCTGGCGCCTTTTGCACTCTCTATGCCGATGACGCAAAACTATATACTGTTAATGATACAACCCTTCTTCAAACTGCGCTTAACAACATACAAGACTGGACTAGCATCTGGGGCCTTTCAATTTCTGTTAGCAAGAGTAAATTTATGACCATAGGTCAAAATCACCCCACCTTTTGTCCCCTTCTAAATGGTCACCCCCTCTCCATTACCCACCACTTCTGTGATCTCGGTGTTACCATTTCTAATGACCTTTCATTTACTGAGCATATCAGAATCATCTGCAATAAGGCGCGCGCTCGAGCTCTTCTGATCCTGCGGAATTTCCGCTCACATAACCTGGCGCTACTAATGCGTCTCTTCTCTATTTATGTACGACCAATCCTGGAATATGCAAGTGAAATTTGGAACCCTCATAAGGAATTTTCTGCTTCCTCGTACGACCGCATAGAAAATGTCCAGCGCCTATTTACGCGTCTCATCTTTAGAAGAATTGGTCAACATCCCTCTTACCCGGCCCGTCTCTCTGCTCTATCTTGCATCGCGAAGACATTTTATAGATCTTATGTATACTTATAAAATATTCGCAAACCACATTGACATTGATCCCAAACTCCTCTTTTGTCTTCTTCCTATTTCTGTAACTAGAGGTCATAGATTTAAGATCACACATTACCTATGTAGAAATAAGAGTTTTAAGTATTTTTTGCCGAATAGAGTGGTTAATGATTGGAATAGACTGCCTAATGAGATTTTTGACAGTGCATCTCTAACTCGCTCAGTTATTTCTTCCATTTGTCTGTCACACACGCCTAAATAATGATACAATGTCTCCACATGCTTTTTTTATATAGTTTTATTTTCCCTTTCGGAAGATTATTTCTATGTTCCACAATTTGGTTGTCATTAAACTGTAGGCATGCCTAGAAGCAGCCGATCACGTCAGCTATTGGGACTTATATATTTACATATTTATCTCATATCTATGTACTCATGTTTTCATTCAAAAATGCTGATAAACCTGAATGAATGAATGAATAAATAAGCGCATAAACATAACAAATCCTTGATCGTTCTAAAGAGTCACTATGAAATAGCTATAAAAGGACAGACAGAATCAGCGAGAGAGTTAGAGAGACGGAGAGAATATAAGATACAGATTGCAAAAGAAAAAAAAACCAAGAAACCAAAATTCTATGAGAGATTAGAAGCAGCAGAGAAATAATAGCTTCAAATAAGACATTTGCTTCACAGATTCAACGAATGGAAAAAGGACGTAAATTGGTAAGGAAAAACTCTAATGGAAATTTCTTTGCCAATCAGGATTTCGTCATAAATGCGAAAAGGAAAGGATCACTTCTGCTCCCCGGAAAACACGGGGATGCACCTTCTATTTTAAAACGTCACCAGCTGAAGTCACACGTTTTTGTTATTTTAATATCAACTCCTTATGATTCATCGTATACATATTGTAATTTTTTGTGTCAAACGTCTGTAGCTTTTCGACAAACAAGCTTTATGTATGAAGATACTATCATTTTCAGTGTTTTTCTTTTTTTTAATGCACTTTTACCTTTACCGCTGACTAGAAAACTATGTAAACTGATTTAAAAAAAAAGCTGTAAATGCTGTCCACGCTTGCATTCATCATGTCTCATTTGTTATACATACAACTTTGATCTTTTCTTTCTGACATTTCTTTCTGCATCAACATGATTCAATCGTTTATTTCTTGTCTTAATGGCAGTTAGAATCCAGTGATTTTGAAGAGTACGACCGTCCATCCGATGAACGCGAGAAAGACCAAGACGACTCCGGCAGCGAGAAGCGCCGTACAACTGGCAATTGACGACGCTTCTTCGGTAGACGTTGTCATTGCGGAGGAGGTGGCCATGGCTGGAGACGTCGCCCTGAAACGGATGTTTTCTCGAGCGTTAATTTTATCCAAAAGTCCATGAACTGGTTATATTGCGTTTAAAGAGAAAACTCGCCGAATGGGAACGCTCATGCAGCAAGTTCGGACGTCGGGTTTGGGGCCCGGGGCAAAGTTGTTGTAGAGGCCACCATCGTACTGCGAGAACATCGCCTGTTTCATTCCGTCTGTTGATCTCTACTCATCTTTATCGATCCACTGAATCCACTTAACTTTCCTCTTCTCATTCCCGAGACGCCACTCGAAGCAACCGCCATCACGCACATCAGTACCCTTAACTGAGAATTATATTGTTCAATTTTAGGACTCCTTCCTTAATCTGTTTTTGAATTTCATTTCATAATAGTAAAGTGCCGACAGGGAAGTTTTTGTTTTGTGAAGCGTAAACAATTTTTTGAATTTAAACTAGCATTGCATCTGTCCGTCATGAACGCGGCAACATAGCAATGGTCTCTAGCTCCAGCTTCACCATCATTGTCTTGAAAGCGGTAGTATTCGAGATGACGGCTGAAAATTAATGGAATCTGGCATCACAAATTTCGTTGTCTATTTTTACTTTGCTCAGGCTGATAACAAAAAAGGCCATGAAATGCCTCTCATTTAGTACTGCCCACAGACTGAAAGATATGAAAAAACAAACGGAAAATGTGGGCACGGAAAGATACCGGAAACGAAGCCCTCTGGGCAGGTCCTAGCGGCGCTATGAATATCGATGTCGCTGAAGATGTAGTTGAGGTGGTCATACTTGTTGCCCATCCAATACAGCTTGGCCGGGTGATTGAAATAGGACCAGCCGAGAGGAGGCGGAGGACGCGAGGAAGAAGCATCAACAGAGAGCACGACGAGAAGCACCAGAGAAGCAGAGAAAAGGAGGGAGTCGACCATTCGCGAGCGGTGAATCATTGTGAAGTGACGATGAAAGAGGGAACTTCGGCTCCTTTATTTCCAATCATTGTCCTTGATATGACCCAAATCGACAGAAGAATGTAGTCCTTCTGCACTTTTTCTCACGCGTCAAGGACAAATATTGATTTAATATGACGCGATTTGCGAGAGAATCAAAATTAATCAAAAGGGCTGGGGCCCTAGAAAAATCATCGTATCCGATTTTGCTTAAAAGTTGTTTCTAGGTAAAGTTAGACCCGAAGAATCGAATGGGATTGGTCTTGGAGCCTAAAAAAATCATTTAAAAAATTATGAAGAATTGAAAAACTGCTCATCTTTTTGAGCTGGTCGAGTAGGGCGCATGTTTATGAACATCTCTCCGCGCCCAGTAATGCAATATATGTGAAAATTTTAATGTTTATAGAAAAGATATTGCTTATGTAAATTGCAAAAACAGAATTTGAAAATTTTCAAGTATCGATTTTTTATTTGCTCTCAAACTCAATGAGGAATGTACATGTTATATTACAATTTACGCAGACAGTTTTGTATGTATCGTATAGAGCATAAAATTGGCTTATGAATGATATATAGGGAGTTTCATTTCGACGAACTAGGCGGCTTTTGTATGCGTTTAGGTCACGCGCAACAGTGAAAACTGGCGCAGAATCGCGGCGCGACGCGATATTTGTTGCAATAAAATATCGATTTTCTGTATATCTAGTGATATTTTGTTTTTGATCTTTCTTTTTACATTTATGAAACGATTAAGCTCATTTTTGAGCAAAACAATTCATTTTCGACCAAATATTAACGAATTCACTCATCTCCACAAAAGGAGACCTAGTTGACATGAAAGTCCGTTAAATTAGCTACGAAATAACATTCCTGAAGCTGAAATTAAATGTAGCCATTTCTCGCAACAAATCGAAAAGCGACTAAAACCAGCTATAAACTATGTAAATACACCAATTCGTCAGATTCACCACGGATGTCGAATTCGAATATTCCAATTTACACATTCGAATATTCCAATTCACGCGGTGAAAATCTAGTGAATTGGTGTATTTACATAGTGTTATAGCTGGTTTTAGTCGCTTTTCGATTTGTTGCGAGAAAAACCTTCTTTAATTTCCGTTTCAAGAATGTTAATTTGTAGCAAATTTAACGCACTTTCACGACAACTCGGTCTCCTTTTGTGGAGATGAGTGAATTCGTTAATATTTGGTCGAAAAGTGCATTTTTTGCTCAAAATGAGCTTAATCGTTTCAAAAAAGTAAAAATAAAGATCAAAAACAAAATATCATTAGATATATAGAAAATCGATATTTGAAGGTCATGCGGAATAGTGAAAACTGGCGCAGAATCGCGTCGCGTTGCGATTCTGCACCAGTTTTCACTGTTGCGCGTGACCTAAACGCATACAAAAGCCGCCTAGTTCGTCGAAATCAAACTCCCTATATATCATTCGAAAGCCACTTTTATGCTCTATACGATAGATGCAAAGCTGTCTGCGTAAATTGTACTATAACATGTACATTCCTCATTGAGTTTGAGAGCACGTAAAAAATCGATATATGAAAATTTTTAAATTCTGTTTTTAAAATTTACATTAGCAATATCTTTTCTATTTCCATTAAAATTTTCACGTATATTGCTTTTACTTTGCGCGGCGAGATGTTCATAAACATGTGCCCTACTCGACCAGCTCAAAAAGATGCGCTGTTTTTCAATTCTTCATAATTTTTTAAAATGAATTTTTTAGGCTCCAAGACCAATCCCATTCGATTCTGCGGGTCTAACTTTACCTAGAAACAACTTTTAAGCAAAATCGGAGATGATGATTTTTCTCGAGCCCCGAGCATTTTGATTCTCTCGCAAATCGCGTCATATACATGTTTTTGAAAATTTGCGAGTTCAAATTTATATGCAGTTATTTGAATGAACAATTCATTTTAAGTTGATATTTTGTTAGTACAGCCATTCTACCACGACAGCACTTGCAATTGAATTAAAAGTGACATCATGTAAATTTTTTTCCTTTACTGCTAAAAAAATCGACCGAAAAATGTACATAATCTTTATTCCAACACGAATGGCTTAAATGAAAAGGAATTGAAGATAAGAAGTGGACTTGGCGTAGTGGGCGCAACTTCGAGAAGTGGGCGGGAATTAGAGAAGTGAGCGGGACTTTGTGAATTGGGCACTAAAAGAAGTGGGCGGGACGTCGGGAAATGAGAGCGCGAGCGAGAAGTGGATGGGAGGCCGGGCTTATTTCGGCGCGAAGTAGGTGCCAGGGGCTCCACCGACGCCGCCGCCTCCGCTTCCACTGGAGGA
Organism: Allodiplogaster sudhausi; assembly: GCA_945643635.1. Lineage (NCBI taxonomy): Eukaryota > Metazoa > Nematoda > Chromadorea > Rhabditida > Diplogasteridae > Allodiplogaster > Allodiplogaster sudhausi. Next base: position 937,516 of record CALZFC010000265.1, on the reverse strand, counting down.
GTAGTAGGCGGACTGGCCGGGAATTGCGGTGGACCCTCCGGTGTCGTTTGCGACTCCGCCGGCGCCGACACCGAAGTACGCGGATTGCGTTCCGCCGCCGCCGCCTGAAGTACGCGATTCAACTGACACGATAATAATACAAGAATAGTAATATTGTTTACAAGAATAAATGGTTGATTGATTGGATAATATAAGAATTCTCAGGATTCTTTGCCGATTGAATCGATTGAATGACACGCACCACTGCTCATGCCGCCCAAGTAGACCGAGGTGACACCGCCGCCGCCGCTGCTGCTCGCTCGAAGGTGCCGCAACGAGTCCGCCTGCTCCGACTGCGCCACCGCCCACAGCCGTCAGCGCGGACGCGCCTTCGGCAAACGGCAGCGCGGCCGTCGTCGTAGAGGCTCCTCAAGGACAAGGAGCCACATGTCGCGTGGCTGCCAGGGATGGAGAACAAAAAAACCTATTGACATAAAAAAATTTATTTGCCAAAAAAAGGCCAAAAAACTGGTTATTTTTATGGAAAAAATAACAAAATGGTTTAATCGTAATTTTGGTAAACTTCTTGAAAAATTCCTGAAATGGCTATTACACTAAAGAGTAATATGACGAATGCTTGACATTTTGATGGAGGATCCGAAAGATTTGATCCGAAAGATTAGCATTAAATGTTTTTTTCGGTGCCCTGATCTTTTGTCCCTGATCTTTCGTCCAGTGATCTTTCGTCCACTGATTTTTCGTCTAATGATCTTTCGTCCCCCTTTTTTTTAAATATTAACGAGCAAGGTAAATAATTAAAGCATTAGCACTTCGTTGACAGAAAATTAAGAAAGAGAGCGTCTGCGCAAGAATAAATATACCAAACAGAACAACCACCAGTTGTCGACAACTACAGCACCGGCTTGGAGAGGTATTTCAGCATGGATAGCCGAGCACGGCCTTGGCGTCCAAAGATATAACTAGGGCCCTGGCTTCAGAAAGTGAGGCCGCAGTTTGCTCGGCCTCGGGATTTTGGGACTGACCAGGGAATGGTCAAAAGCCCTACGCTCGAAAATATGATTTAGGGCTCAATCGAAAGCCCTTAAAATTTTATGTTTCGGAATGAAAACTTAGCTAATGGGGGGCCGAGAGATTGTGGACAGTGAAAAGTGGAGTCTGTCATATAGGGTAAGGTTAGTTTTCCGGGCGACGCTTTACGCGAGGGCTGCCAGGCTTCATGCCAAAGTTAGATGGGCGACAGCGGAGGAAAGGCGAAAACCAAGCCGCTCCCGGGCCCTAGTCCTCTACGAATGGTTGTGAGCGAGCATCTGAGAGAGCGGGGTTCCAAACAGAGGTTATGGAGGGCGACGGAGGGAACGAAGTGACCGTAGGAGCACCCAGTTTACTCATTAGAACAGATCGTTGTGCCTTGCTCGTTAATAAAAAAAAGGGGACGAAAGATCATTAGACGAAAGATCATTCGTCCAAAGGACGAAAGATCATTGGACGAAAGATCATTAGAAGAAAAATCAAGGAACCGTTTTTTTTCGGCCGACCCGAACAACGAACGAACACAAAAAAACTGAAACCCTGATGCCTGGCCACATATCATAAATTGTTACATTTGTCAGATCTAACCAGTCGTTGCTCCGACGACGCTTGCTGCCATGGTCGCCGAATTCGCGCCGCCAACGAGAAGAGCCCCACCAATCATCGTGGAGGCTGCAAAATTCAATGTTAGAGAGAGAGAGAGAGTGCAATAACAGAAAAAGATTTCCTCCTCTATTTGATGACTATTCTCAAGAAGATTATATAATAATAATAATAATAATAATAATAATAATAATAATAATAATAATAATAATAATAATAATAATAATAATAATAATAATAATAATAATAATAATAATAATAATAATAATAATAATAATAATAATAATAATAATAATAATAATAATAATAATAATAATAATAATAATAATAATAATAATAATAATAATAATAATAATAATAATAATAATAATGTGCAACATGTGTCAAAAGCACCTCCTGGAACGACAAGAGGGGCTCCGAAGTTGACCGGGCGCACACCTCCGCGTCGAGCACTAGGCGGAGAACGTGCCGAGGAGGAGGCGCACGGGCCGCAGCCGCGCCTGCATCGCCGACCACGAAGCACTCGGAGTGAGCAGCGGGGCGACCTGGCCTCTGCCGCGCCCGCATCACCGTCCACGGCCGACATCGTAGTAGAGTCTCCTGAATGAATTCGCGACGAATTCGAATGAAATCGCGACAAATTCGAATGAATTCGACGAAAGACATTTTGCACCCAAGCCACGTTAAACCTGCCTCCACGAATCAGTTATACTTCAATAAAAAGTAATACCTCCGCCCACTACCGTCATCGTAGAAGCCGCGCGCGCCAAGGGCGCTTCGCCGACTGCGGCGGTCATGGTGGAAGCTGAAACAATTATTTTTTATTTACTATTGCACTTTTGGAATATAGTGCATATGTAAAAATTTTTTTGCTCTTTCTGAAAAATGTTCGCTTCGATCAGGGGCGGGGGGGGGGGGGGCATTCTCGTATTCACCTCTTGTTCCCATGGAAAAAAAAAAATATATATATATATATATTTCAAAAATATTTAAATATTTACAAAATTGAGAATCTTTTTAGAGAAATTAGTCAAGTTTATGGAACCAAAACCGAGAGTTGCGCGTCCGCCGTCGCTACCACGGAGAGGAGGTTGGTTTCCCCCAACGACGGGGGTGGGAGGGAAGTAGGACGACGCCTGACCGCCGCCGCCCGCGCCAAAGTAGACAGAGGACATCGCACGAGGTGGAAGAGCGCACTCAGATTTTTCGAATTTTCAGCCCTTTTATATGGCTCCAGCTAGTCGATTCTTTTTGTCCTTTATTTCTTGCACTTTCTGCAAAGGCGAGTATTTTGTTAACCTTTCTTATTTTTATTTTATTTAGTTTTTTACTCGTATAATGTACTATTCACTCATGGATATCTATCGCTCATAATTTTTTTTTTTTTTAACTTATTTTTGAATGAATAAATTTCTTTTATTCTTAAACTTATTATGATAAATTATATGAATACTAGGCACACACAAAGAAGCGTGCAAAGAAGTAAAAGTTGCTCACTTATGGCGCTATTAAATTTTTTTTTTCGAAATTCTAGGAGCGATTAGAAGCAGCGGAGAAATAATATCTTCATGAAAAAAGACATTTAAGCGGTCAGATTAAAAAAAAAAAGATTTAAATGCTGTTCATTCTTGTATTCGTCACGTCTCCTTGTTATACATACAACTTTGACCTTTTCTTTCTGATATCATTGCCTTAACTCATTCAAGCATTTATTTCTTGTCTTAATGGAGTTAGAATCCAGTGATTTTGAAGAGTACGACCGTCCATCCGATGAACGCAAGAACGACCAAGACGACTCCGGCAGCGAGAAGCGCCGTGCAACTGCTAATTGACGATTCGGCTTCGGTAGACGTCGTTGCGGAGGAGGTCGGAGGAGTCGCCCTGAAACGGATGTTTTCTCCTCGAATGTTCATTTTATCCAAAATTCAAGGAAAATGCATAAACTTGTCGCTGTAGATGTAGTCGAGGTGATCGTAGTTCATGCGCTCCCAAGTCAGCTTGGTGGAGTGATTGAAATAGGACCAGCCGCGAGGGGGCGGAGGACGCGAGGAAGAAGCATCAAGAGAGAGCACGACGAGAAGCACCAGAGAAGCAGAGAAAAGGAGGGAGTCGACCATTCGCGAGCAGTGCGTCATTATGAAGTGATGAGGGAAAGAGGGAACTTCGGCTCTTTTATTGTACTCCAATCCTCGTCCTTGACATGATCCAAATCGACAGAAGAATTAGTTCTTCTACACATTTTCTTACTTATTCTAAGATGTCAAGGACAAATTTTGATTTAAAATACATGTGTTTGAAAATTTGCGAGTTCAAATTTACATGCAGTTATTTGAATGAACAATTCATTTTAATTTTATTGGAATTGCAGCCATTCAAACCACGACAGCTCTTGCAATTGAATTACAAAAGACATCATGCAAAATTTTCCCTTCGCTGATAGTTTCAAGTACAAACAAACTTCTTCTGTCGTGTTGGGACATGTCAAGGACAACGTATTTGAAAGAGCGCGAATTTTACTCTTTGTTTGATCTGTTCTCTTCCTAGCCCTCTTTCTCTTTCTCGCTTTCTGAACAAAAAAAAAACCAAAAAAAGTCGTAATTTTGGCTGAGAAACTATGTACCTAATTGAACTTTTTGATCTAAAACAAAAGACCCGAACCACCAACAAAACAAAATTTTTTGTTAAAACACCAAAAAAAACCAACAAATTTGTAAACTTATTGTCAGAAATTGTTTATCACAGCTGTTTTAAGTTATTATGTAGAAATTTGCTTACTTCTTCTATCCAAGTGTGATTGTATAGGTGCAATACTTTATTCTTACTTATAAATTTGCATACATGCATGTTGTACGAATGGTGAGAAAGGAAGGGGGAGCCTGATGCCCGCTATCGTTTCGGCTTCCTGCCGCCTCTCCTCCTCTTGAGGCCCCACCACATACTCGATGGGGAAACAAAGAGAAAAGTGCTGAATACGCCTATGAGGGAAAGGCGCCGTCGTGGTCCTCCCAATCGACGTACTGGAGGCGCTCGATGAAGTGCACTCCAGACTTGCCGGTTTCGCTGAAGAAGAAACAGGGCATTTGACTCGCCTTGGCGAACTGAAAGTGAGGAGAGGCGAGGCGAGAGTGAGAGAGAAGGAAGGGAGTACTTGGGAAGAACCATAGGAAAAGGGGAAGAGAGAGAAGGGAAAGAGGGAGAGTGAGAGGGAGGGGATGAAAGGTAAGTGAGAGGGAGATGAGAGGGAAAGTCAGAGTTAGGAGATGAGAGGGAAAGTGAGAGGGAGGAGAGGGGAAAGTAACCTCAGCAGCAGAAGATCCCTCGAGGAGAACAGTAGGAAGTCGACGAATAAATGGACAAATCCACCCCTTTTATACTGCCCAGAATGCACTATCAAAGCACTCATTTTTTGAAAGGTGAAGTTCGGAACACGAAAACTTTTATATTTCGTGAGTTAATGAACTAAAACTTATGGTCAAAACATCCACTTTATCAGCAATCTTCAGAGAATCCTCGTAGAGAACTTATTATTATGCATACCTGGCCTTCAATTATTGTTTTGCAATTTTTGCTTTGCAAATTTTGTATTGTATTTACAAGCTCTTCAGATGCGACGTTTAAATTTTTCCATTGCAATCTTGGAAAACAAACATTTTCGTCATTCTTCCACTGCGACCTCGGTCGGCTTCCTTCCCACTGTTTTTTAAACTGTACATTGAACAACGAACGGAATAAAATAGAACTAATCTAGTTCCCTTCCTTTTTTGAGAAATGTCTGTGTTTAACGACCGTCGCATTCTCAAGTATGCGGTCCCACAAGTTAAACGACGAGAGTGTGCAGAGAACTCTGAATTTTATTCTGTGATTAACCATTTTCTCTTCTCTTCTCCCAAAGGCAACCACAGGCTATAAAAAGTGATTGAACTGGAAGCGACTCAACTGCTTTGATTTCTGCACAGAAGGATTACGAAATTTCAAAATTCATTACGTAAAACTTGTAAGTGAAAATAACTGCATATCTTAAACGAGTTTTTTTTTATTATTTCAAGAAGATTGCACTTTGAAAGTGTATTGTTTGTTATTTTGTTGTCTCATGCTATTTGTCTTAGGCACTTTCGTTATAATATATACAGCAGTTGAAAACGTGACTAGAAAGACAACTGAATGTAGGAATTATAATAATTATACTATCTGCACTATTCCAGCTCATACGAACTCCCGTAGTACGCAAATTATTTGATCCTCCAACCCCTATATAAACCCACTTTTGGGCCAATGGCTTATTCTTCGAATTTTCTTCTCGGACTCGTCTCAGGGGTTTCTCTGCTTATCTGCTTCGTCTCTTCGTCGTCTCTGGTTCTCTGATCAACGCTACTCGGTCGCCTCTCGCTGCCACAGTCCTACAATGATTTTTTCTATAATATATATATTATATATATATTATATATATATATTATATATATATATTATGTATATATATATATATATATATATATATATATATATTCCAATCATTTACTACTCTATTTGGCAGGAAATATTTGAAACTATTATTTCCATATAATTAATGTAATCATTAATCGATGGCCTCTTGTAGACAGTGTCAGGGAGCAGACAAAAAAGTGACTTTTGGTCAATGTCATGATTTTTCCGAATATTTTATATGTAAAAATAAAATCGATAAAACGCATTCGAGACAAGTGTTAAAAGAGAGAGAGAGAGAGAGCAGAGAGACACAGGCTGAGCAGCAGCGATATTTGCCAGTTCTTAGTCGCTATCAAAACATTTTATAAAGTACAAAACTACAAAATTTCAATTGCATCATTAATTATCCAGCTATACATAAATTATTGTAATTTCTCTTTAGCGTAAGCGATCTACTGACGCCAATTCATCTGCATAAAAGATTTAAATAATTTATGCAGATTACTGGAACTGCATAATGAAGAAAGAGTCATCAACTGTTCTGTACTTTGTAAAACATGAATGCGAGCCCAATTATGCAAAATTATCTTTTATTTCCTATATATGAGTACATACAATATGTTCCTCATATAGAACAATAACACGCTTGATTTGGATACGTTGCTATCTGTCTACTATTCTCTAATTCTTGATGCTAAATTCGCGCTGATTGTGGATGAGCGGACCTCATTTTCGAAATAAACAGTGCCTTATATCCTTTCAGATGAAGAAGGTTATGAAGGACGACAGTCCTCCTTCTCGCGCTCGCAAGCGTCGCAATCAGACCGCCGCTCCGTTGACATCTTCTCCCATCATCAATCACACAGCGCCCTCATTGCATACCTGTTCGTACTCCCCTGTAACCAGCAGATTCAACACCAGACTTCTTCTATAGGCGCCTGCCCCCGGGACTATTTTCTTTTTGACTTTAAAAACTTTGGTTAGGGATGTTGTTATGTCCTCCTCCGTCAGAGGTGCAACAGGGAATAGAAGAATGTGGGAGACGCGAGAGCTTTATGGAGAGGGAGCAACAGTAAGATGATGGAGAGAGAAGTAAACCGGATGGGAGGCTCGCGAGAAGATAAAGTGAGAGAAGAATGAAGAAGCAGCTAAAATGCGGCTTTTTACATATACATTCTGAAATGACGAGATTAACATATTGGCTAATATGATAATTAAATAGTATGAGAATTATAATGCTACATGACTCTGACAAACGTCACATATCCATAATAATAAATTACAATATTTGTAGCTGGACTCGCAGAGTCAATAAACACAAATATAAATATGTATATACATACCTATTACTATCTACTTAACAGATGTTTCTACGAAGAACATCCTCAATTATACTTTTTTGGGCATCAGCATTTGAATTTTGGTTACTAAGCAATTTTTGGTTTTGGCTGGAACCAAACGTCATCCAAATGTTATCACTTAACAAGGAATAGTCTATTCGATGTTTTATGGAAAATCGAATAGACTATTCCTAATTTTCAAAAAAGTCATAAAAAGTTAAATTTTTCGAAGATGGCCATCTAGGACTTTCTTTTGTAGTTTTAAACAAGGAATTGAAATGCGAAATATTAAGTATATAGCGTTAAATATAGTCCCACGAAATCTTGGAACATTTCTACTTCAAGATAAGAGAAAAAATGTTGAGCGCCTGATCTTGGTTATGAACACAAGATGCGTATCTCATAAATTATTCAAGTCAAAACCAAATTCACCGGGCTAGTTTCTTTTGTTCTTACCAGTTGGCAACATGTCACCGGTGCCCGGACCATCCCACGCAGGATCGAAGGCGAAGTGTCTTGCGACGTTCCATTTTGCTACTGTAAGTTGTGAAAGCTTAGCTAATTCGTGTTGAACGAGACAATGAAGAAGAGAAAATAGTAGCTAATAAAGATACTATTGTGTTCTCTTTTTGCACACAGGGCACGGAGGTTCTTGAATTCAAGGATGAAAATGAGATGCGACGCTTCTACACGTTCGCGAGCAAAACAATCAAAGGTATCTGTGCATAAATGTTTTTTTTTGTAGTATCCACTCGTATTGCCTTATTTTTATAAGAAAATAGTTTTTTTTTTTGTAATAAAATGACATTTTCTTTATTAAGTGTTAGAAATAAAAAAAACACACACGCACAACACAGTTAATCACAATTGCGTAGAATGTCTCCATTCTACACATTTGTTGTTGTCACATGTGAACGAACAAGGCTAGCCATCATCACAGGACCGTCATTGTCGCCGCCCGTCTCTCCTGTGTCGTCGCTCCGTCACCACTCTGTGTCTCCTGTGCGTGTCACATCTCCACGAGCAGCTCCTTCTGCTGCCTCGTCTTCTTCAGCTGCCTCTCTTGCTTCTTCTGCAGCGTCCGTCGTGTCTGCATCCGCTCGCCGTGTCTTCGATGAATATTTGCGCCGGTTAATTGAAGAGAACGAAATAGATCTGATAGAGAGAGGGCAGAAAGATGGGTAGAGAGCGAGAGATTGAGGGAGTGAGAGAGAGGGAGGGAGAGAGAGCGAGAGATAGAGGCAGAATAGTACTATAGCTAATTGTCTTGAGAGCCATCAACTGCACGAAGAAAAACCTCTTCCCTTACAAAGTTCCGATCGCGAAGTTTGAAGCAGCTCAGAAGTATAAAAAGAGGGACAATTCCAAGTTCCCCAATGCCAACGAGTCGATGCTCTGTGTCCTTAAGAGCTTGAATGGACAGCTGGGAAGCCTGAAAAAGCGGCTTAACGTAAGTGGTTGCCCGAGCTCTTTGATTCTGTATGTTCTCTTCTACAAATGATGAAGAACACAATCAACTTGCGCCATTTCTAAAATAGACACACTAAAATAGACACACTAAAATAGACGCACTACTTGCACAGCAACTGAGCGGGCCTCTCCTCTTCCGGCTGAAGACGTTCAACGACGGCGGCCTCGATGGCAAGAGACACGTGCTGGTGTCCGCGGTCAAGTACGCCCATCGTGGTCTCATCGCGTACGAGGCGTACCTGGAGGCGCGGAATGCGGTGGTCCATGTGTGTGCTCTTTCCTTTGCTCGCCCTCTCTCTCTCTCCCTTTCTTCCTCTCTCTCAATCTTCTTTCTTACAGATTATGAACGAGGAAATCAAGAAGAAGGGAGGAGCCAGCGAGGACGCGCAGTCGTCACAAGAGATCCTCGACAAGAGAAGAGCGCTCGATGCTCTGATGGCGCCGTGCTCTGTCGCTTGCGACGCGGCGAAGTCATACATTGATGACCTCGATTAAGAGAGGGCGTCCCCATCCTCTAGAACGTCCATAGTGAATGGTAATGGCCTTCAGTAGCAAAAGATTTTTGAAAATTAAATTCTTCCGCTCCCTATCCACTCTTTGCAATAAAAACTTTTTGAGCCAAGCTTAACCATAACACAATTTTTTTCATACAATCAGATATCTTGATCATTATTTAAAAAAAAAACAAAATTGATCATCATTCGTAGCGCGATCATTGTGCAATGAAAAATAGGCATTTAATTCCAGTAATTACTACCTCTACGATATGCATTGTCGTTGACCTCTTAGGAGGAACGACCACTTGAAATGTGAGGAAAAAAAATAGATTTTAAAAAGATTCTTGAAAACATGCACTTTTGAAATGTCGCGAAATTGTTTTGGTTCAGGTTAGCAATAAGTGCTCGTAAAATCGTTTGCTTTGCAAATTTCGGTCCGAAAGTACAAAATAGTGGAAATGGCACGGAAAGCTGCTGCGCTCCTTTCCGTGTCATTTCCGCTTCGACTCCGGATGGAAGATGGTGGTTCGCTCTCCACGCCTACGCCGCTGCCGGAGCTGGCTATTTCTTCTGAGTCTTCCATTTTTTGCCGTCGGCATTAAAAAGGATATATAATTTATAATTTTTTTTCGAACTCCAATATTCTTCATCTGCAAGATTAATGAAACTTGAGACGTATGACGCGATTTGGGGAAAATGAAGAAGAATTGATACATGCGGCCAAAATCGACCAGCTTGGATTTTCTTCAACAAAAGTTCCTTATATATAGGTGCTTTCTGGTATTATGTGGAATCGATGGGACGTGGTCTTCTAGTCTAGAAGAACCTGGACTTGGTTAGTAAAAAGGCCAATAGCGAACTCGACGAAAGTGTGGACATTCAAGTGGTCTCAATCTCGGCCGCCAGGGGTCATACAGCTAAAATCGATGATAGTTCATTGGACTCAACTCGACGCGTGGTGAACTTAGACCATTTGATTGCACCAAAAAAGTTTCGGTACGCTGGGTGTTGACTTTAAAGTATCCGAGGGAAAGTCATCAATACTAAACCGCCCGATCTGAAAATAAAATAGCGCCAGAGCGCTGCGCAGATTGCGAGAGTGCCTTGAGGTAGAAAAAATTATAATAATGGCCTCCTTATTGTTTTGCCAAATTGAATGATAAAACAAGAGTTTTCCTGTTGTTCAAATACTGTTGTAAATTCTGTAATTGAAGTTTTTGATTGGAAAAATTATTTTTTGATAGTTCGGAAACTTTATTTAGTATAGGGCATTCCGGAAATTTCTGTGTATATTATTGCAACATATTTTAATTCCATTTCAATTTGTCAAGGCGGCCATCTTGAGAATCTTTTGCACTTTTCTATGAAAATTTAAAGTATCATTTGCTCTTTTATAAAATCCTTTTTACTTATTTCCTGATTTTTTTTTTAATTTCCGAAATGCCATTAACTGGATAAACTTTCGGACTTTTGTTCAAAAATCAAGAAACGTGCACTTCACCGCTTACTATCGCACTTGAATTCTTGTGCATATAGAAAGGAGGTTTAATGCAAAATCTTCATGGATCTTTTCCGGTCCTTCTCCTCATCAGTTCCTCTACTTCCCACCCGCTCAATTGGTCGGCTCTACGGTGGCTCTTTTTCCTGGCACGCTTTTCTCCGCTTCTCTCTGGGAATTTTCACTCCCATTTCGATCTCGCTGTTGCCTGTCCTCAGTTCACAATGAATAATACATAACCATTTCTTCACATATTTAACAATAACTTAATCCAAATACCTTATTTCCCCTGGTTTCCGCAGTATAAGAAGGAATCCTTGATAAGATAGAAAGGAATTTGAAATCTATAATTTTCGGTGATCACCCTCCTTCAACAATCTCTCAATCCTGCAAATATTTCCTTATAATATAATCATGATGCTACCAGTTGAAACCGCTTCTGGCAATGCAGATGAAACGAATTTCGTGCCCATGTCCAAGGGTACTTCGTACAAGCCTTCAGGCTAGTCGCGGTGGCCAGGCGTCGATAAAAGCGGATGAATAATTTAATGAGTCACTCTTTGCTCCCTTTGATCTCCACTTCCTACCTTTCGGAGCCTAGCTAACAATTCCTTCCTTTCATTGCCAATGTAGAATTATGGACCTTAGTTTCTTTCTCTGCCTCATCTGGCTTCACCCTTCATTTCCTCTTTCTCCCACTTTCTCTCTCTCTCTTTCTCTCTTTCTCTGTCTCTTTCTCTGTCTCTTTCTCTGTCTCATTCTGTCTCTCTCTCTCTATCTCTCCATTTCTCTCTATAACTATCCCTTTCTCCTCCTTTTTCTCTCATATTCTACTTAACCTTTACAGTTTGTCTGCTTTCTGCTCTCCTCCTTCCTCCAGCCAATCACAGACCTCCGACTTTCCAACCGACCGGATCGAGCGCGGGCTTTACAGAATTACAATTATGTTCGAATTTTATTTCCGAATTAAAAAAAAAGTAATACAGCTTCGAGAATATGTGGTAGCACACTCACTTTTTCATTCTGAATATACTGTCTCTATCACTTAAGTTTTCTATAGGAAACTGCTTCTGCTAGCGCATGGACAAATCGCTCCAGCATAGCATCGAAAGTCTATAACATCCGTTGGTGAGTTTCATTCCACTTCAACACCTGGAATATAATTTTAGCCAATTCCTCGTTGCAGAAGTTCTTCGTGGGATCTTGGGATCTCTTTAAAGTTTCATTTCTGAAATGAAGCTTTTCTGAGGCTTTCCTGAAAAATGTCTAGAAATAGGCGGCTTCACCGCCTACGAGTAAAATTTCAGCACTCGCTATATTCCACTGTGCTTTTGTCTAGGCGAGAGATGCACTACGAACACGGAATTGCCGGAAATCTAACAAGTTCAGTTAGAAGAAAGAGTTTATGGCAACTGCGGCTCCAACGACGGACACTTCAACTCCTCCACTGCCAAGCGAGACCACAACTAGTGCTGCGGTGTAAAACTGGTGGTTTGAAATTATGGTATGAACTTTCAAATCGATATCTACTTTTGTCTTTCTTTAATTGATTTCATTGTTGTTTTTTTCTTCTTCTTCTGCTTCCAGACATCGACATCCACGCAGACACAAACGTCAGCGTCGTTGGCTTGGCTTGTGAGGAAATTTCCAATAATATTGGTTGTCACAGGGTCTTTAAAAAATCTAGATGGTAACAGTAAATTGAAAATTTGATCGAAGTGCTGGAAACTTAAAATTCTTGTCGACAGTTATTATCTAAAAAAAAAAAAGAAAGCTGGAAGATGAGCATGTAGGCCCGCTGATAACTGAGTTAATTGGTAAAATCTCGTCAGATCAATCGTATCACAAACAAAGCATAGTTGAATTGAAAAAAAAATGTTGTGAGAATACGTAAAGTGGGCATGATGTTTTATATCAGGTGTGATCCGTAGTATTCATCAGCGTCGTTTTATTATTCGTCGTCGTTGGTTGGAGTAGCAAGCGGAGCAACACTTCAACTTGAAGTTCCTTATCTGATTTAGAAAAAAAAGATTAAATATCGAAACGAAAGTAGAATCATTTACATATACATATATGTACATATATGTACAGTCCCGCCCAGGATCTTGGTACCAAGGATGCGTCGGACGCATCGGACGCATCCAAATGCATCCTCGTTAATAACTATTTTCCTAGGAAAGACTAAAATATTTTAACAGGTACATTAGCTTGCTTATAGAGAACGGATGCTACTGATAGAAAATCGATAATTTCTAATCATTTGATAAGAAGTTATCAGTTTTTGCTTATAAAAAACTTCATTTCTAATATTTTTCAATGAAATTTCTCTTGTACCATTATTTTGTCTCTACCCACATCGCCAAATAACAAAATTAGAGATTGTATCATTGATAACGGAAATCGATAAATCAGACCTTATCACGCATGTTCATTAGCTGAGAAGAATCACCTAACGATTCTGAATCTAAATATCTAATCAGTTTTACAATAAAGTGCGGGTTAACAATAAATTCTTGATTGTGAATACTTTTCATGACTTTCCTCAGGATTCCACGTTGTCTTGGTCTTTGTCAAAATTTTGGCCCGGTATGATGCTTCAAATCTAGGTTGCTGCACTAGCATTGAACCTTAGACATGTAACACGCACCTTCTCCGTCGCCGGTTTAATTACCCAAGTTTGAGGTAGCGAAATAGCACAGGCAGAGAAAAAAGGGGTAGGCCCCGCCCCCTTAGCCTGCGAGGCCTCCCTGCCCTGTTCTTTCCGAAAAAAGTCATGACAAGTATACACAATCAAAAATATATTGCTAAACGGCACTTTGTTGTAAAACTGATTAGATAATTAGATTCAGAATCGTTAGGCGATTCTTCTCAGCTAATGAACATACGTGATAAGGTCTGATTTATCGATTTCCGTTATCAATGATACAATCTCTAATTTTGTTATTTGGGGATGTGGGTAGAGACAAAATAATGGTACAGGAGAAATTTCATTGAAAAATATTAGAAATGAAATTTTTTATAAGCAAAAACTGATAACTTCTTTTCAAATGATTAGAAATTATCGATTTTCTATCAGTAGCATCCGTTCTCTAAAAGCAAACTAATGTACCAGTTAAAATATTTTAGTCTTTGCTAGGAAAATAGTTATTAACGAGGATGAGTTTGGATGCGTCCGATGCGTCCGACGCATCCTTGGTACCAAGATCCTGGGCGGGACTGTATGTATGGCTATATATGTAGGTATATCTGATATAATTTTTTTTTTCCTTTAGCCATACGAGCAGCAGATGGAGAGGATGCGCACATCTGCAGACATCATTTAAATCGATGAATTAATTTAAACTTTAAAAAATCTATTCAGAAAAGTAAATTTTTATTAACTTATTCGACAATTAAGAATCGATGCCCGTCAGGGAAGAAGAAGAAAGATTTGGTGAAGGCGACAAAGGGCGAGAAGAAGGAGGAGGAATTCCCCCGAAAAGGAGGCCCCCGAGAAAGAGACCCCGAGAATAAGGCCCCCGAGAAAGATACCCCGAGAATAAGGCCCCCTAGAAAGAGACCCCGAGAATAAGGCCCCCGAGAAAGAGACCCCGAGAATAAGGCCCCCGAGAAAGAGACCCCGAGAATAAGGATCCCGAGAAAGAGACCCCGAGAATAAGGCCCCCGAGAAAGAGACCCCGAGAATAAGGCCCCGAGAAAGAGACCCCGAGAATAAGGCCCTCGAGAAAGAGGCCCCGAGAATAAGGCCCCCGAGAAAGAGACCCCGAGAATAAGGCCCGTGAGAAAGAGACCCCGAGAATAAGGCCCCGAGAAAGAGACCCCGAGAATAAGGCCCTCGAGAAAGAGGCCCCGAGAATAAGGCCCCCGAGAAAGAGACCCCGAGAATAAGGCCCCCGAGAAAGAGACCCCGAGAATAAGGCCCCCGAGAAAGAGACCCCGAGAATAAGGCCCCCGAGAAAGAGACCCCGAGAATAAGGCCCCCGAGAAAGAGACCCCGAGAATAAGGCCCCCGAGAAAGAGACCCCGAGAATAAGGCCCCCGAGAAAGAGACCCCGAGAATAAGGCCCCCGAGAAAGAGAACCCGAGAATAAGGCCCCCGAGAAAGAGACCCCGAGAATAAGGCCCCCGAGAAAGAGACCCCGAGAATAAGGCCCCCGAGAAAGAGACCCCGAGAATAAGGCCCCCGAGAAAGAGACCCCGAGAATAAGGCCCCCGAGAAAGAGACCCCGAGAATAAGGCCCCCGAGAAAGAGACCCCGAGAATAAGGCCCCCGAGAAAAGGAGACCCATTCCATGTTTTACATCTTCTTTGTGAATTCATTTTGCTGCCACTCGTCCTTGAACATTGATAATTTATATGTCTGTTTGTTGTTGTGTAAGTTAGAAATTCTATTCATTTTTCACTCTGTCACTATTCATATTGATGATGCACTTCTATGTAGAAGAATATTGCTACTTTTCTGTCATTTCGAACATATTATGTGGCACTGTGCAATAAATACGCATTAAACACTTTGAACTAAAAAAAGTCCGATGAAATGATAAATGAATAATTGATAATTGATTAGAAAAGCTGATAAAATATTAACGCGATGATGTGGTGAAATTAGCCTCGATTGGCAAGCTTTAAAAAAATATCGATTAGCTTTTCTGGTGTTTTATGTAATTTGTTTTCGTTATTTTTGAAATATTTTTATGTCCTGATAGGTCTGAAATGCGTAAGCGGCAACTAATCTCCCGAAGAGAAAGGGGAAAAGAATCACCCATTACTTGTTCATACCTTTAAGAAGTTTTTTTGGTTCGCACGAAATATCAAAAGGCCTTTAGTATGGTTGTTCTTGACTTTTTGCTGATGAATATCTTATTGGTATCATTTTAAATTACAATTCGCCGTGCTAATTTGCTATAATATAATAATAATTTATTACGCCATTGACTATAAGATATGTCCATTCTGGTTATATTAAACGCGCGAAATCATCAAGTGTTCCCTGTTATTTAGTTGAGCGAAGAGAATAATTTTAAATTGAACAGATAGCAAATACGAGATGTTTGCGCGTTACAACGTTGTTTTCAAGAATGCGAGACATATGGAAGATCTCTTCGATAGAGCAAGAGATGCACTGTCAAAATGTTAGTACGCAGTTCATTCCATTCATTCACTACATATTTGACAAGAAATATTTGAATCTTCATGTCCACACATGAAGATAATGTGAGAGACGGGCTGTGCAGCAGGGATGTTTGCCAATCTTTTCAAGACAATTTCAATGCATTCTATTTAAGTTAAACTCTTTAATAAAAATTGCGTCGTTTAATTATACTATTATATGACAGGAGCAGGCTACGCGGCTGCGGCGTCGGCATCCAAAGCGAGTCCCTCGGAGATATATGTACATAGGTCTTGCCACCGGTTCCGTAGTTTCCGGCGCCAAGGGCAGCGGGGACGGCGAACTAGATGGATATATCCATTGTTAAGGCAGAGATGAGTCGACCTACCAGCACGGAGAGATGATCGAAGAATGAAGGAAGGGCCTTTCAATTATCAAAATATCACGATCTGCACTTATTAGGACAGATTTGGATACTTGTATCATTTACTTGATTTTACATTTGAATTATAAAATACGCGTTTTGAATGAGGTCGAATTAAGAATATATTTATTTTTTGCATTACGATGAAACGATAAATTAATTTGTAACGTTGATGAAAGTTTAACGCGATGATGTGATGAAATTAGCCTCGAAAAATATCGATTAGTTATTCTGATTTTTTATGCAATTTCTTGTTGTTATTTTTTATAAATTCCTATTTCTTGAATAAAATTTTCATAACGGAATTCGGAAATCGGATTTCGTAAGAGAAGCCGGCATATCCATCGTAATTCCAGAGATGATTCCACCAACCAGCAGGGAGAGACTATCAAAGAATGAAGGAAAGGTCAATGCTTTTTAATATCAAAATATCACGATCTGTACTCATTAGGACAGATTTGGGTACTTGTATCATTTACTTACTTATTTATTTAGGCTTTGCATTTCAATTTAAAAAAATATGCGTTTTGAATGCGACCGAATTAAGAATATCTCTATTTTTTGCTTTGAACACTTTGAACTAAAAAATATCTGATGAAACGATAAATTGATTGGTAACTTTGATGAAATATTAACGTGTAATGTGATTAAATTATCATCCATTGTCGAGTTTGAAAAAAATCGAATAATTTGTCTGATTATTTTTTGAATTCCTTTCAGTTATTTTTGATATATTCTTAGGTCGTGATAGGTTTGAAATATGTACACGTATGCATAAGCAGCAACTAATCTCGCATTTCAGGAAGAGAAAGGGAAAAGATTCACCCACTACTTGTTCATATCTTTAAGAAGTTTTTTTTTGGTTCGCACGAAAAATCAAAAGGTCTTCAGTATGGTTGTTCTTGACTTTCTGCTGATGAATATCTTATTGGCATCAATTTTAAATTACAATTCGCTGTGCTAATTTGCTATAATATAATAATAATTTATTACGCCATTTCGATGCGAGCTGAGTAAAATAATGTAAAAAAAAAATCTCCTTTTGTATAATGACATTTGATGTTGAAATTTGTTCACTTCGCTCATGTTTGTGATTGACAAGGCGTCTTTTGGTCGACAGACGTTCTCTCATTTCACAGAATTTCGGAAAGGTCCACCGCCAAAAATCGATAAGATGCAGAATCTTTTGCATTGAAACTTTCTGAATATCTGGTGAATTCATTTGTTTTTATGTTGCTTCTTTAATTTCTTTAACCAGCGAGTCATTTTAATTTTATTACAGAAATGTATAAAAAAAATTCTTTGTAAATAATTTTAATAAAAAAATATTGACAGCAATACGTTTTCATGTCAATGGCAAAATAATGATCAGCAACCTACATTTGTACGTACATTCTCGATTTATGCAAAATTTTAAAAATCAATAATATAAATCGATGGAGGCTTTTTTTGGAGAAAAAAAAAACCAAAAATAGTTCTGACTATTTTTGTCATCAATCGATCTGGACGGCCCGATCAAAATCCTCCAACTTATTTATAGATTGTTCCCTTAAATATCAACCACAACTTTCTTTATTTTCTAGAGCATCGCCAAACAGACGTCAACGTCGTATTATTTGCATATGTATGCGCTCTAGCTGATTAATATCTAGTGTTAATTTCTATGATTAGCAAGAGTTCAATTTCTTCTCAAAGTGCACAAAATTAGGTAAATGTTTATTTACGGCATAGTGCCATTCTCGTTATTCATCTATATCCCTTTTTTTGTTCAAATCACCGGTCTTTTCCGCTGAATCTATAACTAAACAATGTTCGCGCTATATTATTTATTACTGTTGATCTGATTACTGTGCTCTCAATCAATCTCCGTTCCAGATTTTTTCTCGGCCTTTTTATCAGAGTTGGGAGCAAGGAAGAGGGGCTAGAGAGGATGTACATGGGGCCAGGCCAGCCAGGAGATACCACCACCTGAAAGATCGTCGTAAGTCGGTGAAGAGAGAAAGAGGAAAAAGAGAAAAAAGGGATAAAGAGGAGACGGAACCGAAAGACTTGATAATCAGCGGGTAGCGGCGGCAGCAATTACGGCAAGTTTCCGGAATTCAATTTCGGAGTTCGACGACGCCTGGACCTTGCCAAGGCGGAGGGCATCCGCCATGCTCTGGACCTTACGATGGAGAGACGAGGCTTGGAATTCGAGCGAGAGGTTCTTCTTCGGTGCAAGACGGTATACCAGCTGCAAAGACAGATAAAATGAGATTAAATTGAAAGTTCAAATATTGCGACCAACTTCATGGTAAAGTTAGTTATAAAACGTACTACCTTCTTTTCGGTTCCGTCAGAAAGCAGCGTAGAGTTGAATGTGGAATTGCCTAAAAATAAAATGATATTATGACCAAGCGATAAAGAGAGAGAGAGCAGGAAGGGAGAAGGGTAGAAGAGGACGAAATAATGCACCCTTCAAACATACACTGATGGTGAGAATCAGAGGATGCGAGGCGAAGAGGCGACGGAGCGTGGCCAGAAGAGAAAGACGATTCAGCGGCGGTGCGAAGAACGGGGCCAGAAGAGAAAGACGATTCAGCGGCGGTGCGAAGAACGGGGCCAGAAGAGAAAGACGATTCAGCGGCGGTGCGAAGAACGGGGCCAGAAGAGAAAGACGATTCAGCGGCGGTGCGAAGAACGGGGCCAGAAGAGAAAGACGATTCAGCGGCGGTGCGAAGAACGGGGCCAGAAGAGAAAGACGATTCAGCGGCGGTGCGAAGAACGGGGCCAGAAGAGAAAGACGATTCAGCGGCGGTGCGAAGAACGGGGCCAGAAGAGAAAGACGATTCAGCGGCGGTGCGAAGAACGGGGCCAGAAGAGAAAAACGATTCAGCGGCGGTGCGAAGAACGGGGCCAGAAGAGAAAGACGATTCAGCGGCGGTGCGAAGAACGGGGCCAGAAGAGAAAGACGATTCAGCGGCGGTGCGAAGAACGGGGCCAGAAGAGAAAGACGATTCAGCGGCGGTGCGAAGAACGGGGCCAGAAGAGAAAGACGATTCAGCGGCGGTGCGAAGAACGGGGCCAGAAGAGAAAAACGATTCAGCGGCGGTGCGAAGAACGGGGCCAGAAGAGAAAGACGATTCAGCGGCGGTGCGAAGAACGGGGCCAGAAGAGAAAGACGATTCAGCGGTGGTGCGAAGAACGGGGCCAGAAGAGAAAGACGATTCAGCGGCGGTGCGAAGAACGGGGCCAGAAGAGAAAGACGATTCAGCGGCGGTGCGAAGAACGGGGCCAGAAGAGAAAGACGATTCAGCGGCGGTGCGAAGAACGGGGCCAGAAGAGAAAGACGATTCAGCGGCGGTGCGAAGAACGGGGCCAGAAGAGAAAGACGATTCAGCGGCGGTGCGAAGAACGGGGCCAGAAGAGAAAGACGATTCAGCGGCGGTGCGATGAACGGGGTCAGAAGAGAAAGACGATTCAGCGGCGGTGCGAAGAACGGGGCCAGAAGAGAAAGACGATTCAGCGGCGGTGCGAAGAACGGGGCCAGAAGAGAAAGACGATTCAGCGGCGGTGCGAAGAACGGGGCCAGAAGAGAAAGACGATTCAGCGGCGGTGCGAAGAACGGGGCCAGCAGAGAAAGACGATTCAGCGGCGGTGCGAAGAACGGGGCCAGAAGAGAAAGACGATTCAGCGGCGGTGCGAAGAACGGGGCCAGAAGAGAAAGACGATTCAGCGGCGGTGCGAAGAACGGGGCCAGAAGAGAAAGACGATTCAGCGGCGGTGCGAAGAACGGGGCCAGAAGAGAAAGACGATTCAGCGGCGGTGCGAAGAACGGGGCCAGAAGAGAAAGACGATTCAGCGGCGGTGCGAAGAACGGGGCCAGAAAGGGGAGACAACTCAGCGCGAGACTGCCGCGCTGACCAGAATGACTCTGCAAGAAAAATGGAAGAAGAAGGAACTGGAGAGAACACGAAAGCGAGATAGACTGAGATAGAGAGAGATTCTCACGGTTCGAGCTGTTGAAGCCGCCATCCAGCAGCGACTCTGCAATGAGAGTGACCGTTACAATACACTTAATTTTGAATTTTGCTCTGACAGCCTTAAAAAGTAGAAGAAGTAAGAAGTGAGAAGTAGAAGTAGAAGTAGCTCTCTAACTCGCCCTTCTTCTACTCTCCATTTTCCCCTTCTTTTATTTTTTTTTCGGTTATCTTTTGGGCCATTTTCATTGTCACCGCCAAATAAAAAATAAGGTGGTGGGTAATTGGTGAATTGAGTTCTCTGCTGAAGGAAGAGATGAAGAGAGAGAGAGAGAGAGAGAGAGAGAGAGAGAGAGAGAGTGAGCGAGAGGGTGACGGAGAATGAAACGAATTTCGAGAGAAGGAAATGGTGGGAATAGGAAATGGTGGGAATAGACATCAGGAGCGTCATTCGAATGGACTCTGAATGCCTGGAATCTCCTTCTTGACATTCTCTCACCGGACGCAGTTACGTAAGCCTCGTTGTCCGTTGCCTGGCTCAGAATGCTCTCAACCGTCGTATCTGTAACATCTTTAAATGAAAATAAAAATAATTGTCTTGAAACGCTTTATTTCATCCCTATGCAAATATGCCCTTGTTAGAAAGATCATCACCCTGTGTTGCTCTCCCAACTTCACAAATCAATGCCCTTCTCGATTATGCAAATCATTCTGCTCCTATCATTCTGCTCCCCGAAGAGCAGGGAACAAGGAGTTTTTTTGAAATAAAAAAATCAATCACCAAATGCCGTATTGCTTGTGTCGACTCGTGCCCTGGCTGCGATTGCAATGGAAAATTGTTTGAGAATTTTTATATGTAAATTAAATAAATGAATAAAAAATGTTTTTACAATGAAAATCAATAATAATAATATTAATAAAGAATTCCTACGCACCAATCTGTTGGCAAGCTCGATCCACTCGGCTCAACTCTTCTTCACTGAACTGGTAGACGGTTGGCTTCTGCAAAAAGAGTACAAAGGATTTAGTTGTTATTTTATTTCTTTTATATTTTTCCAAATAAAATTTTTCTTTAGTTAAACCTTCCAGACTTACCGAAGGGAGCGGGATGGTGAGAGAGAGAGAGAGAGAGAGTGAGAGAGAGAGAGGAAGAGAGAGAGAGAGAGAGAGAGAGAGAGAGGAAGAGAGAGAGAGAGAGAGAGAGAGAGAGAGAGAGAGAGAGAGAGAGAGAGAGAGAGAAAGAGAGAGAGAGAGGAGGAGGAAGAGAGAGAGAGAGAGAGAGAGAGAGGGAGAACGAAGTAAATCCACGAACCTCGGAAGAACGCTCCCAGCTGACGACTCGACATGTTGTGTGAATGATGTTTATTCCAAGAAATGGTCTCTTTTATACTGCTCCGGGTGGCGAGGAATTTAACATAAAGCCATGTATGTAAATTAGAGAATAGTGCAGATAAGAACATATCCAAATCCGTAGATTACTATTATACGTGAGGTACATGCACTAATATACAGCAGCGGGCAAGAAAAGTGTTTATTTTGGGTTTACATACATAGTTTTTTTGTTTGCAAAGTACAAGAAAGTTCATGAAATTTTCCGTCTTTTTTCATTCTAAAGTTACACTTACAGTAATCTGCATAAATTATTTAAATGTTGTTGTGTAGATAATGATATCTACATATGAATTGTGTACATTTGGATGTACATATAAGACAGTGTCAATTAAAAAATTTGGTTTTTTTCTGCAATTTTCAGTTTTGCTGTTATTTTTGCCAAATTTGGCAGGTAAAACACACAAGCAAATGTGGCAGTATTTTATTCATAGATTAAAACTTGTCATGACAAATAAGACGGATAATAAAATGACAGGCACAATATACAAGCGAAGAAAATGTCTGAGCCACAGAATTGTGTCCTAACTACTGACAACCCGGCTTCGGCATATTTAACAACAAAACAATTTGGCTAGGCAAAAATAGAGGTCTTTAAAAGTGGATTTATAGTATGCGAAATTTGAGAGAGAGAGAGAGAAAGAGAGAGAGAGAGACAGAGAGAGAGAGAGGAGGAGGAAGAGAGAGAGAAAGAGAGAGAGGAAGAGAGAGAGGAAGAGAGAGAGAGAGAGAGAGAGAGAGAGGGAGAGAGAGAGAGAGAGAGAGAGAGAGAGAGAGAGAGAGAGAGAGGAGGAGGAGAGAGAGAGAGAGAGAGAGAGAGAGAGAGAGAGGAAGAGAGAGAGAGAGAGAGGAAGAGAGAAAGAGAGACAGAGAGACAGAGAGAGAGAGAGAGGAAGAGAGAGAGAGAGAGCGAGAGAGAGGAGGAGAGAGAGAGAGAGAGAGAGAGAGAGAGAGAGAGAGAGAGAGAGAGAGAGAGAGAGAGAGAGAGAGAGAGAGAGAGAGAGAGAGAGAGAGAGAGAGAGAGAGAGAGAGAGAGAGAGAGAGAGAGAGAGAGAGAGAGAGAGAGAGAGAGAGAGAGAGAGAGAGAGAGAGAGAGAGAGAGAGAGAGAGAGAGAGAGAGAGAGAGAGAGAGAGAGAGAGAGAGAGAGAGAGAGAGAGAGAGAGAGAGAGAGAGAGAGAGAGAAAGAGAGAGAGAGAGGAGGAGGAAGAGAGAGAGAGAGAGAGAGAGAGAGAGAGGGAGAACGAAGTAAATCCACGAACCTCGGGAGAACGCTCCCAGCTGACGACTCGACATGTTGTGTGAATGATGTTTATTCCAAGAAATGGTCTCTTTTATACTGCTCCGGGTGGCGACGAATTTAACATAAAGCCATGTATGTAAATTAGAGAATAGTGCAGATAAGAACATATCCAAATCCGTAGATTACTATTATACGTGAGGTACATGCACTAATATACAGCAGCGGGCAAGAAAAGTGTTTATTTTGGGTTTACATACATAGTTTTTTTGTTTGCAAAGTACAAGAAAGTTCATGAAATTTTCCGTCTTTTTTCATTCTAAAGTTACACTTACAGTAATCTGCATAAATTATTTAAATATTGTTGTGTAGATAATGATATCTACATATGAATTGTGTACATTTGGATGTACATATAAGACAGTGTCAATTAAAAAATTTGGTTTTTTTCTGCAATTTTCAGTTTTGCGAGATACGGTAAGAATACGGTATATGGCCTTTTTGCTCCAAAACTAAGTATAAACCAGTCATTTGTGTTATTTTAAAGGGAAAATACAAATTATATTCGCGTTCCTTGTTAAATTTTATTTTCTGTTTAAAATAACACAAATGAAATTATTATCATTTAGTTTGGAGTAAAAAAGTCATATACCGTATGCTTACCGTGTATGCTTACATAATAAACCATGAAACATTATTTTTAAGCAGTTTTGAAAATAAATACTACCGTACCCAGCCTCAAAAACAACTACAGTAACCATTCACACAAATATTGAAGCACTTCCATTTTATAAAAGAGAACAAGAAGAGTAAGCATTAATAAAAGTTTCAATTTACTCCCTTATGGTTTGAAAGGTTACTCCTAAAAGATAATAATAGCATCCAATTCAACCACCATAATTATATGTCTAATAATAGGCCAATAAAGAAATTAAATATACAAAATGGACGACAATTTTAGAAGAAGTTAGCAAACGCACTACAGTATGCTATCTTCCAAATCAACACTACAGTAACCCCGCTCGCATAAGTTCATTAAACTACGAAGATCTTCGTAGTTGAATGAACATTGAACAACTCAAAACTATATCTATTTCAGGTATTTGAAAAAGGTATTACATCTTCTACATTAACAAATTTAGGAATAGTTTATTACAACTTAATAACCTTAAATTCAGCACCCACCCCGATTGTACAGAATCAATGTAATATATACGAAAGCTTTCTCAAAGCAAACTAAAAACAACCAAAAACTTTAAAGCTCAATCGGAACAACCCAAAAAAATAAAGATGTAAGAATTATAAACACGTTTTCAACTACCAAGTTTGAGGAAATATAGTTTAAAGGAATGTTATAAAAGTCCGTTCCATATATGTACCTTGAAAATGATGTGTGGCCGGAGCGGCCGAAGACATCGTCGACTTCGTTGGTGGGTCGGCCTTCGCACAATCTTCGATTCGTGCTGGAATATGGGCTATCTATTTAATCACGTAAATCAATCAACAATCTAAAGCGCCTAATCAAAATAATTAGTTCCCATTTTATGTGTTTCCAAAGATGAACAATAAATAAGTTGAAAACTAGTTGTAAAAGTAAAAAAAAAGATGACGAATAAATCGTTAATCATCATGGTGATTACATATATAGCAAAATAAATCTTCATATGAATCGAGACAAAGTAAAATAAAGAACCATGACGAAAGAAGAAGGCAGCGCCTGGTGCGGATGCACACGCCCGTCGAGGAGCAACGTAGCATCTAATAAGAGAAAAATACATGCTTTGCTAAAATACATGCATACTTCAAATAAAAACATCCAGCCATGATGCTCTTGAAATTGGTGGAATACTTTAGAGACGCACGAGAAAAATTGATTTCAAGAACAACATGATAACAGCAGAGGAATAAATGAAACAAACAAGGACCATTTGAAAGATAAGAGGTTGAACATTTCTTCGAATTAAAAAGAAAGGCAAACCTTTGGATGCGAAGTTGATCTTCGCCTCCCTTGGCAGAATCGGCTCGCGACGACGTGCAACCAAGCGTCCGTCTTCTCTTAAAGTGAAAATTGATCACATGAATAACAGTTCAATAAAAAAGGAAAGGTAGAAACAACAAGATAAACACATAATCTCGCCAGCACTGAATAAGTTTCATTTCGCAGTTTTAAAGCTGCGACGCGACCGCAACGCGTGCAATTATAATTTTACACGAGGTACGGTGCACGGTGCACGTAATGAGATAGTTCTTAATTGGACGGTGAATGAGCCAATTTTTAATTATTTGTACGTAATTTTACATGTATGCACGGTTCACGTGATTAAAAATTACATGAAACAAGCAAATAATCAGTAATGGTCGCCGGGCAATAAATCACCATATCATTTGGTGCGTCGTACTGCATCATGCACCGTGCAAAAAATTTACTGTCGAGTTTCGAAATTCTCGGTAAAGCTGTGGCTTTTGTTTTCGTGGATTGCTGTTAGGTTTTCTGTAAGTATTCTTTCCATTTCTTTAATATTTGACGGCGAATATTTGCTTTTCTGTTTTTCTTGCGATTGTAGTCCCGCCATCCTCACAACGGAAGACATCGAAATGTAGCACCTGGGCGGCAACGACTACGGGCGCCAGGGTCGATGCCGTCTCCAACGGTTAGAAGTTACTTTTTAGATTTACTTTTATTTGTTTAACTGTGATGTATTAGAAATGTTTTGTTTTATTTGAAAAAAAGGCGTAGGCATTTTGTTCTTGTCTAAGTTTGTTTTTCACTGGAATTAAATCCAGTAGTTGTTTTAGAATAAAAATCAAGGCAATATTTCTTAACGGGAATGCATCCTTTTTGGAATAGCTTTCAGATTATTGTTTTCATTAGCTGATACTTTTGTTTTCCTTTTATAAGGTCGAGTATGCATATTGTATAGTGGGATATCAAATGAAATTCTTTTCTTTTATCCTTTTTTTATATTCGATTCAGTTTAAACTTTTTGTAGTGGCGACTACGCGGAAGCACCGGAGGACTCGTCCGCCGGCGCCTAGGGACGCGACTTCCCCTCCAATGGTTAGACATCAAAATTTAATTTGCTTTAAATTTATCTTAATGTAGTGGGAGCGTAGTTTTTTTTATAGCAAATCAATGTATTGATATAAGTACCATTTCATAGAGAATTCTTTTTTTGTTATTTATATTTGCGCCCGTCGAAAGTTCTAGCTGAAATTTGTCCCATTTATAGATAAGCCCTTTGGTGCACGAGTTGAGACAAAATTTATAACCTATTTTGAAAAAAATTAGTGCTTGTATTTGCTATGATAATTTTTTTTAAAATTAAGGCTATCGGTCTATTGAAAACATATTCCTGATACTTAAAAAGTAATGTAAGATTCGATTTATATAATTGCACCAACTAGAAGTGTTTCGGTATACCGTACTCGTTGGGATTACTGTAGTTCATAGTTGCGTTGCTTAAACTGGTTCATTTTAATTTCCCACTACAATTAGATCTTTTTTGTCATTGTTTCTTATAAATTTTTTTTCTTATTTCAGCACGAGCAACGTGGCCTGCTCGATGAAGAGGACGGGAGTCCTCGGGTTCGACGAGTGGACAGCGAACTCGTGAGGGAGTTCGTCTTCTTCACTTGCGGCCTTCCTTTCCATATGAGAAAGGTCCGACATATACATTCTGAGTTTGTTTGGTTTTTAATCATTTTATTTTCTAAAGCAAAGCTTTTTGTGCGTGCTTCCGCCAACTCGTATTATTTTTTTTCTCGAACTTGAATCGATTAGATGTGTGATAGGAATGAACTTTCCTTGACTGTTCACTAAAAATTATTGATATATAAATGAAGGGGAATCTAATTCAGGAGTGGATGGAGGTGCCCCCGGCTCTCTGCTTGTTCGGTGGCGGCTTCGATGATGGTCGGTCCTGGTGTCGGCGGACCTGGCTGCGCCCTCCGCCTTTGTGAGTATTTTTTTCTTCTAAACTTTTGGTGACGTATATTGTATAAAACAAGCTGCTTCTTTTAATGTATTCTTGCTTATCCAGTATTTTAGTTTCGTTAGAAAAATCCAAGTTAGCATCGCAATAATGTAAGTTAGATGGAAACAGTGTTAGGTCCGGTATGCATACTGTAGCGGAGCAGCCTTTTTAGGATATGATTCAGAGCTTGACCTGCGTCCGGTATAAATCTAATAGTCTAAAACTAATAGTCTAAGTTTATCATTTTATCGCGCCCATAATTTTCCACAGAAATGATTGCTGCTATATCAGGGTGGGCTAAGCTCCCCCTCCCATATCGTTGACATCCCTGATTTCCTTGTAGTGTTGTCATGAGTTTAGTTCCCTTCCTATTTTAAACTGTCTAAAAGAAGAATTCCTTTAAAATGTGGAGTTGTTAATGTTCCTACTTAATCGCAACTTAAACTGATTGTGAACAAACAAATAGTGGGATATTCTTTCTTTTTTTCTTCCAAAATTTCAAAGGAAACTTTTTCAATCATTCATACCGTAACCCCTGTTCTTTTTTCTTTATCCTTTCCTTTAATCTCAAACTCCCTTTAACCCTCTCTTGTTTTTAACCTTCCTCAACGTCTTTTCTTGCAGGCCATGGCGGCCGACCCGAGACCTACCGCCAGCAATTCGAGTCGATCTCCCGAATAATCACCGGATGGGGCTAAAAGGAATCGTCTATTTTACATACCCACCCTGATTTTTTTTCTGATTTTTCTTCAATCTAGTTAGTCTCCATATTGCGAATTGCTTCTTTTGAATCCATGAGTCCTGTTATATTATACTCTGTGAGTCCTGTTATATTATACTCGTCTACGTGAGTTCGCCAGCTCGAATGGTAAACACCTCTTCAGGTCACTTATTGTCACTTCCACTTCCCCTCTCAATTTGTCACTTCGTCACTTCCTGTCACTTCCCTCCTTATGATCTCATACAAAACGGTCGACTCTCCATTCCCTCTTCTCTCTCGTAATAAACCTTGTCCCGCCCTTCGCCTCGTCTTCCCACATTTTATTCCCTGTCCATCTGTGTAATGGACACAACGTCCCCTACGTGAGGACACAATAAATTTCTTTTCAGCGAACAAATGGCCTCAGTTGCTCGATAACGCTATTTTTTAAGAGATTAAAATATCTTATGCATTGCAGGATAATTAAACATGGAATTGTATTTTCAGATTTATTCTTTATAAAACGTTTTGATATCGCAAATTGAAGAATTGGCAAATAACCCGACATTCGCTCTGTTGTCTTCTCCCTGACACAGTTACTAGAGGCCATCGATTTAAAATGACACATTATCTACGTGGAAACAAGAGTTTACAATTTTCTTGTTAAATAGCTTAGTAAACGATTGTGATAAGACGCGGAATTTCATTTTGACAGCGAATCTCCTGCTCTATCGTTTACATCTTCCATATGTTTCGGAATTTGGTATCATACAATTAGATTCCATTTAATTTTAATATATTCATTGTTGAATACTGAAATTCCGAATTTGACTTTTTTCTCTTACGAAATCCGATTTCCGAATTCCGTTATGAAAATTTTATTCAAGAAATAGGAATATATAAAAAATAACAACAAGAAATTGCATAAAAAATCAGAATAACTAATCGATATTTTTCGAGGCTAATTTCATCACATCATCGCGTTAAAATTTCATCAACGTTACAAATTAAGTTATCGTTTCATCGTAATGCAAAAAATAAATATATTCTTAATTCGACCTCATTCAAAACGCGTATTTTATAATTCAAATGTAAAATCAAGTAAATGATACAAGTATCCAAATCTGTTCTAATAAGTGCAGATCGTGATATTTTGATAATTGAAAGGCCCTTCCTTCATTCTTCGATCGTCTCGAAAATGGCGTAATAAATTATTATTATATTATAGCAAATTAGCACAGCGAATTGTAATTTAAAATTGATGCCAATAAGATATTCATCAGCAGAAAGTCAAGAACAACCATACTGAAGACCTTTTGATTTTTCGTGCGAACCAAAAAAAAACTTCTTAAAGATATGAACAAGTAGTGGGTGAATCTTTTCCCTTTCTCTTCCTGAAATGCGAGATTAGTTGCTGCTTATGCATACGTGTACATATTTCAAACCTATCACGACCTAAGAATATATCAAAAATAACTGAAAGGAATTCAAAAAATAATCAGACAAATTATTCGATTTTTTTCAAACTCGACAATGGATGATAATTTAATCACATTACACGTTAATATTTCATCAAAGTTACCAATCAATTTATCGTTTCATCAGATATTTTTTAGTTCAAAGTGTTCAAAGCAAAAAATAGAGATATTCTTAATTCGGTCGCATTCAAAACGCATATTTTTTTAAATTGAAATGCAAAGCCTAAATAAATAAGTAAGTAAATGATACAAGTACCCAAATCTGTCCTAATGAGTACAGATCGTGATATTTTGATATTAAAAAGCATTGACCTTTCCTTCATTCTTTGATAGTCTCTCCCTGCTGGTTGGTGGAATCATCTCTGGAATTACGATGGATATGCCGGCTTCTCTTACGAAATCCGATTTCCGAATTCCGTTATGAAAATTTTATTCAAGAAATAGGAATTTATAAAAAATAACAACAAGAAATTGCATAAAAAATCAGAATAACTAATCGATATTTTTCGAGGCTAATTTCATCACATCATCGCGTTAAACTTTCATCAACGTTACAAATTAATTTATCGTTTCATCGTAATGCAAAAAATAAATATATTCTTAATTCGACCTCATTCAAAACGCGTATTTTATAATTCAAATGTAAAATCAAGTAAATGATACAAGTATCCAAATCTGTCCTAATAAGTGCAGATCGTGATATTTTGATAATTGAAAGGCCCTTCCTTCATTCTTCGATCATCTCTCCGTGCTGGTAGGTCGACTCATCTCTGCCTTAACAATGGATATATCCATCTAGTTCGCCGTCCCCGCTGCCCTTGGCGCCGGAAACTACGGAACCGGTGGCAAGACCTATGTACATATATCTCCGAGGGACGCGCTTTGGATGCCGACGCCGCAGCCGCGTAGCCTGCTCCTGTCATATAATAGTATAATTAAACGACGCAATTTTTATTAAAGAGTTTAACTTAAATAGAATGCATTGAAATTGTCTTGAAAAGATTGGCAAACATCCCTGCTGCACAGCCCGACTCTCACATTAACTTCATGTGTGGACATAAAGTTTCAAATATTTCTTGTCAAATATGTAGTGAATGATTGGAATGAACTGCGTACTAACATTTTGACAGTGCATCTCTTGCTCTATCGAAGAGATCTTCCATATGTCTCGCATTCTTGAAAACAACGTTGTAACGCGCAAACATCTCGTATTTGCTATCTGTTCAATTTAAAATTATTCTCTTCGCTCAACTAAATAACAGGGAACACTTGATGATTTCGCGCGTTTAATATAGCCAGAATGGACATATCTTATAGTCAATGGCGTATTAAATTATTATTATATTATAGCAAATTAGCACGGCGAATTGTAATTTTAAGTTGATACCAACAAGATATTCATCAGCAGAAAGTCAGGAACAACCAAACTGAAGCCTTTTGACATTTCGTGCGATCCAAAAAAAACTTCTTAAAGATATGAACAAGTAGTGGGTGATTCTTTTCCCCTTTCTCGTGGTGAAATGCGAGATTAGTTGCCGCTTATGCATACGTGTACATATTTCAAACCTATCACGACCTAAGAATATATCAAAAATAACTGAAAGGAATTCTAAAAATAATCAGACAAATTATTCGATTTTTTCAAACTCGACAATGGATGATAATTTAATCACATCATCGCGTTAATATTTCATCAAAGTTACCAATCAATTTATCGTTTTATCATATATTTTTTAGTTCAAAGTGTTCAAAGCAAAAACAGAGATATTCTTAATTCGTTCGCATTCAAAACGCATTTGTTAATTGAAATGTAAAGCCTAAATAAATAAATAAGTAAGTAAGTAAATAATACAAGTATTAAAATCTGTACTAATGAGTGCAGATCGTGATATTTTGATATTAAAAAGCATTGACCTTTCCTTCATTCTTTGATAGTCTCTCCCTGCTGGTTGGTCGAATCATCTCTGGAATTACGATGGATATGCCGGCTATAGCCAAGCGGCGAATGTTGAAAAAGTTTGACGTCTGGGTGTTGGCAAAAATGGTCGGGAGACCACCCGGCCGGCCTGCTCACTACTCTCAGAAAGGGACGTCCTCCCCTCGAGTAATTTCTGGTGTACAGCCAGAAGGCACTGCATTTTACACGATTTCGTCGGTTGGATGGCGCAGTAGGTAAGTTTTCTGTCTGGTGTGGTTCATTGTCAGCCTCCGGTGCCCAGTCGATTTCAGCTTCTTAAAGGCTGTTTATCTCGCAATCTTCTTCCTCCTCTACCACAATGTCGGAGATTTCGGCTTCGCGGAGAAGCATTTTAAATGCTACATACAACTTCCTCTCCTGCCTCGTGGTCGCAGATGGGTCGAATATGCTCCCAAATTTGCTGGCAAGAAGCGCGGGCCGGCGAAGTCATGCCTGTATGTAGTAAATGAACAATATGTCTGATTGTAAAAAAAAGAACAATATTTCAATATAAACATAAATACAGTGAAAAAATAACAAAAAAAATTTGATCATTAAAGCATCTCGCGAATTACGATGAGAAACTTGTTAAAACGTGTTTGTTCGTGTTTAGACAATCTGCTCGCGTCCCGGCGCCGAAGAAGACGTGAGACAAATCTTGCAAAACAGGAAGCACGGGTGTGACTCGAACCGGTGACTTTATGTACACCAGACAGAATACTTACCTACTGCGCCATCCAACTGACGAAATCGTCTAAAATGCAGTGCTATGTATATGATTACTTTAAAATAAAACTGCAATTTTCTCCTCGCTGGAAAGCGTTCGGAAAAAATGAACTGCATATTCATTGTCTGCTCAACGAGACCTTTCGAATGGTATAAAATTTATTCAGAAACCTCGGGGGAAGCCGAGACCATTCCCTCGTTAGGGAAGGCATAAAATCATGGTGGGTCTGTCAAGTCGAGAATATCTTCTTTCCTGTGTCATCAATGCTACAAATGAGAGAGAGAGGGAGAGAGAGAACGAGATCGAGCAAGTGGTTAGGTAAGGAGGCCATACATTTTTATAGTGAAGCCTAGATGGTCATCTCAAATTTTGAATAATCAGCGTTCGTGCTAACGTTTACAACAAGTACGAGTAGACATATCAACAGTTGTTCGCAATCCAAACCACATGATTGAAAATAAATATATAAAATTTTCAATTATCTGAATATTTTCGCCTATATGATGAATGGCAAATGCTAATAGCAGAAAGAACAGATCATGTAAAACCGTTCGAAAAATATCATTACTGCACTTTTTGTGAGACAAGAAATAAAGAGAGAAGCAGAGGGGGAAAATAATAAGTGGAAAGCAGGGAATCGCCGATTCGAACAGTTTCTACTTGTTGAATGGCTCGCTGTGCATGCGCTCGAATCGAGCGCGCGCGCATAACAGGGCCGAGGTCGCGCAGCAGAGTCAGCTGGAATTTGTCCCAGAATTCTATGACATAATAGCAATCGGAAGTATTACGAAATGTCTTAAGAGAGGATGTCAGTAAGACTCGAGCAGGGCCCTATTACGACCTGCCCTGGGATTTTTTTTTCGAATTTCTTATCCAAAATTGATTATAGTATACAACTCGACGTAGTGAACACAATACGCTGTATTTAAAAGGTGAAAAATTTTTCCGCGCGAGACCCAGTACCGTAATCTTATAAATTCGATTGGTCATAAGACCCTTCAAACTTATTATTTGACAACCATCGAGCTATCATTGGATAGCTGATTGAACGGGCTTTAATTTTGATCTGGGAAGATATTTTCGAAAAATCTGAATTTGGCCCTAAAACCACAATATGCTTTTTCTCGTGCTTCTCTGTCTCTTATCAGCTCTCTCTCTCACTCTCTCCCTCTCTTGCTCTTTCTCTCTCTCCCTCTCTCGCTATATCGCTCTATGCTGCTCAGCATCCTTTTCATCCTCAAAGCCGCAACAGGCTCTCCAGCATCACCAAAGAAATATCTTCATTACACCATCTCCAACAGTAGAAGCACCATCCTTTCTTTTCCTTCCTTTATTCTCACAATTGTTCTCACACAAGGTTGGACGTTCGCTTAACAGTCCTTAGAGGTCATCGAAGATCGCTTCCTAGATCGCTTCCTTCATCGTAGGGCGGCTGCAAGGAATAATCAAATACTGGTACAAATATTTCTTCACTAAAGATTAAGAGAGCCTGTCAGTATCGTTCGATCAAGGCCTGCCCTAGGAATTTTTTTTCGAATTTCTTAACCAAAATTGATTATAGTATACAACTCGACGTGGTGAACACAATAGGCTGTATTTCAAAGGTGAAAAAAATTTTCCGCGCGAGACCCAGTACCGTAATCTTATAAATTCGATTTGTCATAAGTCGCTTCAAACGTATAATTAGACAACCATCTAGCTATCATTGGATAGCTGATTGAACGGGCTTTAATTTTGATTTTGGAAGATATTTTCGAAAAATTTGAATTTGGCCCTAAGTATGTAGCACCTGATTCGCTTTCAATGGCCATGAAGTGGACTCAGAAATATCGCGCATCGCGCCGTAGCGTGGTAAAGTTCAGTTCATTTTATATTGTTCGTGGTTGAATTAACGGATAACAGCCGCAAATTAGTGAAATCGAGTGACTTTTCTTCGATTCATTTTCTTACAAATGATGTGTCTTTTCATATTTTTTAAAATGCTAAATTCCAATCTAAATGCTGTGAATATGGAAAAAAGAGATTAATTTTTTTTCTTACATGAACTGGCGCGCGAGAGTGACGGCGTCGGAGGCGCGAGGGTCGTCGGCGAACCTCTCGACCACCTTTTCGGCCCACACTGGGAAGCGGCCGAAGTAGTTGGTGAGCAGAGGGCGCGGCAGGAGAAGGGAGCCATTCGGGTGAGGACGAGTGGTCAGCGAGATCAGCCAGGCGAGCATTCCTGATATATTTATGAATGATTATGATTTAAAGGAACAAAATTACTCCACTTTCCAGGGCAGACTACATATAGTCTTCTAGGGACTTGCGCTACTCCATGAATGGCCACTATAACGTGTATATGCCGTACCGCTCCCAAGGAAGGCATCCATCTTAGCTGCTGAGTTCTGCTCGAGAGCTTTCGAGAGAAGAGTTTCGAAGGATTCAGCACAATCGACGAGCGTACGATGCTGGACGTCCGGGTCCATGCCGATGAGATGAAGCGAGCGCAGAAGGCGAGAACACTCAAGCGCCCGATTTTGACATTAATTAAAGTATACTTTAATACTTGAATTTTTCTTCTTACGATAAACACCATTAGCTTGTTGCTTTTTCTGATTAAAAATAATTCATCTCAAGACAAGTAAATGAAAAGTGTCTGGACTTCTTTACATTTAGCGTTTTTTTTT
This sequence comes from Allodiplogaster sudhausi, assembly GCA_945643635.1. Classification (NCBI taxonomy): domain Eukaryota; kingdom Metazoa; phylum Nematoda; class Chromadorea; order Rhabditida; family Diplogasteridae; genus Allodiplogaster; species Allodiplogaster sudhausi. Next base: position 903,032 of record CALZFC010000265.1, on the reverse strand, counting down.
TATTTTGTTTAGAATGCAGGAGACATTCCTACCTTCATAAGGGGCGTTCCGTCGACGAGACCGATAATCGAACGGACGAGCTCAACAAGGCACGAGACGAGCGACTTGTTGTCAGAAGATGAGAAGGAATCCTCGATTGTTTTCGCTATTCAATCGTCAAAATTCATTTTGTAAATATTTTTGACGATCATATTTGATTGCTAATTAGCATTTGCCAAATATTTTGGATATCGGCAGGAAAAAGGGAAACATCATTTTACTGGGCGTTCAGATTTACCTTCGAATGACTTTTCTTTGAATCATTTTTCTTCAAATGATGTCTTTTCATAATTTTTTTTTTAATTGGGTAAAATTCTACTCTTAAACGCCGAGAATATGGAAAAAAAGGAGATGAATTCTCTTACATGAACTGGCGCGCGAGAGTGACGGCGTCGGAGGCACGAGGATCGTCGGCGAACCTCTCGACCACCTTTTCGGCCCACACTGGAAAGCGGCCGAAGTAGTTGGTGAACAGAGGGCGCGGCAAGCGAAGGGAGCCATTCGGGTGAGGGCGAGTGGTCAGCGAGATCAGCCAGGCGAGCATTCCTGATATGTGTGTATGATTTAAAGGAACAAAAGATTACTCCACTTCCAGGGGGCAGACTACACACATAGTCTTCTAGGGACTTACGATTCTCCATAAATAGCCACTATAACGTGTATGTATGCCGTACCGCTCCCAAGGAAGGCATCCATCTTAGCTGCTGAGTTCTGCTCGAGAGCTTTCGAGAGAAGAGTTTCGAAGGATTCAGCACAATCGACGAGCGCACGATGCTGGACGTCCGGGTCCATGCCGATGAGATGGACCGAGTGCAGAAGGCGAGAACACTCAAGCGCGCCGATTTTGATATTAATTAAAGTACTTTAATACTTTCATTTTTCTTCTTACGATAAACACCATTAGCTTGTTGCTTTTTCTGATTAAAAATAATTCATCTCAAGACAAGTAAATGAAAAGAGTCTGGACTTCTTTACATTTAGCGTTTTCTTTATATTTTGTTTAGAATGCCCAGAGCAGGAGATTCCTACCTTCATAAGGGGCGTTCCGTCGACGAGACCGACAATCGAACGGACGAGCTCAACAAGGCACGAGACGAGCGACTTGTTGTCAGAAGACGAGCAGGAATCCTCAATTGTTTTCGCTATTCAATCGTCAAAATTCATTTTGTATATTTTTGAAGATCATATTTGATTGCTAATTATTTGCCAAATATTTTCCTAAAATAAACTCTCATTTTCAAAGATCACATTCCGTGCAAATTAGCTGCTTTCGCTTCAAGAGGCAAACGGGAAATAACAAGGAGGAGAAAGGCAAAAGGCACCGAAGGCTGAACGCGCATTTTAAGCAGGCGAATATCGATGGCCTCCAAGAGGGGCTCGATCCAGGAAGTCGGAAAGTCCGTGTAGTTCAGAGACAGCACGAACCACACGCCGTACAACAGGCATCCGTAACTAGGAATTCTTTCCATTATCGAGCTCTTTTCAGTCAACATTTCAATGTGACGACTCTTACTCTTCCTCAAACGTGGCATTCTCTGCAATATGACCGCACACGTAACGCATCATTTGCTCATCTTTCGCGATCTCTTCGTGGAGAGCAAATACAAACGGCTCCTTCACAATTGCGCACTAATTGTAACAATCTCTTTCAGACATCATCTTTCCAATAAAAGGTTTTGTTTCCATGAAAAGCTGTAAGTAATTCCGAGACAATGTAAAATGTTCTGACAGAAGTAGCACCCGCGTAGACATCGCACCAAAGCCAGGTGACCCAATCGTACATCAAGTGTACCGCGAAGTTTGTGTTCAGCACATCGACTTGTAGAAATTTTCGCGTTTCTTCCCAGACGATCTTTGCCATCTAAAGTTGGATCTTACACGAAACTCTGCACAATTCTGCCTCTCCACTCTACTTGTCTTCTAGATGCTAACGAAACAACAGTAATTGCATCTTTCTTGCTGTTAGAAAATTTCAAGATACACCCATTATTCACTCGCATTCAACCACAAAAACGTTAAAATTGTGTGAATGGTTATTTGCTAACTAATGTTGCACCTCTTCCAAATCCCAAGGTGCTTCCCCGTCCATTGCGTAGAAGAAGTCGTAGTGAGTCATCACGAGACGAATCGCCCCTTCGAGCAGGTTCCACTTCTTGAATGGCTCGCTGTGCATGTGCTGGAAACGAGCGCGCATAACAGGGCCGAGGTCGCGCAGAAGAGTCAGCTGGAATTTGGCGGGGAAAAAGTCGCTCTCAAATCTTTAAGATATACATATGTTTTACGAGACAAGATGAACACTTATATGTACACATAGAAAAAAATAGTAGTTATAATTATTCCAGGAATACGAATTCTTTCAATATAATTTTATATCAAAATTTATACACTTACCAAACTGTCATGACATTCCATGCAGCGGTCGGCCTGCTCGCGGATCATCTCGCGGGCGACGTCTCGCCCCTCAGTCATGTCCTCGACTCCATCACACAGGGCGAATGCCGCCACCACTTCGTAGAGCTTGACCTGTTCATGAAACGATCTCGCTCCATCGATCTCTCGCTCTCTCTCTCTCTATCTCTCTCTCTCTCTCTCTCTCTCTCTCTCTCTCTCTTACGCACTCTCTCTCTCTCCCTCTCTCTCTCCCTCTCTCTCTCCCTCTCTCTCGATCTCTCGATGTTTCTCTCTAAAATCTCTCACGATCTGTTTTCCTCTCGATTTCTCTCTCGACTAACGTGCTCTTCATGAGTGGTGCCAAACGACGCCTTCGTAGGCAAATAGGAGACAAGAAAGATCAATGTATCACGAGCTGTCTTCGGATACTCTTCCGACGTAGCCACCCGCATCATTCCAGCGAACGGAAAATGATGAAATGAGAACGATTTCCTACTGTTTGAAAAAGGCATGTTAAAACAATTCAAATTCAAGAATATTCGCACCAATTCAAGAGAGAACTTGAATTGGTGCCTGTCCCTGGTCATGTAGTAGACGGCTTCTTTCTCGAGTTCAGGAGATGCTCTGTCAATCATGAGCCGGAGGAGAATTGAAGGAATCATCATATCACGAAGCTTATTAGAGAAATTCGGGCAAATTTATGAACACATGTATATGTTTGTCCGTTGAAAAGATAGAGCGCAGCTATGACACAACTTTCACTGAATTGGAATGAAGCAATTGATGGAAAGCTGGGGCGAAAACTGGATAGGCAACGAAGGCTCTCTAGCCTCATGATAGACATCTCATATTTTTAGTAGCCACAGATTATGGATTATGGATTACTACGTCGTTGTCAGGCTTCTCAGCCAACTACACACAAAGAACATTGTCTTAGACAATAATTGTCTTGAAGCCATTGTCTTGAGATTTGTCTTAGACAAAATTGTCTTGCAGGTAATTGTCTTAACTTGTCAATATATTACCTCTTCTCAGAGTTCTCGGATGCCAATAGGAGAAGGCGCTCGTAGAATCGAGCCTTCTTTCTTTCCTCGTCAGCCATCCTTTGTGCCGACCAAAAACTCGAGTACTGCAAGAGAAAGAATTCTAAAAAAAATTATTCAATTATCTTTCCTATTTATTATGATGCTGATCATATTAATTTAATAAAAGTATATAAAGATCTGCTTAGGTGTTATATATATATACTATATATATATATATATATATATTTGGAAATATTTATGGGAAAAAAACCTATGCAAGTGAGCAAGGGAGAGAAATATAATAAAAGCCGAGGAAGAACCAACCGAATATGAGGACGAAATGGAAGTGAAATGCCGAGAATCGACGTGATTCTGTTAAAGCTACTTCGAATCTACATACTTCCTGAAATGTACTTTCGCATACAAAAGAGAGCATTAGAAAGTACTTAAATATTGTAAGAGTAATTCCAGAAAATAAAATGATTATATGAAGTTCCAAGAAATCAAACCCGCTTGAGTTTTTTAGACTTTTAATTTTTAGGATGGAATGAATGCATATCCACAGTCTCTCACTCAAATACATAAATACCGTATTTTCTCTATTAGTGCCCATCCCTTTATTAGAACCACCCCCTCTAATAGTGCCCCCCTCTCGCAAGGGTATTGAAACATAGTACCCCTCCCTCTAATGGAGCCCCCCCCCCTCCAATAGTGCCCCACTATTGTCTAATTGAGACGTTTCTGGAATCAATGCTTGAGGTATGGGATGCTCTTACCAATGAACTGATCGCAAATTCATTCAAAAACTAATATTCCAGTGGTGATTCCATTGAAAAAGAGCTATAATTCTTCTTTTTTGAGACTAAAATGTTGTTATCAAACTTTTAGTCAATCACATTGAAAAATAGTACCCCAGGGGCACTAATAGAGAAAATACGGTATGTGCATATGTAGTTTCCATGTCTATAATATTTTACATTTAAATAAGTGCATTTGAAATATAAAATTTAAAAAGTAAAAGATAAATAAGAGAGATTAGAGAATGAGAAATTGAGAAAGGAAGCGTTGCTTGCATGTCATGACGTGCTAATTTGGCAGGTACAATGACAAGCAAATGTGGCATTATTTTATTCACGCATTCAATTATTACTGACAGCCCCGTCTGGGCATATATTTTTTTATAACGAAACAAATTTGGTGTTGTGTCAAAAATAAAGGCCGTTAAATGTACATATGTGAGTTGACATGCAAAATTTGCACAGGTTCTATCTTTTTCCATGGCGCTATTCGCAAAGATTCAAAATTGTGGAACATATTGGCAAAGTCTATCAAGTATGGAAAATTTCACTGCCAAAATCAGAATTGTCAAGACGATTTGGCATTTTTCAGAGCTGACAGAGATATCATGAGGAAGCGGCTCTCGGACAAACACTTTTTTTTAAAGAGCAATTTTGGAAGAAGAAAAAAAGAAATTATAATCTGAAAAGTCCGACCCGCCACTTTTCGCAAAAAGAGGTTTAAAAAAAGTTGTCGTGCTTGCCATTGTTTATTTTTTCGACTAATAAATCTTTGTTTATTTATAAATGCGGCGAATGTCTTGACCGCAATTGGCGGCGGAGCAACCACCCAGGGGTCTGATCTGATAATGTTTGTATTGACAATTTATGGATCCGAACGGGCATGCGATAATAATAGTGCTCATTTATTTATTTACTTATTTACATCAAAAATGATATGATGTAACAAACACTTATCATTTTTGATGTAAATAAATAAATGTCGCAGTTCTCGCGTTCTTGCAGCCCCTGTACGTCTGGGTCTTGGCAAAAAAAGAGCCGTGAGACCACCCGGCCGGCCTTCTCACTACTCTCGGAAAGGGACGTCTCTCCTCGAGAGTAAATTCTGGTGTGCGGCAAGAAGGAGCAGCCGTCCACGGACACGCAATGGCGAGCGTCTTTTCGAACAACATTGGCTGCTGAACGGTGCCGTCTCCCGTCTTCCGGGCAAATGAGGACACTCCCCACAAATTTTATCTGATAGTGTAAGAAGGCTGGAGACGTCATTCTTCGTGATCTTCTCCAGAATCAACGCGTAGTTGATGGGCCGGCCAATGATCATGTCTATCTCTCTCTCACAATCAGAGGGAGCGAGAGAAAGAGAGATAGAGATAGAAAAAAGAGAGAAGGACGGAGGGTGGGAGGAGAGAGAGAAATGCAAGGAGAAAATGAATATAATGTTTTATTAGTTACATGATTTGCGATTTTTAAAGATATTAGGCTTTTTTAAATAAAATTTTATATGTTTCAAATAAAATATTCCGCGTGCGAAGTTTTTGTCAGCGGTTTCGAAAAGCAACTCTGGCATAGAGAGAGCTCTACCTACCATCTCTCGTTCATAAACGCCTTCTCTTCACAGAAGAAATCATGGTTTGAGAGAACGCTCAAATATGAGCGATTTCAGAAAATAAATTTGTAGAAAGATTAAATAAATAATTAAATTAAATTAAATTCCTTTCCATTTTAAGAGATTAATCGGCTCTGCCAAAGTGAAGGCATTCCAAAACTAAAGGAAGCTACGCCTTTCGGCGACAGCTACCTCGAGATACTAGTACTTAGACAAAAATTTTAAGAAAAAAGTTTGGAATCGCTTCACCCCGTCGCACCGTTCATTCGTGGCGCAGTTGGTTGAGTTCCCGCTCATGGATTTGTGTGTCGCAGGTTCGAACCCCAAGCGAAGCGAAGCTTTTGCTGCAGTTGTAGAACTACAAAAGACAAGAGCAGCATAAATGGCAAAACAAGCAAAGTCGACTTGAGGCTTCCACTTGAAAATTTCCACTTGAAAATGGCTTCAGTCTATAACCCTCTCTATCTTTCGCCAATCTCTCTCTTATTCGCAAAGCGGAGAGAGAACTTTCTTTATGAAAAAAAAAATCATAAAAGAAATCTTTGTATCAGTTTGGAAAGAGAAAAAAGTTTATGTTGAACTTTTCATTGCACAAATTAAAAATAGCCGGCTTTCGGGAATAGCTGATGGTGTGAAGTTGTGACGGCCATTATGAAAATACCAGCAAAATGTCTATTGTTTAAGTTATATTATTTTCAAAATAAATAAATAAGTAATAAACACTAAATGAATAAGCACTGAATAAATTATTTACAAAATATATATATGTACATATAACGAATGAGATAATATTCTTCAGATATATTGATCAATCTATCTTATATTCTATTTTTGCATTTCTCGTTAGTCGAGAACACATCTTCCAGTGTTGTCACATTATTATTAATGTATCGAATAAATAAATAAATAAATAAATATAAAATATAAATAACAAATTAATAACTGATAAACAACTTATAAATAAATAATAAAATAATAAATAGGCAAGTCCAATTATTGTGGTACTTACCATTCTCCTAATGCCGTCCTCCTTTCATCCATCGACTGCTCTCCTCGTATGCAAAAGACAGCCGACTCCTCGAGACTTCCACTGTGAGCGAGACAATGTGGAGGTCGGCTTGATGTCTCAAACAGGACAGATTGCTCAGTCGAGGAGAGGTGCTATTTTTTCGCGAGGCTATGAACTGCCAAGTGTCAATTTATTAGCGCCATTCGTTCTCTTCCTTTTTACCTTATTCTTTTTTGTGTGGCACGCGCGTGTATGTGTTTGTTCATTATTCATGCCCTACTGCCCCTGAACAAACACTTGAGCAGCTATCCAAAATGTCACGCTGAAGTGTCACACTGGCGAAGCTGTCACCGTTTTATGCACTTACATTCCAGTCAGTTACGAATTTACATTCCTCTACAAAAAAAACCTTCTTGTCAACATGGCAGCTTAAACCAGAAGAGATATCTGCAACTTTGCTCGTGTCTTCCAAAGGCGTCTCCTCTGCTGCAAGGTGCGGGAATTTCCGCAAGAAGAGCGATCGACACGATGCCGCGTAAAGTCCTATGGCCATGTCGATATAATCAGTTACATTGAGACGATGTCGATCGGGCGAGTCTGGAAGTTGGGAACAGCGACCAGGAAAAAAATCCTGTAAAAAAAAGTTTTCCAGCTTTCTAGTGGCACATAAACTTATTTTTTCATCTTTCTGGACCCGGATGACCACTCTGCACGCATCTCTTATTAGTGAAAGCACAGCATATTTATGTAAATCAATCTGGTATTCATGACCTCAAGTACCAATTGCTTCTCATGTCTATCTCTACGTCTCTAACCAGCTCTCAATGTCTAATGCCTATGAATACTTGGATCATCAATGGAAACAACACTCGTGAACGATCCCTTTTCCTCGATGCATGCTCGTGCCCTGGAGGAATCGGAGGGAGTTTGCAGGAGAAAGATGAACAGAGATATTGTGGTTGGAAATATATTTTACAACGTATTTAGTGGAAGCAGAAGACCCTTTATGCAAACAAATTCAACGCCATATTTATGCAAATTAAATAAATGCTTGTTTATACGAGGAATCATAATTGTTAATCATGCGACTCTACCAACTTGAAAGTATTTTTTTTCTTTGTTGAACTATTCGGAGATTCGAAAGGAAAAAGTTTTATGAAATATCAAATAAATATTCACCTGCACTAGATAAACGTTTGTTGAAGCGGAATCCATTAATTTTGCAGCCAATGATTGAAAATTCCCAACTGTCATGAATATTCTCCTCTTGATTTGTTTTACAGTTCACGATTTGATAATTCCACATGTTACATACTACAGTCACTGACGTGTGCTACTTATTGTTAATGCAACGGAAAGAAAGAAATTAAGAAAGAAAGTTAGTCTCTCGTGGATCGCCATTTCTTGTAGCCAATTTCAGCAAGAAGAATGATTGACGCCAGCGCGTACAGTCCACAGGCAACATATATGTTCATTCTGAGCGATGCGATGTCAATGGCTCGATAGGTGTATTCCGGAAGTTTCTCGTTCACGAACCTTGGGCGGTTCGTATAGCGACGCCACCAGAAGGTTTCAATCTGAAAGGTGATGTGCATAGAGCAGAAAAAAATAGGAAAAAGATACTACTGCTCAAACCTGCTCAACACGGAACAGTGCGAGGGCAATGACAACCATTCTTTCTCGCTGACGAGCGGTGAATCTTCTTTTGCTGTAATAGGGATGCAAATTAAAATAAATGCTTTTACATTTGGTTTCAAACGCTATTTGTACATGCGGCTTACTTGCTTAGTGTTTAAATTAGCAGACCTGAAATACAACGTTGATGGAAAGGGAACGAAGAATCCACTGTCGGCGAGGGTGGACCTGCGATCGAACGATGCGGTTCTCTCACGTAGAAAGTTACCGGGATCCATTCTGAAGTGATCGTGAAATAGAAGATAGATAAATAAATATTCAGTTTGCGTATACATAGGTATCGAACTGACTGTCGCACGGGGCAGGGAAGTTTGAACGGCAGGTTGGGATTAACAGTGAAGAGATTTTCCAACACGACGTACATGCCCGACCTCACGTTCGGATTGCACACCTCAGAATAATGTCCATTTTCGTCATGACTTGCTTAGAGAATTAAACTAATAATAATAATAACAATGATGATTATGCTAATAATAATAATAATAATATGAATGATTATAATAATAATTGAATGACAAAAAAGGAAAAACAAAACAGAAAAATTGGCTGAAAGTCATTTTTGAGCAAGGTTGATATACCTCATTCGCATTCATTTGCATATTATCTGCGGCGAACAACGGACCCTGCCCGCTGGTCGCTTGCTCCTAAACTGAGTTTGTCAATCAATCGTCAACACCCACGGCCTCTCTTTTTCTCCCTGCGATTTAGTATGTCTACTCTATGTACATAGAACAGCGCGTACAATTGATGGCAAGTAGCCGATGATCTCTTCGATTGTCGCTGTTGGATAGTAGCCGTCCATCACAACTTTCGCATGGCCTCGACGAACACTGCTGATAAAGTCCGCGAATTTCCTGACGTGTGAAAAAATACAAGCTCACATTGTTTATGTCCGCTGCCCATCGATGTGTGAATAGTGAATTGAGAACGAAATGAAGAAAAGTGAGAAATTACGCACGTTGCTGGCTCAATCTGAGGGAGGGCGGCGTTGCCTGAGAAGACGGCGGAGTGGGCGGCGACAATCAGAATTGAAGCCAGAGCATAAAAGCCGTATTGCAGGCGTATCTTCGCTTTCTGAGCTAAACAAAGTAAAAATAAATAAAGATCGATTAAATTGAGCGCAGCATTCTTGTGCTCGCTCTTCCTTCATCAAACAAGAGAGAGCCATTACAAAAGAACATGAAGCGTATGCACGATGTACGCACCCTTGGAGACGAGGTGAAGGCCGCGAGCGATGGCGGACAGAACCAAGAGTGTGAAGAATGCTGGATATGAGAAGGCAATGAATGAGACGATGGCGCGCTTCTCCGAGTATCGGACACGTTCGAAAAAGGCTTCCTGAGTGAATTTGCAGTAATATTGAGGACAAAACAAACGTGATGTTCTGATAATAGATGAGAATATGCATATGGTAGAGGTATTCATTCTGCGTCAGCACGTTCATTTTATTGAAGGAAGTGGCAACAAGGAGCAAATGCATGAATGAGTTCATCTCTCATTCTAGCATCGCACATTCGCCTGTACATTTTTTCTCTTTTAATAATTCGTGCTATATTGTTTTCCAACATCTGCTGCTGCTGACATTATAAAGTTAGTTGCTAACCAAGCTGAATGTGATAGGCGCTACCGTGTAGTAAAAGTCTCGCATTCGTTCAGGGCGGTAGCTCTAAAGCGTACTATTGATTTAGCACGCTAATTTATGCGTCATCTTATTCCTCACTTGGTCCACGAGGGAGCCATCCAGAGTGCCATTCTGAATGGCGCCAAGCAAGCCGGGATGCTGGCCGGCGGCATTCGGACCGCGTTCATCTAATAGAGAGCGAAGCTACATACATACATACATATATGACGGTGCAAACTTAAAAAAAAACGGTCGTTTTTGCGTATTCGTGTGGAATATTCCAAAAAAGTGTGCATAACGGGTCGAAAACGCAAAAATGACCTTTTTTAGTTTGCACCGTCATATACATTTGTACATATCTACATACATTGATCGTCTTTCGATGGCAATTATGTAAAAAAGTTTACAAAAAAAAAGATTTGCATTATATATAAGCACTTTACGGAATTTGCTCGAGTGCTGAATTGATTGGAATAGGGAATTGACAAATCACACCTCGCATTGGTCCGTCGACTGCGTCGACGACGACGATTGTCTCATTCAACGCGTGGGCCCACGCTTTCCAGAGTTCCCAATAAATGCCGTGATGAATGTCAAACATGCTCGTGTAGATAAATGGCAGAAGCCAACTGCTACCGGTGGACAGGACGATGGGCATGTTCCTTATTGCTTAAAGAACTGCAAACAATTGCATATAAAAGGTACTTTTCTTTTTTGCACATGCAAAGTTAAAATTTCTTAGATAGCACATTGAAAAGAAAGATAGAATATCGAACAGACGATACACTCCTACTCTGCGGGAATGAAGCTTAAACGAACGCTTCGCTGTGCCCTTTGTTTCGCAGGCGAATTGAGTAAATGACATTTAATGGAAATTTGATAAGCGCATACCGAGTCAGAAGGAATGCTGAAGACATAGTCACTTGCTCTCTCCTTCACTCTCTTGCCACTTGCTCTTTCGCTCTCTTGCCACTTGCACTCTCTCTCTCTCTCTCTCTCTTTCTCTCTCTCTCTCTCTCTCTCTCTCTCTTGCCACTTGCTGTCTCTCTTTCTCACTCTCGAATGAAGTGTTTCGTTGACGTAGAAAATCACCTAGATCCATTCTGAAGTGAAGGTGAAAGATCAGATAAACATATTATGGAGAAATACTATATATATATATATATATATATATATATATATTCATATATATATATATATATTTATATTATAAATAAATAAATAAATAAGTATATATTTATTTATTTATTTATATCTTCTGTGCCAAGGATGGTTCGTACGAAGACTATTCTGACGATTCCAAATGCTAATGTGCAAACTGTTGTGTTTGGAAAGAGTACAAGATTAAATGGATGAGATTATATTATGTTGTTTATGAGTATAATTTTTTTTCTTTTTTTTTTTGCAATCCGTATGTTTGAAGTAATTTCTTCTTTCGAGCCAGTCATTTCTTGCCCTTTTGCTGATCAGTCAGAAAGAAAAAGAGAACTTGCTTATTGTTCCTATTTGTTTCCTTGTTTGCCCTTGTTTAAAAGGCTGTCGACACGTGGTCGAAAAGTTATTTGTAACTGCACTTCTCGAACTGGCTAGAAAGGAGAAAAATCGACATTACTTTGCTACACTTCTAATTCTGTCAAGTGCTCAATTCTTCACGTGACCTCGTTGCGCTCACCCTCTCTCCATTTTTCTCTTTCCGTGCATGGCCAGGCAAGGTTCGTTTTCATGCACATTTCCTGTGCGTTATTTACTCTTATTGAACTTTATGCTTTCCTTATTCCCATGCTTCACTCCTCTCTGATTTCATTTCTATGAAAGAATCGGCAATTTAGGCGAGGGCGAAAAGGCAGCACCGGAAATGAAGTGAATACGACAACTTGATAAAAGATGATGCTATTTAATCACGATAAATTGGATAGAAGAGCCGATTGCAAGAGAGGGAGAGAGAGAAGGGGAGAGAGAGAGGTAGAGAGAGAGAGAACTTTTCATCTTCATCTTCCTCAGCGAAAAGGCGTGCGGCAAGCAATCGGGTGACTACATAAAAGAGGGTTTGTGAAAGCGCAGTGATACGACGACAATTCTTCAAACACTTACGATGCGCATCTTCATGCTCCTCGCATTCCTCGCAGTAATCACACTCGCGTTAGTCAACTTCTTATTTCCAACTTGAAGGCGTACTAATAAATTGGTTTTACTGTTTATTTGCAATTGATATGTTCTTAATCGATTCGACCTTCTTGTTTCTATCATTATGAATATTGTGATGGCACAACGAATAGACGGAAATGCTCGACGTTTGGTAGTACCTTATTTATTTATTTGCTTATTTATTGCTCTAGATCGCAATGCCCTTGTCTCAAGATAAACGGCTACTAAATAACATGGATGAGCATCGATTAAGATTTGTAGATATGTATGTAGATATGTACATATGTACATATGTATATACGTACATACATATAATAATGGCATTACGTTGAAAAATAGAGTAACTGTAAACCAGCTATTAGCAATTGAAGGATACTATGGCTTCCCAATTATGGCTTGTAGGCAAAAGGTTCAACACTACGGCAGCCACTACGGCAAGCGAGATTCCGGCTTCGGACCTATCCAGTTGTCCACTCAGCAGTAAAACTGCAACTTTTTCATCGATCAGCAATTCACCCTGTTCGACATCAATCTGAATCCATATGTCTGGATTTCATAAATGTTACATTATTATAATAAATGTCTTGATTTCATAAATGTTACATTATTGCCAATCACATTATACATGGCCTTTTTCCAAAGCATTAATTTCCATATAGAATGTCACTGACATGAAACTCACTGAAAGAGAGAGGGAGGAGACGATTTCACATGGCATCTTTCCGTGCCTTCGCTATTTTGGATCGAACGAAATAGCGATTCGAAGAGTGAGAAACAAAGACAGCAACGCACGAGCGCATCTCCTGCTCTCTCTCTCCCTCTCCCTGCACGAGTGAGCGACAGGCAGAGAGAAGGTGAGGGGAGAGAGAGAGAGAGAGAAAAAGAGGAAGTAAGAGGCCAAGTCAAATCCGAGGGTAAAACCGTGCTGCATGCCCTTCATCGTCGCACACACATTTTGTTGTGATCAAGTGTCAAATCTTCAGCTTCTATTGGTTCCCTCAACCGCTTAACATAGAATACAAAACAGAGAGAGCGTAGTGTCTCAGTTATATCTTTTGGCTGTGATTTGTGATGTAATTGCTTGTTCATAGTGCCAAAAGAGTTTCATGGCTATTAATTACGTTAACGGAAAGAAATGAGAATGCAATATGATATTAAAATTTTTTTTAAATAACTACTCGTTTTTTTCAATCAATAAATGATTGTTGTTGAGAAAGTAACTTGAAAAGTATTAGTCTGAATATTGATGTGGCGCTTTTCTTTTGAGGTAGCCAGGTGGGGATCGTTAATTCTTTCATGCCTTTCATTCAAATAATTTTTCTTAGCTATGGGGGAAAATAAAAATTCCCTTACTTGTAACGGAATCCTAGGTCGTTCAATCTCGGTCAAGAGAGGGGGCACTATTAGAGGGGGGGGGGGGGTTCTAATAGAGGGAGGGGCACTAATAGAGAAAATACGGTAGCTTTATAAACTTTATCGCTACTTCTATAATTATATATATGTTTATATATATATATATATATATATATATATATATATATATATATATACATATATATGTATATATATATATCTATATATGTATATATATATACATATATATAATCGCTAGTCAATTAGAACTTTCCCCATTCCAAATATAACAATATTTATTTCCACATTCCTTCTATATCCGGTTCAGCATTATTTCGCACAGAATTGGTGATTATATTGTATTATTGTATAAGTGACGTCATTTAATTTTTTCATGTCAAGATTAATTTCTTTTACATAATTTTTAAACAATTACGTCTTTCAAAACGAAGTTCTTTTTTATTGGTAATCAGACCAAATATCCTTGTTTGATGCTATTGATGTGTTTATGAATTTTGTTAAAATAACATCTTTGTAGATTTACTTAAATTTAAATTACATTATTAGCTTGTCTAGTTAGTTAGCTTTATTTGCGATTTTTATGCCTCGCATACATATCCGTCTGTTCTATAGAAGTGAAGAGAACTTCGGTTCATTGAAGGAATACGAACAAATAGTAGAAAAGTACTTTTTTGTTTCTTTTGCTATAAATTATCAACGTTTTTTTTAATACAATGAGAGTTGTAGTCTCCCAGCTTTTGCTTAGTGTTTTTTTCCTGTATTTTGGCAAGTTTTTTTTAGTACGCCCTGCCAGCTTCGATTTTAGTTAAACATTGACAAGAAAATACATTTCTTAATAAAAAATAGTTTTTATATATGCATACTATCTAAATAGATACCCTGTCTCTCTCACTCTATTTCAGAGCGGTAGAGACAGAGGGAAGGAGTGAGATGGAAAACAGTCTTGAAATTAATCCAATAGAGATGAGGATTGGGGAGAGAGAACGAGGATATATGTACATATGTAGGATAAAGAGGGTTCAGAGAAATACATATGTATGCAGAGAATGAATTGGGAGTTGAAACAGCGTGAGTAGATATAAAGAGTGGAGAGATTGAGTGGAGGCGAAAGAAAGAGAAGCGATAGAGGACTTAGTATTTAAACTGCCTCTTTTGCCTTTTCTTTTAAATGATGATAAGCATTCCATTCATCTTCCGTATTACATAAACAACTGGCCGGGAGAGAAATTATTTTATTTAATGTTATTTTCACCATTACTGCAGTGAAAGACTAGCAAAGGAATTAACAACGAAATGCATGAATTTTCCTTAAAATTATCAGCTTTCAAAAATGTCGTAATAAACGCATAACAGACATAACAATTCCGAACGGGTTGGTATGAAATGACTATAAAAGAACAAAGAAAGAAATTTAGAGAGTAAGAGAGGTATTGAGAGACAGAGACAAAATTAGAAATATTCGGAGAGATTAGAAGCAGCAGAGAAATAATAACTTCAAATACGAAGTTTGAGCAGACAGATTCAGTGCAATATTCAACGGATTCAATCCTGGTTGGCAAGGCAAAATCGAATGTAAATTTATTTTAAAACCGGGAGTGCATCATTTGTTAGTCATGAATGCAGAAAGGAAAGGATCAGTTCTGAACCCCAGAAAGCATGGGGATGCACTTTACTCAAAACCTGACCAGATAAAGCCAAACCCCAAGAATTCACGGCCTTTTGATCTGATTGAGTTGTCTAGTTTTTTTTGTCATTTTAAGATCAACTCCTTATGATTCCTCGCATACATGTTTATTTTTTTATGTCTCAAACGTTTTTTTACGCACCCCTACTTTTGCCTTTATCGCTGACATGAAAACTATGTAAACAGATTTAAAGAGCTGTTAATGCTATTCACTCTCGCATTCATCATGTCACCTTATTATACTTCATACAACTTTGACCTTTTCTTTCTGACATTTCTTTCTGCATCAACTGCATGAAAGCATTTATTTCTTGTCTTAATGTAGTTAGAATCCAGTGATTTTGAAGAGTACGACCGTCCATCCGATGAACGCAAGAACGACCAAGACGACTCCGGCAGCGAGAAGCGCCGTGCAACTGCTAATTGACGATTCAGCTTCGGTAGACGTCGTGGCGGAGGAGGTCGGAGAAGTCGCCCTGAAACGGATGTCTTCTCGAGCGTTTATTTTATCCAAAAGTCAAGCAAATGCATAAACTGGCTATATTCCTTTCAAAGAGAAAACTTGCCGATAGGGATCGCTCATGCAGCAAGTTCAGACGATGGGTTCGGAGCCTGGGACAAAGTTGTTGAAGAGGCGACCTTTGCCTTCGTATTGCGAGAATATTGTCTGTTTCATGCCGTTTGCTGATCTATATCTATCATCTTTGATCCACTGCCTCCACAGAACTGGCTTCTTCTCACTTCCGAGACGCCACTCGAAGCAACCGTCTTCACGCACATCAGTACCCTTAAATGAGAATTAATTGCATTGATCAATTTGAAGAAAAACATTAAAACAAAGAAATTTATATTTCTTTTCAAACTTGCATTGCATTTGTCCGTCGTCATGAAGGCTGCAACGTAGCAATGGTCTCTTGCACCAGCTTTGCTATCATTGACGACCATTGCCTTGAAATTGGCATTTCTCCAGATGACGGCTGAAAATTCGCATGGAATCTGATATCACAAATTTCGTTTTCTATTTTTACTTCTTCAAGCTGATAGCAAAATTGTCGTGAAATGTCTCTCATTTACTACTGACCGCAGACTGAAAGATTTGAAAAAAAGGAAAATGTGGGCACGGAAAGATACCCGAAACGAAGCCCTCTGGGCAGGTCCTAGGGACGTTATAATCATGTATGCCGCTGTAGATGTAGTCGAGGTCGTCATAGTGGTTGTGGTTCCAAACCAGCCTGGCGGAATGATCGAAATAGGACCAGCCGCGAGGAGGCGGAGGACGAGAGGAAGAAGCATCAACAGAGAGCACGACGAGAAGCACCAGAGAAGCAGAGAAAAGGAGGGAGTCGACCATTCGCGAGCGGTGAATCATTGTGAAGTGACGGGGAAAGAGGGAACTTCGGCTCTTTTATTTCCAATCATTGTCCTTGATATGACCCAAATCGACAGAAGAATGTAGTCCTTCTGCACTTTTTTTCACGCGTCAAGGACAAATATTGATTTAATATACATGTTTTTGAAAATTTGCGAGCTCAAATTTATATGCAGTTATTTGAATGAACAATTCATTTTAAGTTGATGGTTTGTTACGGCCATTCTACCACGACAGCACTTGCAATTGAATTAAAAGTGACATAATGTAAATTTTCTTCCTTTACTGATATCAAAAATCGACCGAAAAATGTACATAATCTTTATTCCAACACGAATGGCTTAAATGAAAAGGAATTGAAGATAAGAAGTGGACTTGGCGTAGTGGGCGGGACTTCGAGAAGTGGGCGGGAATTAGAGAAGTGAGCGGGACTTTGTGAATTGGGCACTAAAAGAAGTGGGCGGGACGTCGGGAAATGAGAGCGCGAGCGAGGAGTGGCGAGAAGTGGATGGGAGGCCGGGCTTATTTCGGCGCGAAGTAGGCGCCAGGGGCTCCACCGACGCCGCCGCCTCCGCTGCCACTGGAGGAGTAGTAGACGGACTGGCCGGGAATTGTGGTGGACCCTCCGGTGTCGTTTGCGACTCCGTAAGCGCCGACACCGAAGTACGCGGATTGCGTTCCGCCGCCGCCGCCAGAAGTACGCGATTGAACTGAAATAATACAAGAATAGTAATATTCTTTACAAGAATACATGGTTGATTGATTGGATAATACAAGAATTCTCTGGATTCTTTGGATTGAATCGATTGAATGACACGCACCTCTGCTCATGCCGCCCAAGTAGACCGAGGTGACACCGCCGCCGCCGCTGCTGCTCGAAGGTGCCGCAACGAGTCCGCCTGCGCCGACTGCGCCACCGCCCAAAGCCGTCAGCGCGGACGCACCTTCGGCAAACGGCAGCGCAGCCGTCGTCGTAGAGGCTCCTCAAGGACAAGGAGCCACATGTCGCATGGCTGCCAGGGATGGAGAACAAAAAACCTATTGACTTAAAAAAAATTTATTTGGAAAAAGAGGCCAAAAAACTGGTTATTGTTATGGAAAAAATAACAAAATGGTTTAATCGTATTTTTGGTGAACTTCTTGAAAAATTACGGAAATGGCTGTTACACTAAAGAGTAATAACGACAAATGCTTGACATTTTGATGGAGGATCCGAAAGATTAGCATTAAATGTTTTTTCGGCCGACCCGAACAACAAACAAAACAAATTTTTTTGT
>CALZFC010000265.1:835000-880000 GCA_945643635.1 Allodiplogaster sudhausi | reverse complement strand
CTAAATTCACACATGCATCCTTAGATAACATATAGGAAACAATAAAAAAAATATTTAGATTAATCAGGGAACAAGACTACTTCTACAATAAGGTGGGCATAAATGGAGACTATACAAGGCCTCTCAGTTGATAAAAGTTAGCAAGGTTAACATACAAGCCACTCGTATAGCAATCATCACTGGAATAGGTAACTTTTCCGGCTGCGAGATGCATGTCCTCGTGCGACGCAAGAAGTCGTAAATGGACTCCTCTTCAACGACATCCACTGCCTCGACTTCTCGGTTGCATGCCTGGCATCTCTCCAACCGATCGAGGACGAAACCAAGCGGAACGGCTGAAGAGAGTACTATCAGAAATACGGTACTATTTTAGGTTTAAAAATGTTATTGCTGCACGAACGAACAACGCTAACTTCTAATTGTAACACCAAGGGGCATTTTATACAATTTTGGGAATACTACTAAATAATTATAGTTTTAAAAGATTAATTAGGCAGTAGATGGGTAAAAAAACGCGGCACAAAGGTCACTTAATGCAGTACTTTAGAGATGCACGAGAAAGATTGATTCTTAAGCAACGAGAATATTGATTGGCATCGGCGTTTTGTCTACCTATTTGTTTATTTAAAGATCTTTGGTAGTATTAAACCATTCCCACCCCGGACTAGAGGAACACGAGTACCATAATCACATCTTATCATGACTTTATTTTCCCGAGATACGGTAAGAATACGGTATATGGCCTTTTTGCTCCAAAACTAAGTATAAACCAGTCATTTGTGTTATTTTAAAGGGAAAATACGAATTATATTCGCGTTCCTTGTTAAATTTTATTTTCTGTTTAAAATAACACAAATGAAATTATTATCATTTAGTTTGGAGTAAAAAAGTCATATACCGTATGCTTACCGTAACTCGGGAAAATATGGCATTCGTGTTGTTCGTACCGAAGACCCCTGGGGTAAATTTCAGAGGCCTTGAACTTGTTGAGTGGTCGGTGAGGCCGAAGTCATCGCTGACTTCAGTGAGAGGCCGCTCTGCTTTCGCGTCGCATTCCACTCGTGCTGGAAAAGATTTAATAAATTTGAGAGAAAAACTTTCAAACGAGATACTTAAGCTGAAATAATAATTGCCCATCTTATAGACCAAATAAAAACATGCTGAAGGTAATCTTAGTGCCTCCCATTAAAAAACCCGAAATAATAAACCATGAAACATTATTTTTAAGCAGTTTTGAAAATAAATACTACCGTACCCAGCCTCAAAAACTACTACAGTAACCATTCACACAAATACTGCCGCACTTCCATTTTATAAAAGAGAACAAGAAGAGTAAGCATTAATAAAAGTTTCAATTTACTCCCTTATGGTTTGAAAGGTTACTCCTAAAAGATAATTATAATAGCATCCAATTCAACCACCATAATTATATGTCTAATAATAGGCCAATAAAGAAATTAAATATACAAAATGGACGACAATTTTAGAAGAAGTTAGCAAACGCACTACAGTATGCTATCTTCCAAATCAACACTACAGTAACCCCGCTCGCATAAGTTCATTAAACTACGAAGATCTTCGTAGTTGAATGAACATTGAACAACTCAAAACTATATCTATTTCAGGTATTTGAAAAAGGTATCGTACATCTTCTACATTAACAAATATAGGAATAGTTTATTACAACTTAATAACCTTAAATTCAGCACCCACCCCGATTGTACAGAATCAATGTAATATATACGAAAGCTTTCTCAAAGCAAACTAAAAACAACCAAAAACTTTAAAGCTCAATCGGAACAACCCAAAAAAATAAAGATGTAAGAATTATAAACACGTTTTCAACTACCAAGTTTGAGGAAATATAGTTTAAAGGAACGTTATAAAAGTCCGTTCCATATATGTACCTTGAAAATGATGTGTGGCCGGAGCGGCCGAAGACATCGTCGACTTCGTTGGTGGGTCGGCCTTCGCACAATCTTCGATTCGTGCTGGAATATGGGCTATCTATTTAATCACGTAAATCAATCAACAATCTAAAGCACCTAATCAAAATAATTAGTTCCCATTTTATGTGTTTCCAAAGATGAACAATAAATAAGTTGAAAACTAGTTGTAAAAGTAAAAAAAAAGATGACGAATAAATCGTTAATCATCATGGTGATTACATATATAGCAAAATAAATCTTCATATGAATCGAGACAAAGTAAAATAAAGAACCATGACGAAAGAAGAAGGCAGCGCCTGGTGCGGATGCACACGCCCGTCGAGGCGCAACGTAGCATCTAATAAGAGAAAAATACATGCTTTGCTAAAATGCATGCATACTTCAAATAAAAACATCCAGCCATGATGCTCTTGAAATTGGTGGAATACTTTAGAGACGCACGAGAAAAATTGATTTCAAGAACAACATGATAACAGTAGAGGAATAAATGAAACAAACAAGGACCATTTGAAAGATAAGAGGTTGAACATTTCTTCGAATTAAAAAGAAAGGCAAACCTTTGGATGCGAAGTTGATCTTCGCCTCCCTTGGCAGAATCGGCTCACGACGACGACGTGCAACCAAGCGTCCGTCTTCTCTTAAAGTGAAAATTGATCACATGAATAACAGTTCAATAAAAAAGGAAAGGTAGAAACAACAAGATAAACACATAATCTCGCCAGCACTGAATAAGTTTCATTTCGCAGTTTTAAAGCTGCGACGCGACCGCAACGCGTGCAATTATAATTTTACACGAGGTACGGTACACGGTGCACGTAATGACATAGTTCTTAATTGCACGGTGAATGAGCCAATTTTTAATTATTTGTACGTAATTTTACATGTATGCACGGTTCACGTGATTAAAAATTACATGAAACAAGCAAATAATCAGTAATGGTCGCCGGGCAATAAATCACCATATCATTTGGTGCGTCGTACTGCATCATGCACCGTGCAAAAAATTTACTGTCGAGTTTCGAAATTCTCGGTAAAGCTGTGGCTTTTGTTTTCGTGGATTGCTGTTAGGTTTTCTGTAAGTATTCTTTCCATTTCTTTAATATTTGACGGCGAATATTTGCTTTTCTGTTTTTCTTGCGATTGTAGTCCCGCCATCCTCACAACGGAAGACATCGAAATGTAGCACCTGGGCGGCAACGACTACGGGCGCCAGGGTCGATGCCGTCTCCAACGGTTAGAAGTTACTTTTTAGATTTATTTTTATTTGTTTAACTGTGATGTATTCGAAATGTTTTGTTTTATTTGAAAAAAAGGCGTAGACATTTTGTTCTTATCTAAGTTTGTTTTTCACTGGAATTAAATCCAGTAGTTGTTTTAGAATAAAAATCAAGGCAATATTTCTTAACGGGAATGCATCCTTTTTGGAATAGCTTTCAGATTATTGTTTTCATTAGCTGATACTTTTGTTTTCCTTTTCTAAGGTCGAGTATGCATATTGTATAGTGGGATATCAAATGAAATTCTTTTCTTTTATCCTTTTTTATATTCGATTCAGTTTAAACTTTTTGTAGTGGCGACTACGCGGAAGCACCGGAGGACTCGTCCGCCGGCGCCTAAGGACGCGACTTCCCCTCCAATGGTTAGACATCAAAATTTAATTTGCTTTAAATTTATCTTAATGTAGTGGGAGCGTAGTTTTTTTATAGCAAATCAATGTATTGATATAAGTACCATTTCATAGAGAATTCTTTTTTTGTTATTTGTATTTGCGCCCGTCGAAAGTTCTAGCTGAAATTTGTCCCATTTATAGATAAGCCCTTTGGTGCACGAGTTGAGACAAAATTTATAACCTATTTTGAAAAAAATTAGTGCTTGTATTTGCTATGATAATTTTTTTATTTATTAAGGCTATCGGTCTATTGAAAACATATTCCTGATACTTAAAAAGTAATGTAAGATTCGATTTATATAATTGCACCAACTAGAAGTGTTTCGGTATACCGTACTCGTTGGGATTACTGTAGTTCATAGTTGCGTTGCTTAAACTGGTTCATTTTAATTTCCCACTATAATTAGATCCTTTTTTGTCATTGTTTCTTATAAATTTTTTTTCTTATTTCAGCACGAGCAACGTGTCCTGCTCGATGAAGAGGACGGGAGTCCTCGGGTTCGACGAGTGGACAGCGAACTCGTGAGGGAGTTCGTCTTCTTCACTTGCGGCCTTCCTTTCCATATGAGAAAGGTCCGACATATACATTCTGAGTTTGTTTGGTTTTTAATCATTTTATTTTCTAAAGTAAAGCTTTTTGCGCGTGCTTCCGCCAACTCGTATTATTTTTTTTCTCGAACTTGAATCGATCAGATGTGTGATAGGAATGAACTTTCCTTGACTGTTCACTAAAAATTATTGATATATAAATGAAGGGGAATCTAATTCAGGAGTGGATGGAGGTGCCCCCGGCTCTCTGCTTGTTCGGTGGCGGCTTTGATGATGGTCGGTCCTGGTGTCGGCGGACCTGGCTGCGCCCTCCGCCTTTGTGAGTATTTTTTTCTTCTAAACTTTTGGTGACGTATATTGTATAAAACAAGCTGCTTCTTTTAATGTATTCTTGCTTATCCAGTATTTTAGTTTCGTTAGAAAAATCCAAGTTAGCATCGCAATAATGTAAGTTAGTTGGAAACAGTGTTAGGTCCGGTATGCATACTGTAGCGGAGCAGCCTTTTTAGGTTATGATTCAGAGCTTGACCTGCGTCCGGTATAAATCTAATAGTCTAAAACTAATAGTCTAAGTTTATCATTTTATCGCGCCCATAATTTTCCACAGAAATGATTGCTGCTATATCAGGGTGGGCTAAGCTCCCCCTCCCATATCGTTGATATCCCTGATTTCCTTGTAGTGTTGTCATGAGTTTAGTTCCCTTCCTATTTTAAACTGTCTAAAAGAAGAATTCCTTTAAAATGTGGAGTTGTTAATGTTCCTACTTAATCGCAACTTAAACTGATTGTGAACAAACAAATAGTGGGATATTCTTTCTTTTTTTTCTTCCAAAATTTCAAAGGAAACTTTTTCAATCATTTATACCGTAACCCCTGTTCTTTTTTCTTTATCCTTTCCTTTAATCTCAAACTCCCTTTAACCCTCTCTTGTTTTTAACCTTCCTCAACGTCTTTTCTTGCAGGCCATGGCGGCCGACCCGAGACCTACCGCCTGCAATTCGAGTCGAACTCCCGAATAATCACCGGTTGGGGCTAAAAGGAATCGTCTATTTTACATACCCACCCTGATTTTTTTTCTGATTTTTCTTCAATCTAGTTAGTCTCCATATTGCGAATTGCTTCTTTTGAATCCATGCTTTTCTGTAGTTCGTAAGTCCACTTATTTCTAGCACCGATTTTTGTTTAGTTAACATTATAATTTCACTAATTTTCTGCTGTTCCATACTCCATTTTTGTAGCACTTCGTTTTAATTAGGTCCGATGGTGAAATTTCAACCTTTTGCCAAATTTGACGGTCGTTGAAAATGACGAGCCAGTTTTGACAACCGTCAAAAATGTCTTGCCAATTTTGATAGCCATCAAATTTGCCGGACTTTTTTGGCACCTGTTTAAACTGCCATGCCATTTCTGCTAACCGCCAAAATTGGCAAGCTGATTTGGCAAATTTTTCACTCTAATATTTTGGCTTGGCAAGTTTAGCAGTTGATCAATTCTGCCAGGTAATCTTGGCAGATTTATCAGCTGCTTTTTTTTGCCAAGAAGGCCCACTCCTCCTCGAAAGGCTGTGACTAATTTTTCGACCATTTTCTGTGCCATGATTTTTTTAGACTTGTACAATTTTGCCTCGACACATTTGACTCGTATCTTTTTTTGGTTAGGCTGTTTTTGCCATTGTAGACAGCTGTTGATTTTGGCATGATCAATTTTGATGAATAAACCTTGATGACATTCTTGACGATCACACAAATTGCCATGGCATAATAACTGGGTTTGAAAACTGGCATATTTGCTTGCCAAAAATAACAGGAAAACTGAAAATTGCAGAAAAAAAACCAAATTTTTTAATTGACACTGTCTTATATGTATGTACTAAGTACATTCGGATATGGACTCTGTGAGTCCTGTTATATTATACTGAGTTCGCCAGCTCGAATGGTAAACACCTCGGCAGGTCACTTATTGTCACTTCCACTTCCCCTCTCAATTTGTCACTTCGTCACTTCCTGTCACTTCCCTCCTTATCCTCTCATACAAAACGGTCGACTCTCCATTCCCTCTTCTCTCTCGTAATAAACCTTGTCCCGCCCTTCGCCTCGTCTTCCCACATTTTATTCCCTGTCCATCTGTGTAATGGACACAACGTCCCCCACGTGAGGACACAATAAATTTCTTTTCAGCGAACAAATGGCCTCAGTTGCTCGATAACGCTATTTTTTAAGAGATTAAAATATCTTATGCATTGCAGGATAATTAAACATGGAATTGTATTTTCAGATTTATTCTTTATAAAACGTTTTGATATCGCAAATTGAAGAATTGGCAAATAACCCGACATTCGCTCAGTTGTCTTCTCCCTGACACAGTTACTAGAGGCCATCGATTTAAAATGACACATTATCTACGTGGAAACAAGAGTTTACAATTTTCTTGTTAAATAGCTTAGTAAACGATTGTGATAAGACGCGGAATTTCATTTTGACAGCGAATCTCCTGCTCTATCGTTTACATCTTCCATATGTTTCGGAATTTGGTATCATACAATTAGATTCCATTTAATTTTAATATATTCATTGTTGAATACTGAAATTCCGAATTTGACTTTTTTCTCTTACGAAATCCGATTTCCGAATTCCGTTATGAAAATTTTATTCAAGAAATAGGAATATATAAAAATAACAACAAGAAATTGCATAAAAAATCAGAATAACTAATCGTTATTTTTCGAGGCTAATTTCATCACATCATCGCGTTAAAATTTCATCAACGTTACAAATTAAGTTATCGTTTCATCGTAATGCAAAAAAATAAATATATTCTTAATTCGACCTCATTCAAAACGCGTATTTTATAATTCAAATGTAAAATCAAGTAAATGATACAAGTATCCAAATCTGTCCTAATAAGTGCAGATCGTGATATTTTGATAATTGAAAGGCCTTTCCTTCATTCTTCGATCGTCTCGCTGGTCTTGCTGGTAGGTCGACTCATCTCTGCCTTAACAATGGATATATCCATCTAGTTCGCCGTCCCCGCTGCCCTTGGCGCCGGAAACTACGGAACCGGTGGCAAGACCTATGTACATATATCTCCGAGGGACGCGCTTTGGATGCCGACGCCGCAGCCGCGTAGCCTGCTCCTGTCATATAATAGTATAATTAAACGACGCAATTTTTATTAAAGAGTTTAACTTAAATAGAATGCATTGAAATTGCCTTGAAAAGATTGGCAAACATCCCTGCTGCACAGCCCGTCTCTCACATTATCTTCATGTGTGGACATGAAGATTCAAATATTTCTTGTCAAATATGTAGTGAATGAATGGAATGAACTGCGTACTAACATTTTGACAGTGCATCTCTTGCTCTATCGAAGAGATCTTCCATATGTCTCGCATTCTTGAAAACAACGTTGTAACGCGCAAACATCTCGTATTTGCTATCTGTTCAATTTAAAATTATTCTCTTCGCTCAACTAAATAACAGGGAACACTTGATGATTTCGCGCGTTTAATATAGCCAGAATGGACATATCTTATAGTCAATGGCGTATTAAATTATTATTATATTATAGCAAATTAGCACGGCGAATTGTAATTTTAAGTTGATACCAACAAGATATTCATCAGCAGAAAGTCAGGAACAACCAAACTGAAGCCTTTTGACATTTCGTGCGATCCAAAAAAAACTTCTTAAAGATATGAGCAAGTAGTGGGTGATTCTTTTCCCCTTTCTCGTCGGGAAATGCGAGATTAGTTGCCGCTTATGCATACGTGTACATATTTCAAACCTATCACGACCTAAGTATATATCAAAAATAACTGAAAGGAATTCAAAAAATAATCAGACAAATTATTCGATTTTTTCAAACTCGACAATGGATGATAATTTAATCACATCATCGCGTTAATATTTCATCAAAGTTACCAATCAATTTATCGTTTTATCGGATATTTTTTAGTTCAAAGTGTTCAAAGCAAAAACAGAGATATTCTTAATTCGTTCGCATTCAAAACGCATTTGTTAATTGAAATGTAAAGCCTAAATAAATAAATAATACAAGTATAAAAATCTGTACTAATGAGTGCAGATCGTGATATTTTGATATTAAAAAGCATTGACCTTTCCTTCATTCTTTGATAGTCTCTCCCTGCTGGTTGGTCGAATCATCTCTGGAATTACGATGGATTTGCCGGCTATAGCCAAACGGCGAATGTTGAAAAAGTTTGACGTCTGGGTGTTGGCAAAAATGGTCGGGAGACCACCCGGCCGGCCTGCTCACTACTCTCAGAATGGGACGTCCTCCCCTCGAGTAATTTCTGGTGTACAGCCAGAAGGAGCAACCGGCCACGGACACGCAAAGGCGAGCCCCTCTCGGGACTCGCCACCAAAGGGGGCTGCTGGACGGTGCCGTCTCCAGTCTTCCAGCCACCGAGCGAATCTGCAAAAGTTATGCCTTGGCCTATCACTTCAGCAACCTATTCTTGGCGGATTTATGAACCGGAAGGACCTGTGACAACTGTGACAACTGCGACCCCGTTTCATCTGCCTCCATTACAGTGTCGTATTTTTGCGAGAGAAATAGGGCAGGGTTGGCCGTCCCCGGCCAGACACTCCCCGTAACTTTTATCGTTTTTTTTTGCATATTTGTTGTTTTTATTGTTGGCCGGAAGCATAAGAAGGCTGGAGACGTCATTCTTCGTGAACTGCTCCAGAATCAACGTGTGCTTGGTGTGCCGGCCAATGATCATGTATCTCGCTCTCTCTCTCTCTCTCTCCCTCTCTCCCAGAGGGAGCGAGAGAAAGAGAGAGAGAGAGGGACAAAGAGAGAGAAGGAGGGAGGGTGGGAGGAGAGTGATAAATCCAAGGAGAAAAGAAATATAATGTTTTATTAGTAACATGATTTGCGATTTTTAAAGAGACATATTAGGTTTTTTTTTAAATAAAATTTTTATGTATCAAATAAAATATTCTCTCCCTGAAGAGCAAGCAAAAGTATATTAGCGCATATTACGGAAGAGGAACAACGGCTTAAAACTGCCAGGCTTCAAAAGATACTCTACTAGCACAAAACAAAAAGATAAAATAATGGTTTAAATGATATTTTTTTTGTAATTCTATTAATATGTTTGTTCTCAATTCTTCTTCTGATGAAAGAAAAACAGAACAGAAACAAAAAAAAAATCTGCCGTCAATTAGGGAGTAAAAGATACTGTCAAAAGATTAGGGTTGGCCAGAAGCAAGGGTGGGTTAGCCATTTCTGCGAAAATGTTCCGTAAACAAATGGAGTGGTAGGGCTTACAAGGGAATGGTCTCGGCTTCCCCCGAGGTTTCTGTATAAATTTTTATACCATTCGAAAGGTCTCGTTGAGCAGACAATGAATATGCAGTTCATTTTTTCCGAACGCTTTCCAGCGAGGAGAAAATTGCAGTTTAATTTTAAAGTAATCATATACATAGCACTGCATTTTACACGATTTCGTCGGTTGGATGGCGCAGTAGGTAAGTTTTCTGTCTGGTGTGGTTCATTGTCAGCCTCCGGTGCCCAGTCGATTTCAGCTTCTTAAAGGCTGTTTATCTCGCAATCTTCTTCCTCCTCTACCACAATGTCGGAGATTTCGGCATCGCGAAGAAGCATTTTAAATGCTTCATACAACTTCCTCTCCTGCCTCGTGGTCGCAGATGGGTCGAATATGCTCCCAAATTAGCTGGCAAGAAGCCCGACCACGCTAGCCGGCGAAGTCTGTATGTAGTAAATGAACAATATGTCTGATTGTAAAAAAAAAGAACAATATTTCAATATAAACATAAATACAGTGAAAAAATAACAAAAAAAATTTGATCATTAAAGCATCTCGCGAATTACGATGAGAAACTTGTTAAAACGTGTTTGTTCGTGTTTAGACAATCTGCTCGCGCCCCGGCGCCGAAGAAGACGTGAGACAAATCTTGCAAAACAGGAAGCACGGGTGTGACTCGAACCGGTGACTTTATGTACACCAGACAGAATACTTACCTACCGCGCCATCCAACTGACGAAATCGTCTAAAATGCAGTGCTATGTATATGATTACTTTAAAATAAAACTGCAATTTTCTCCTCGCTGGAAAGCGTTCGGAAAAAATGAACTGCATATTCATTGTCTGCTCAACGAGACCTTTCGAATGGTATAAAATTTATTCAGAAACCTCCTGGGAAGCCGAGACCATTCCCTCGTTAGGGAAGGCATAAAATCATGGTGGGTCTGTCAAGTCGAGAATATCTTCTTTCCTGTGTCATCAATGCTACAAATGAGAGAGAGAGAGAGAACGAGATCGAGCAAGTGGTTAGGTAAGGAGGCCATACATTTTTATAGTGAAGCCTAGATGGTCATCTCAAATTTTGAATAATCAGCGTTCGTGCTAACGTTTACAACAAGTACGAGTAGACATATCAACAGTTGTTCGCAATCCAAACCACATGATTGAAAATAAATATATAAAATTTTCAATTATCTGAATATTTTCGCCTATATGATGAATGGCAAATGATAATAGCAGAAAGAACAGATCATGTAAAACCGTTCGAAAAATATCATTACTGCACTTTTTGTGAGACAAGAAAAAAAGAGAGAAGCAGAGGGGGAAAATAATAAGTGGAAAGCAGGGAATCGCCGATTCGAACAGTTTCTACTTGTTGAATGGCTCGCTGTACATGCGCTCGAATCGAGCGCGCGCGCATAACAGGGCCGAGGTCGCGCAGCAGAGTCAGCTGGAATTTGTCCCAGAATTCTATGACATAATAGCAATCGGAAGTATTACGAAATGTCTTAAGAGAGGATGTCAGTAAGACTCGAGCAGGGCCCTATTACGACCTGCCCTGGGATTTTTTTTTCGAATTTCTTATCCAAAATTGATTATAGTATACAACTCGACGTGGTGAACACAATACGCTGTATTTAAAAGGTGAAAAATTTTTCCGCGCGAGACCCAGTACCGTAATCTTATAAATTCGATTGGTCATAAGACCCTTCAAACTTATTATTTGACAACCATCGAGCTATCATTGGATAGCTGATTGAACGGGCTTTAGTTTTGATCTGGGAAGATATTTTCGAAAAATCTGAATTTGGCCCTAAAACCACAATATGCTTTTTCTCGTGCTTCTCTGTCTCTTATCAGCTCTCTCTCTCTCTCTCTCCCTCTCTTGCTCTTTCTCTCTCTCCCTCTCTCGCTATATCGCTCTATGCTGCTCAGCATCCTTTTCATCCTCAAAGCCGCAACAGGCTCTCCAGCCTCACCATAGAAATATCTTCATTACACCATCTTCAACAGTAGAAGCACCATCCTTTCTTTTCCTTCCTTTATTCTCACAATTGTTCTCACACAAGGTTGGACGTTCGCTTAGGAGTCCTTAGAGGTCATCGAAGCGGTAGATCGCTTCCTTCGTCGTAGGGCGGCTGCAAATAATAATCAAATACTGGTACAAATATTTCTTCACTAAAGATTAACAAGCGTTTCTGCAATATGTACAGCCTTTTGCTAAGTATGTAGCACCTGATTCGCTTTCAATGACCATGAAGTGGACTCAGAAATACCGCGCATCGCGCCGTAGCGTGGTAAAGTTCAGTTCATTTTATATTGTTCGTGGTTGAATTAACGGATAACAGCCGCAAATTAGTGAAATCGAGTGACTTTTCTTCGATTCATTTTCTTACAAATGATGTGTCTTTTCATATTTTTTAAAATGTTAAATTCCAATCTAAATGCTGTGAATATGGAAAAAAGAGATTAACTTTTTTTCTTACATGAACTGGCGCGCGAGAGTGACGGCGTCGGAGGCGCGAGGGTCGTCGGCGAACCTCTCGACCACCTTTTCGGCCCACACTGGGAAGCGGCCGAAGTAGTTGGTGAGGCAGGAGAAGGGAGCCATTCGGGTGAGGGCGAGTTGTCAGCGAGATCAGCCAGGCGAGCATTCCTGATATATTTATGAATGATTATGATTTAAAGGAACAAGATTTCTCCACTTTCCAGGGCAGACTACATATAGTCTTCTAGGGACTTGCGCTACTCCATGAATGGCCACTATAACGTGTATATGCCGTACAGCTCCCAAGGAAAGCATCCATCTTAGCTTCTGAGTTCTGCTCGAGAGCTTTCGAGAGAAGAGTTTCGAAGGATTCAGAACAATGGACGAGCGTTTGATGCTCGACCTCCGCGTCCATGCCGATGAGATGAAGCGAGCGCAGAAGGCGAGAACACTCAAGCGCCCTATTTTGACATTAATTAAAGTATACTTTAATACTTGGATTTTTCTTCTTACGATAAACACCATTAGCTTGTTGCTTTTTCTGATTAAAAATAATTCATCTCAAGACAAGTAAATGAAAAGTGTCTGGACTTCTTTACATTTAGCGTTTTTTTTTTATTTTGTCTGGAATGCCCAGAGCAGGAGACATTCCTACCTTCATAAGGGGTGTTCCGTCGACGAGACCGATAATCGAACGGACGAGCTCAACAAGGCACGAGACGAGCGACTTGTTGTCAGAAGACGAGAAGGAATCCTCAATTGTTTTCGCTATTCAATCGTCAAAATTCATTTTGTAAATATTTTTGACGATCATATTTGATTGCTAATTAGCATTTGCCAAATATTTTCCTAAAATAAACTCTCATTTCCACAGTTCACATTCCTTGCAAATTAGCTGCTTACTCTTCAAGAGGTAACCGGGAAATAACAAGGAGGAGAAACGCCAAAAGGCACCGAAGGCTGAGCGCGCATTTTAAGCAGGCGAATATCGATGGCCTCCAAGAGGGGCTCGATCCAGGAAGTCGGAAAGTCCGTGTAGTTCAGAGACAGCACGAACCACACGCCGTACAACAGACATCCGTAACTAGGAATTCTTTCCATTATCGAGCTCTTTTCAGTCAACATTTCAATGTGACGACTCTTACTCTTCCTCAAACGTGGCATTCTCTGCAATATGACCGCACACGTAACGCATCATTTGCTCATCTTTCGCGATCTCTTCGTGGAGAGCAAATACAAACGGCTCCTTCACAATTGCGCACTAATTGTAACAATCTCTTTCAGACATCATCTTTCCAATAAAAGGTTTTGTTTCCATGCCAAACTGTAAGTAATTCCGAGACAATGTAAAATGTTCTGACAGAAGTAGCACCCGCGTATACATCGCACCAAAGCCAGGTGACCCAATCGTACATCAAGTGTACCGCGAAGTTTGTGTTCAGCACATCGACTTGTAGAAATTTTCGCGTTTCTTCCCAGACGATCTTTGCCATCTAAAGTTGGATCTTACACGAAACTCTGCACAATTCTGCCTCTCCACTCTACTTGTCTTCTAGATGCTAACGAAACAACAGTAATTGCATCTTTCTTGCTGTTAGAAAATTTCAAGATACACCCATTATTCACTCGCATTCAACCACAAAAACGTTAAAATTGTGTGAATGGTTATTTGCTAACTAATGTTGCACCTCTTCCAAATCCCAAGGTGCTTCCCCGTCCATTGCGTAGAAGAAGTCGTAGTGAGTCATCACGAGACGAATCGCCCCTTCGAGCAGGTTCCACTTCTTGAATGGCTCGCTGTGCATGTGCTGGAAACGAGCGCGCATAACAGGGCCGAGGTCGCGCAGAAGAGTCAGCTGGAATTTGGCGGGGAAAAAGTCGCTCTCAAATCTTTAAGATATACATATGTTTTACGAGACAAGATGAACACTTATATGTACACATAGAAAAAAATAGTAGTTATAATTATTCCAGGAATACGAATTCTTTCAATATAATTTTATATCAAAATTTATACACTTACCAAACTGTCATGACATTCCATGCAGCGGTCGGCCTGCTCGCGGATCATCTCGCGGGCGACGTCTCGCCCCTCAGTCATGTCCTCGACTCCATCACACAGGGCGAATGCCGCCACCACTTCGTAGAGCTTGACCTGTTCATGAAACGATCTCGCTCCATCGATCTCTCGCTCTCTCTCTCTCTATCTCTCTCTCTCTCTCTCTCTCTCTCTCTTACGCACTCTCTCTCTCTCCCTCTCTCTCTCCCTCTCTCTCTCCCTCTCTCTCGATCTCTCGATGTTTCTCTCTAAAATCTCTCACGATCTGTTTTCCTCTCGATTTCTCTCTCGACTAACGTGCTCTTCATGAGTGGTGCCAAACGACGCCTTCGTAGGCAAATAGGAGACAAGAAGGATCAATGTATCACGAGCTGTCTCCGGATACTCTTCCGACGTAGAAACCCGCATCATTCCAGCGAACGGAAAATGATGATGAAATGAGAACGATTTCCTACTGTTTGAAAAAGGCATGTTAAAACAATTCAAATTCAAGAATATTCGCACCAATTCAAGAGAGAACTTGAATTGGTGCCTGTCCCTGGTCATGTAGTAGACGGCTTCTTTCTCGAGTTCAGGAGATGCTCTGTCAATCATGAGCCGGAGGAGAATTGAAGGAATCATCATATCACGAAGCTTATTAGAGAAATTCGGGCAAATTTATGAACACATGTATATGTTTGTCCGTTGAAAATATAGAGCGCAGCTATGACACAACTTTCACTGAATTGGAATGAAGCAATTGATGGAAAGCTGGGGCGAAAACTGGATAGGCAACGAAGGCTCTCTATCCTCATGATAGACATCTCATATTTTTAGTAGCCACAGATTATGGATTATGGATTACTACGTTGTTGTCAGGCTTCTTAGCCAACTACACTCAAAGAACATTGTCTTAGACAATAATTGTCTTGAAGCCATTGTCTTGAGATTTGTCTTAGACAAAATTGTCTTCCAGGTAATTGTCTTAACTTGTCAATATATTACCTCTTCTCAGAGTTCTCGGATGCCAATTGGAGAACGCGCTCGTAGAATCGAGCCTTCTTTCTTTCCTCGTCAGCCATCCTTTGTGCCGACCAAAACAACTCTCGAGTACTGCAAGAGAAAGAATTCTAAAAAAAATTCATTCAATTATCTTTCCTATTTATTATGATGCTGATCATATTAATTTAATAAAAGTATATAAAGATCTGCTTAGGTGTTATATATATATACTATATATATATATATATATATATATTTGGAAATATTTATGGGAAAAAAAACCTATGCAAGTGAGCAAGGGAGAGAAATATAATAAAAGCCGAGGAAGAACCAACCGAATATGAGGACGAAATGGAAGTGAAATGCCGAGAATCGACGTGATTCTGTTAAAGCTACTTCGAATCTACATACTTCCTGAAATGTACTTTCGCATACAAAAGAGAGCATTAGAAAGTACTTAAATATTGTAAGAGTAATTCCATGTCACTGCCAAAATGCACAGCTATCAGAATTGTCAAGAGGATTTGGCATTTTTAAGAGCTGACAGAGATGTCATGAGGATACGGCTCTCGGACAAACACTGTTTTTTAAAGACCACTTTAGGAAGAAGAAAAGAAGAGATTATAATCTGAAAAGGCCGACACGCCACTTTTCGCAAAAAGAGATTTTAAAAAAGTTGTCGTGCTTGTCATTGTTTTTTTTTTCGAGAAATAAATCTTTATTTATTGATAAATGCGGCGAATGTCGGGACCGCAATTGGCGCTGGAGCGACCAGGGCTCAGATCTGAGGAAAATGTTTTTGTGGACAATTTATGGATCCGAACGGGCATGCCATAATACGTGCTCATTTATTTATTTACTTATTTACATCAAAAATGATGTGATGTTACAAACACTTATCATTTCTGATGTCAATATATAAATGTCACAGTTCTCGTTTTCTTGCAGCCCTGTACGTCTGGGTGTCGGCAAAAAAAGAGCCGGGAGACCACCCGGCCGGCCTGCTCACTACTCTCGGAAAGGGACGTCTCTCCTCGAGAGTAAATTCCGGTGTACAGCCAGAAGGAGCAGCCAGCCACGGACACGAAATGGCGAGCGCCTCTGGGGACTCGCCACCAACAGGGGGCTGCTGGACGGTGCCGTCTCTAGTCTTCCAGGCTCCGAACGAATCTGAAAAAGTTATGCCTCGGCCTATCACTTTCCGCAAACTATTTGGCGGATAGTTCCGAACTATTCGCAGCCTGCTAATAGTTCGGAACTATCTGCGCTGTGTGGAGTCTCTTCAAAATGCATACTCTCTCACTTTGTCTCTCCTTTGCCTCATGTTGCTGCCTGATGCTTGCCAGAAAATCATATCAATCTAACTCGAAGGGAACAAGCATACACAAGAAGAGTTGCTGTAGATTAGAGACGTACAGAGATATTAGCCTGATGTTAGTAACTTCATCATGCGCCTCAAAAAAGGGACACTTTACTACGGCGGCAGGTGAGAAGACAATGAATGCTCTTGTCACGGCTCTGCCACTGGTCAACGGAGCTCACCTCAATTATTAATACCGGGTTCTGGCGGGAAATTTAAATTTGAACATAAACAATAAACTCCACCTCAACTCCGTCGATAACTCTGTTTCTTTCTTACTCTCTCTCTCTCTCTCCAAGCCACGTTTCCATTTTTCACTATCTAATTTTTCTCTCACTCTCTCGCTCTCTTTGTCTCTTCCTGCCAATCTCTCTCTTCTCTCTCTGTTTCTCTCACTCCGAGCAATGTCCGTTCAGCAGAATCTTCTTCTTCAGCATCTTCTTTGGGGCAACAAATCACCTGCTCTTGAAAGAGCGACAAGAATGCTTTTTTTTGTAGGAAGTAACCATTTCAAAACAAATTAAAAACTGTTCAACTAAACTTCAGAAATGAAAAAAACAATGGTGCCAATTTTGGAGAGAAAAAGAGAAATAGTAATATTCCGAATTTCCGACCCGCTACTTTTCATTTCACAAAATACCATTTAAGCGAGCTGGGTTTCGGAAAAAGATGATATGACAAGTCCGCCCGGGAACTTATAAATATTATAAATATGCAAACGGAATATTATAGTCAAGCTCAAAATTATTGGGTCCGATATTAATAATATTAATAATATTACTATACATAATATGATTCATTGGACGTTATATAGAGCGGGAGAGAGAGAAATAGAAAGAAAGAGTGAGAGAGAGAGAAAGCTAGAGAGAAAGAGGGCGAGGGAGAGCGAGAGAGAGAGAGAGAGTGAGATGAGAGAGAGAGAGCGAGAAAGAGAAAGAGAGATACCCTCGCGCCCTTCCGGAGGCAGCTTATCTATTACTATTAATATTATTATCATTGTTTTCACTCTTTTTTTATGGATGAATCTCGCAGTATTTATTTATTTTGTTTACTATTTATATGCAATTTTCTGAAGAAAAAATATTGCATCTTTTCATATGTGGTTTGCATTGCATGCAATGGGATATATATATATATATATAATGTCGAGATTTCGATGTTACGATGCGATGGGGTTATACTGACTTCTTTCAATCTCTTTCATTCTCACTTCCTCGCTGCATGTCTCTCCGTCTGTCTATGTCTCTCTCTCTCTCTCTCGTTTTATCTGTCTCTTTCTACTCTTATCACACTCAAAAGAAAGAACTGTATGGAAATCTGATCAATGTTTACATTGGAACTAATGAAGTATAATAAAAAATATAAAAAAAAACAGCAAATAAAAAAGAGAGAGAGGGAGAGCGAGAAGCGCGAGAGCAAGGAAGAAGTAGAGAGGGAAGCGAGATTTCCGCCGGCTGGCGGCTCTCCACGACTTTTTAATTTAATTACAATTTTCTGAGAGAAAAAAAACACTTTCGGCACATGGTTTGCATTAGAAGGAATGAAAGATAGGTTTTCGAAGTTTCATAAGTGTGATAACCAAGTTGAACAAATAGTTGTGTCGGTCTTGCTCTCTCTCCGCCTCTCACCTCTGGCTTTCTCTCACTCCCCTCTGTTACTCGCTCTCTTCTTTTTTCTCTCTCTCCATATCTTCTCTCTCCCTCTCTCTCCGTCTCTCTCTCTCTCTAACAAAATGCTCGAAAATTTGCCTGCTCTTCTGGTTTCGAAATGCAGTAATATACGTATCACAGACTCATTTAATCCTTTATCATCGGGAGAGTCGGAATGAAATGACAATAAATGGACAGAGAGATAGATGCGAGAGAGGTAGAAAGGCATAAAGACAGAGTCAGATGGAGAGAAGAGAGAGCGAGAGAAAGATTTCAGAAATTCATTGGTCGATATGTTAGGTGAGGTTAGAAGCACCAGAGAAATAATAGTTTTAAACATGAGATTTAAGCAGTCAGATTCAGATAGATTCAAAAACGCCTAGTTCTTCCTCTAATTTAAGGAATGCAATAATAAAAATAAACAAATTTTTTAAACAATCAATCAATATATTCAAGGAGAGCGGAATGGCCAGAAAAACTGTAGTTATTGCCAAGGATGCATCCAAAACTAGATGCTAACATATAACAATCAGTACGAAAAAACAATAGTAAATAAAAATATAGCAAATAAATTCAATCACCTTTTTTTGAGAAAGAAATAACAATCAAAAATATGGGTAGACCGGGAGTTAAAAGAGGGTTGTTTTAAAAGGAGGGCAAAACAGCGAGACAATTATGACATGTGATCAAGAAATATAAGTAAGTATAGAAACTGGAAGAGATGCTGGAATGACATATGTCAGTATATAACGAATATAAAGAAAAGTTATGTATGGAATAGTATACATGTATTCGTACCTACCACGGAGATCGTAATCATGAAATACCGTAATACTCGAACAACATAGTTCTTACCGTAATCCGTCCCTCTATTCTCAGAGTAGAACTTGCTTGCAACGTTCGATAACTTGTGCGACAAGTGGGCAGCGCTCTCTCATTGAACGGCCGCAGCCAACAAATATCAGCTGAACATATTCAACTTAAAAAAGAAAGAAACTTGAAAAGAACAAGTATAAAATAACTTATCCAGCTTTTACATTTTCTAATTAATTAGTTCATATGGCCATATATTTTTTTATAATATGAATAACTTACACAATCTTTTATCGAGAATTAACATCGTGAAAATACAACACTATCGATTTTTAATAATTGAAAACATGTATTTGACTGAAATGCATATAGTAAGTAAATTTAATACATCTTTATTATGCATTAATATAGAGTAATAAAAAAATTAAATCTTAATTTTTTTAATTATCTTGAAATTAATTTAAATATACATACCTTGTGCTTTGCACGAGTCAGTGCAACATTGATTCGTCTTTCGTCAAGGAGGAGTTCGCTACGCTGAAAATGGAAAGAATTGGGAAGAAAATGAATGATTATAATTACGGGGAGAAATTAAGAGAGGGTGTCAGTAAGACTCGAGCAGGGCCCTATTATGACCTGCCCTAGAAATTTTTTTTTCGAATTTCTTCACCAAAATTAATTACAGTATACAACTCGACGTGATGAACAAAATAGGCTACATTTCAAAGTTGAAAAAAATTTTCCGCGTGAGACCCAGTACAGTAATCTTTTAAATTACATTGGTCATAAGTCGCTTCAAACTTATGTTTTGACAACCATCGAGCTATCATTGGATAGCTGATTGGACGGGCTTTAATTTTCATGTTGATGATGTTTTCATAAAATGTGAATTTGGCCCTAAAAGACGGCCCTAAACATTTTCGGTGGTGGTTTTTGGCAAAATTTTGCATTTTCCGTTCATTTCCACAAAACCGGTCCTACATATTCTTAAAGCGCTTGAAATTTGCTACAATATATGTCTCTTTCAAAAAAATTAGGCGTCCCGGACTATAGTTCCCAAACGCTTGAACATGATGCTGTGTAAACTGTAACACCGTGCAAGCGCATTCTTCGATCCATAACTGCGCTCAATGTCAATCTTACAAAATCGTAAGTATATCATCTAAGAGCTCTCACTGAGATCTTCAAATGTTACAGACATTATTTTATTGAAAAGTTTCAATTTATATGGGGAATTTCGTTATGTACAATTAGAAGGCTTCAAAAACTACTTTAAAAACATTTTCGCCTGTCGAAACATGCATCATAAGAAAGAGGATGAAATTTGGTGCAAGATGAACCCCTTTCAATGGAATTCCAGGCATACGATCTTTTGTTATAAGCCATAAGAGTAGGATAGCAAGGCCTTATGGAAAACCTGTAGAAAAAAAAGGATTGGAATATACTAATTCGAATAACCTAAAATGTGAATTCTTGGGCGAAATGACAGAGACGCTACTGGCACTATTTGTATGATTTATAACAAAAGATCGTTTGCATTTAATTCCATTGAAAGGGCTTTACCTTGTACCAAATTTCATCCTCTTTCTTATGATGTATGTTTCGACAGGCGAAAATGTTTTTCAAGTAGTTTTTTAAACCTTCTAATTGTACATAACGAAATTTCCCATATAAATAGAAACTTTTCAATAAAATAATGTATGTAACATTTGAAGATCTCCGTGAGAGCTCTTAGATGATATTCTTACGATTCTGTAATAGTGACATTGAGCGCAGTTATGGATCGAAGAATGCGCTTGCACGGTGTTACAGTTTACACAGGATCATGTTCAAGCGTTTGGGAACCATAGTCCGGGACGCTTAATTTTTTTGAAAGAGACATATATTGTAGCAAATTTCAAGCACTTTAAGAATATGTAGGAGCGGTTTTGTGGAAATGAACGAAAAATGCAAAATTTTGCCAAAAACAACCACCGAAAATGTTTAGGGCCGTCTTTTAGGGCCAAATTCAAATTTTATGAAAACATCATCAACATGAAAATTAAAGCCCGTCCAATCAGCTATCCAATGATAGCTCGATGGTTGTTTAATAATAAGTTTGATGCGACTTATGACCAATGAAATTTAAAAGATTACTGTACTTTGTCTCACGCGGAAAATTTTTTTTCAACTTTGAAATGTAGCCTATTTTGTTCACCACGTCGAGTTGTAT
Source organism: Allodiplogaster sudhausi (assembly GCA_945643635.1). NCBI lineage: Eukaryota > Metazoa > Nematoda > Chromadorea > Rhabditida > Diplogasteridae > Allodiplogaster > Allodiplogaster sudhausi. The sequence goes on along the minus strand of CALZFC010000265.1, from coordinate 858,975 downwards.
ACTATAATCAATTTTGGTTAAGAAATTCGAAAAAAAATTTCTAGGGCAAGCCTTGATCGAACGATACTGACAGGCTCTCTTAAATGAAATCAATGACAGAAACAGAAAAAAAGCATAGACCCAACGTTACAGCAAGAGAGATAAACACATATACAGAAAAAGTGAAAGAGAGAGAGAGAGAGAGAGAGAGAGAGAGAGAGAGAAAGAGAGAGAAAGAGAGAGAAAGAGAGAGAAAGAGAGAGAAAGTGAGTGTGAGACACATTGCGAGATAGAGAGAGAGAGAGCTGCATACAGAGAAGTAAGAGAGGGAAAGAGAAAGAGAGAGAGAGAGAGAGAGAGAGCGAGAGAGAGAGCGAGCGAGCGAGATTCAGAGATAGAAAGACAAAGAGACAGAAATAAAGAGTGAGAGCGAAAGGAGCGAGATATATAAAGGCAGACAGAGAGAGAGAGAGAGAGAGAGAGAGAGAGAGAGAGACATAGAGATAGAAAGACAACGAGACAGAAAGAAAGAGTGAGAGAGAAAGGAGAGAGAAATAGAAAGGCAGAAAGAGAGCGAGAGAGGGAGAGAGAGAGAAAGAGAGAGTATACCTTCCCTATATGCGCGAGTGTCCACGTGAGGGAGCAGAAGACAATGCTCTTGTCTCGGCCCTGCCACTGGTCAACGGTGTTCACCTCAATTATACATGCCGGTTCTGGTGGAAATTTAAATTTGAATTTAAAAAAATTAACCCCCACTTCAACTCCTTCGGTTACGGCCTCCTTGACAACGTCCACCTGTCATCGATAGACGCACATGACGCCAATATCGCAAGGGGATATTCCGCAAATAGTAATCATTATTAAGAATAATATAATAATACTAATAATAATAAAGCATATTTTAAGTTGCCTTAATATCACATTAGCTGCCAGGTTAAGCATAATCAAGCTGTCTACTTAATCCCCTGCTATCTCTATCTCTCTCTTCTTACTCGCTCTCAAACCTGCGTTCTCCCTTTTAATTCTTGATTTTATCTCTCTCTCTCTCTCTCTCTCTCTGCTTCTCTCACCTCCACCAGTTCTCTCACGAGTGCGCCTATCGTCTCGGCCTCCTTCTGATTCGTAATGACGGTTGATCCGGAGAATGTCGGTTCAGCTGATTCTTCTTCCTCTTCTCCGGCAAGTAATGATCTCGAGTGCTCTGAAAAGTGGCAAGGAACTTTTTAAATTAGATTGCATGGCCATGCGATAAATATAAATATATAATTATACATTTATAATATATAATATATATATATATATATTTTTTTTAATAAACGCAAGTTTAAAAAGGATGCAATAAAATTCTTTAAAAGAAACAATTCAACTAAATTCATATGAAAACATACTTCGTCGAATATTATATTTTGAACATCCGACCCGCTGCTTTTCATCATAAAGAAAGCAAAATTTAAATGATATGGATTTTGAAAAAAAAATTAGATTGTATGGTCATGCGATAAATATAAATATATAATTATACACTTATAATATATATATATTTGTTTTTAAATAAAAGATAACATTAAATAACACATAAACACACAATTATAAACAAATAAATATATTCAATTATGGTACTCACCATTCTCCTCCCTCCCCTCCTCGCCTCCTCCGTTGACTTTTCTCCTCGTGTCGACAAAGACTGCCGACTCCTCGAGACTTCCGCTGAGAGCCAGCCAATGGGGAGTCGGAGTGACGCCTCAAGAAGGGGAGTCAGGGGAGAAGGGACACAATCTATACTCTCTCTCTCTCGTCATCTATATATATATATATATATATATATATATATATATATATAATATATATATATATATATATATATCTCCAATTCTTTCATGCTTTTACTCTCCCTATCTCGCCCCCTCTCGATGTCCACTTTCACTTCCGTTCTCCGGTATATGTCCACTGCCTTTTATTCTATCTCTCTCTCTCTCTCTATTGCTCTCTCTTATTCTCTCTCGTGCTTTCTCTCTCTCTCTCTCTCTCTCTAACATCTCCGCTGTCCTCTCTTCTCCTCGTATCCCTCATGTTCCGTGTCCAGGCAAGCCTCAGCCACCTTCGCATTCGCACACACAAGTCTTCCATCATAGAAGAGCGATGAGGAGAGAGCGGAGAGAACTCTGAATATCACGATTAACTAATTTACTTGTAAAGAAAGATTAATATTATCCATCATTAAACTGTATTAGTACCATTAAAAACTAAATGAATAATAATATTTAATCTGTTAAACTAATTTTAGACATTATCCTAATACTGACAATGAATAGAGTGATTTGAATTTGAACAGAGTTCATCAAAAGCGGAACAAATCCAGGCTCACTGGGGCAAGTTGATATGCATTACAAGAGCAAGTAAAACTGCCAGTTTACTTTTTATCGTTGCGAGTTTCAGAAGCAAATGTCAGTTCAATATTTTTTTTTTTTTTTTTTTGCGAATGTTACGAATTTTCTTCTTTTTCTTTTGTTTACGTATAAAGCAGATGAAGCAAAATAGAATAAATTATTATTGAATATAAGACGATAATGTAAACGCTTAAAAATTGCAAACAGTACGAAATCAATTTCTTAAACCTTTGGCGACTATCGAAGAGTAAATTTTTTTTAAATTTTAATTTTTAAACCCCCCTAATAATATGATAACAAAAAGGACTCTCCTCTCTGTGCTTCTCTCTCTCTCTCCCTCTCTCTCTCTATCGCTCCCTCTCTCTCTCTTTCTCTATCCCTCTCTCTATCTCTCCCTCTCTATCTCCCTCTATGACTCCCTCTCTCTCGCTCCCTCCCTCTCTCTCCCTCTCTCTCTCTCTCTCTCTCCTTCTCTCTCTCCCTAACCTGTTCATCCTGAACTGCTTCTCGAGTGCCGCCGCGTGCTTCCCTCGATGACTCTGCAGAAGGCGCTCGAACAGCGAAACAGCCATGCCTTCTTCTCTGAAATGGAGCTTATAATAATAATAATTAATTTATGGAGAGAGAGAGAGAGAGTGAAAGAGAAAGAGAGCGAGAGAGAGAGAGAGAGAGAGCGAGAGAGAGAGAAAAAGAGAGAGCGAAAGACAGCTAGAGAGAGAGAAGGAGGGAGGGAGAGGAAGAGAAAGAAAGCGAGAGAGGGAGAGAGAAAGAAAGAGAGAGATAAGAAAAAGAAAAAAGAAAGAAAGGAAAGAAAGAAAGAGAGCGAGAGCGCGATATCCAGCAAGAGAGAGAAATATTTCTATAAAAAAAACCCGGAGCTCATTCAATCAACGTGCGAAAATCATAAAATGATATATAATATGTCATGCAATGCAAACCACCTGTCGATAATTTTTTTCTCAAAAATGTGATAGCAACTAATAATTCAATACCAATTATAATATTATTATTAAAATGATAATAATAAACATAATAATAATAACAATCACAATAATAATACATTTTACTAACACTTAATTACATGAAGACAACAGACACGAATTGTGTAGAATATCTAAACAGCATAGACTTCAGCATGTTAAATTTTCATGTAAAATTAACTGTAATGACATGAACTTTGATTTCGCAAACGATAGATAAGGAAAGAGATGAGGTGGGAGGGGAGAGAGAGTGAAAGGGAGAGAGAGAAAGAGAGAGAGAGAGAGAGAAGCTAACTTGGCTTTCTTGCTTTGCACCAAAGGTGCGAGTTGCTTCGCATCTCCAACGAGGACGAAATGTTCCGATGATTGGAGAGCAGCGAGGAGAGAACACTCCAGCACGAGAGAGGATTCGTCTACCTGAATATGAGAGAGTAAGAGAGAGAGAGGGAGAGCGAGAGAACGAGAGAGGGAGAGAGGGAGAGAGAGAAGAAGCTATATAGAGAGAGATGCAGAGGAAAAGAACTCTCTCGGAGTTGTAAAACAAATTTAAAAAAGGATGAACAAATTATTCGAAGCATTTTTAAAGGCGAGGAAGAAATAAGGTTTAAAAATAACCATTAAAAAATAAATTTAAAATCGTACGACGCAGAGAGCGAATCGTCTCCATGAGAAGAGAGTATGCGAGGCGACCGAAAGAGACGTGCACGCGACAACCGGCTGGAAAAGTAGAGAGAGAGAGAGAGAGAGAGAGAGAGAAAGAGAGAGCAAGAGAGAAAAGAGAGAGAGAGAGAGAAAGAGAGAGAGAGAGAGAGAAAGAGAGAGAGAGAGAGAGAGCGAGAGAGAAAAGAGAGAGAGCGAGAGAGAGAGAGAGTGAGAGAAGAGGGAGCGAGCTAGAGAGAGAGAGAGAGAGAGAGAGAGAGAGAGAGAGAGAGGGAGAGAATAAATAGACAGACAGCGATACAAAGAGAATCTTGTATTCACGAAAAAAATATTATTAACACTATCGAAACGTACACGCTCCAAACTCTTACCGTGGTCGCTAGTATATGTTTCGCTGTGTCATACTTCTGCCTCGGGGATTGATTCGCTCTAGTGTCAAATGACGCACCGAAGGGTGCACAGAGGAATCGCGGCCGAGCCGGAGCGGTTGCGAGGCGTCCATGTGCTGGAAAGAAGAAGAAAAATGTAAGAAACCATGGATCTTCAATTATTTCTCTCTATTTCTTCCACATTTCAATATTATTTGTTTTATTACTATTCTTAGATAGAGTTATCGTAAACAGCCGTTTTATGAAAAATTATTAACCAATAAAAAAATTCCAATTGTTGCGACTGTACAAGCATGATCAATATCTACCTATCAAATTAAAAAAAAGAAAGTTGTATTTCAGAAATCAAGGGCGATGAAAACCACCGGGTACAGGAGACGGGGAAATTTTTCTTTTCAAAGAACGCCTATTACATACAATTTCTTTTGGAATTAATTTTTCATATTTTTATTTAAGAAGAAAATTAAGATATGAAAAAGACACACCATTTGCTGACTCAAATTACGAATAGAGAGAGAGAAAGAGAGAGAGAGAGCGAGAGAGAAGAGAGAGAGAGAGAGAGAGCGAGAGTGAGAGAAGAGGGAGCGAGCTAGAGAAGAGAGAGAGAGAGAGAGAGAGAGAGAAAGAGAGAGAGAGAGACAAGAAAAACCTTAGCAAGATCACTTCGTCACCAGTACTTTTTTCAGAATACTATTTACATCTGTTTATGATACAATAAGGAAATGAAATGGGTGGGCTTCTTTGCTAGCTTCAAACAAATTGTAACATCCTCTGATTCGTGATTGTCCTCAGCCATAGACACTCATTCGCTCTCGCTCTCTCTCATCATATCATCTCTCTCTCACTCTCTCATTTCTACTCTCTCTCTCTCATTTCTACTGTCTCTCTCTCATATCTCCTCTCTCTCATTTCTACTCTCACTCTCTCATTTTTCTACTGTCTCTCTCTCATATCTCCTCTCTCTCATTTCGACTCTCTCCCTCTCTCATTTCTACTCTCTCTCTCTCTCTTTCGACTCTCTCCCTCTCTCATTTCTACTCTCTCCCTCTCTCTCCCCTCCTCCCTACTTTCCCCAAGAGCATGATGCCATCTAATAAAGTATTCCATCTTCTCTCCGCCAACTACAAATCAACATGGGTGACATCGTTTAAAAGCGAGCCGCCAATGGTTTGCTTAACAACAGTCTTCAGAATCATCTCAGAATCACATCTCATCATGTGAGGCCCGCACTTTGGTCTCTTTCTTCTCCTCTTCCTTGCTACGTACACTTCCTCTCCGACATTCACTTTCTCTTCTAGCGGGGAGGAATTGCTTGCCGGTAATGTTTTTTTTTCATTATTAAAGCCCTAATTATATCTACAATAAATTAATTAATTAATCAAAACAAAATAATTTTATCCCCAAGAAAACGAATACTTGTATACACTTCACTATGTCTCTCTCTCTCTCTCACACACCTCTCTCTCACCTCTCTCTCTTTCTCTCTAACTCTCTCGCTCACTCCGCTCTCATTGCAAGCAAATTTCTTTCTGACAGTAAACACAAGTATGGAAATGCGTACTACTTGTGGATTGCAAACAGGTGCGCAGTTCTCATTTCGGGGTGCACACTACGTTGGTGTGGACAATATGGCTCAGCGAGCAGAGTTGCTTGGTCGTCGACGATAGAAGTAGCCACGCTCTACTCCAGCTAGCTACATCATGTCACTGAACACCCCTCGCACCCCCCCCCCCCGCCCATCTACAATACTTGTTTAGGAAAAGAGATCTATTAGTCGACAACAAAAATAAGATTTACTAGTCGTCATTCTCAAAGAACTGATTTGGTCTCTATGCAAACCGTTCTCTCTCTCTCTCTCTCTCTCTCTCTCTCTCACCTCTGTGCCTCTCTCCCACTCCCTAACTCCTAGTCCTAAAAAAACTCTGCTCTCGTTGCACATATTTCTCACTGACAATCAGCCAATCATACTATCAAATGAAACACTCATACATGTGTAACTAACAATGATAAAGTACGCTCAATCCATTCAGTATATTCTCTCTATGCCTTCGCACTATATAAAATTTCTTTATTTTCTTGTTCTTAATTCGAATACCGTATTCAAAATCCCGTACCTTGGCCAGCTTCGCCAGAAGCGTATCAACAGCGGAGTGAGTGTAGGCAGTCAAGAGCACTGAACGGCCGAGAGAAGCCATCGCACGCACTAGGCACACGAGAGTCGTCGTTTTGCCTGAAAGAAATGAGTTCCTTGGACTCGAATAAAATAACGCAAAAGTGAAGGTCCCGGGGAGATTTGAACTCCCGTCGCAGGATTCAGAGTCCTGAGTGCTAACCGCTACACCACGGGATCACACCTTCGTCACGAGGACAAGTGAAAACGTAGGATTGGTGTTATAATTAAAAATTACTTTACTAGTTTATGAAATGTAATCTTAAAGTGATAGGATATAACTTTTACAGCTTATTTTCAATCCATTCATAGAAAGATCCAAAATCCCATCTCCACCCATCTCTCTTCCACTTGCTCTCCCTCTTCATTTGAAGTGTGTTTCCGCTGAGATGAGACTTCCGATGATGAGACTCTCTCACAGTCTCTTCTCTCTTTCTCTCTCTCTCTCTTTCTCTCTCTCCTTCTCTCTATCTCTCTCTATCTCATTTTCTCTCTACCTAAAACTATGAATTCTCTAAAATGGTTGTTCACGAGAAAGAAACAAAATTAGTTTCTTAATATGTAAAAAAAAATAAAAATAAAAAATACAAGCGTACCAGATCCGGGCAGTCCTTCAATGAGCGCATACTCTCCCGCGCAGAGAACTTTCACGACAGCGGAAACCTGGAAGAAGACTAGGCGAAATTTTGCTTAGGTAAGCAAAATAAGTATTTTTAAACAAAACAAAATTAATTAAAGCAAGAATATGTAAAGGCTCTAACTGTTTCACTTTTCCAACATAAAAAAGAATCTTTGCATCAAAGCAGAGTTAAAACACATGTCGATACGCTTTCTAGGGTATGCTTTCAAGGAAAGCAACTCTTCTCTCTCTCTCCCTCTCTCTCTCTCTCTGCCACTCTCTCTCTCTCTCTGATACTCTCTCTCTCTCTCTCTGCCACTCTCTCTCTCTCTCACTCCTACCTGTCCTTGATTCATGAGAGCCATCAATGGCTTGATCGTCTTGACATCTTTCGATGACATCTTCACCGTTCTCGGCTCACGGAGATCAATCAGCAATTCACGGAGGCGGGAACTGGGCAAAGAGAACATATATACACTGTATACATTATGTATAATAAAAGAACTACGGTGTTAATAAAAAAATATATAAAAAAGCAAAATTCAAATGGAAATTTTTTACAGTATAAATATCAATGTGAAATATATATATGGATCCTTGCCTTGAAATATAATTTGACATAATAATTTAATTAGAAATATATATATATCTATATATATATATATATATAAAATTAAATGATACCTTCTCTCATCGGCTCCCAGAAGAGAGACGACATTTAGAAGGTGAATCCCAGAGATGGCAGCACTTTCGTGTCGATCCAGATGGAAGATTCGCTCATTCTGATGGAAGCATTGATAATTGTTTATAAATTTTTTATTCATTAACTTTTTTTTAAACCAAAAATAAAAATAATAAACAAAATAAAATACTTTATATATATTTCTTTATTTCAAACTTAAAAAAAAGTTTCTTTAACTAGCAAAGCCAATACGCAAATTTAATGGCATCAAAAAAATTTTCCAACCGAATTCTTCGACGGCAGTTCTCTGTCACTCATGATCGTCAGTGTTCCTCCTCCTTCTCCGCCACCTACAGTATACGATTCAAAAGATACAGCCAATTTTTGTTTTAAAGACCAATCCAAATTTAAGGCCTCCCAACAGTCAAACCACACCTAGATATTGACGTCCAAAATTCTGTGTTTAACTCTACCCACCCCTTTTTCCCACAGTGAAGAAAACGGTATTGTCGACCCACCCTGATTTCGAGCCCCCACATAGGCCTACTCCAACTTGTTTTTTCAAAGCAAAATTTTGATATAAACTCCGTTTTCAGCCGTTCCTACAATGGTTCCATCTTCCACCGCCCTGTTTTGCATGGGTACTCGACAGTGGCTTTTATTCCCTGTTTTCCCGCAGAAGTCGTCTGTGACATATATTTAGTGTTACCGTACCCTCGACAGCCATGACGGGTGCCATGACAATGGCTGGGGTTCGGTCGGACGATACGATGACAATGTCGCCGGGTGTAAACGGAATCACACCGGGAGAGCTGTAATTAATTATGTATTTATTTAACTAATTAATTTTCTTACTTCTTAATTCGTTTATTTATTATTCATGTCAATAAAAAAAATTATAAATAAATAAAAAGAAAAAGAAAAGAAATAATTAAGAAGGAGAAGAAGGGAGAGGAAATGAACCTCTTCTCAAAGATGATACGGTAGCGACCGTCACACTTCTCGCATGAAGACACTCGAAGGTTGGCCATGCAGGACTGATTACGTCGCTTCTCTCTGCAAGTCGAAGAGAGAGAGCGAGGAAGTGAGAGAGAGAGAGAGAGAGAGAGAGAGAGATAGTGAAAGAGAGCGAGACAGAGAGCGAGCGAAAGAGAGAGAGATAGTGAAAGTGATCGCGAAAGATATAATATAATTGTTTGTATTAGTAACATTATGTTAGTTACATGATTTGCGATATTTAAAGAGACAGATTATGCTTTTTTTTTTTAATAAATTTCGTATTTTTCAAAAAAATTCCTAGTGAGGGTTAACAACCCAGTGGTTTTCAAAAGCAACTCTGGTATATAGAGAGCTCTGCCAAGTATTTCTCGATTGATGCAAATAATACAGCCCATTAAAATCACAAGAAAACATTAGTATGAAATATTGACAAATAATAAGTAAAAGCTGTTAGTGTACAAAAAAATCTAAAACCTCAAGTGCGCTGGAACCATCCAAATATCCGAGACGTTTCCCCCTTGACGTTCCTGGCCTTTCTCCTGCTCCATGTTGATCCAGCGTATCCATCTTAATTGTGTTCCATTTTATTTTCTTTTTTTATAAAATAAACATAACCATTTATTTATCATACACTTTTGAAACATGTTAAAAAAAAATTTTTAATCAAAAATATATGTATATGTAAATTAAAATCAATATATATATACATAATTTTAAATTTCCTACCTCTCAAAATACTCGATATGCAGCTGCTCCAGATGCTCGGTGGCCTGCAGCTGGAAGGCGTACGCTTCGTCTGACCGCAACGCGACCGCGTCGCTTCTCTTCTCGTCAAACGTACGGCCAAACAGCGTGCACACGGACGCCATCTCGCAGCGCTCACAAAATCTGGTGTCCGCTCGGGTGCTAAATTTTTTATAATGTCACAAAAAAAGAAAAAAATATATATTTTAAGAATATATAACTGCGAACAGTAATTGAATTTAAATGTTTTTATTTATCTTTTTTTAAATAGCATCTACATAAATGCAGGCTTTAATTGATGCATACAATAATATTCTCCTCTTTCAATACAAATCTTCCAAGAATATTCAACAATTACTCACATAATGCTTTTTTAAACTAAATTATATTTCCCGCCGAAAAAAATCAAATCAACCGCACTCGGGAGTCGCGCGTCGCGGTCTCCGCTGAAGACAGCAACTTCGTTCCTGCGCGCAAGAATGCCACGCAGCTCGCCAGCGCGCGCTTCAACCGGCCGTTCAGTGCCGTCCTGGCGGGAAGGAAGAAAATTCAAACTTTATTTTAATTTAAATTACTTCGTGGTCTCTATTGTAATAATTCGTGTTTACTTTTATACGCCTGACATACAGTACGGCAAAGTTGTTAATCATTTTCTCAAAAAAAAAAAAGTATGTGTTCGTGAAAATGTGTTACTATTAATTACTTAATGGTAAGAGATATAAATCTTTACTTAATTAATATAAATACAATTCGATGGCCAACCTTGAGATAGAGCAGTGCTCCTTTCTGAATTGGCGTCTTATATCGATGAGAGAGCATCATCAAGTACATGAGAACCTGGAGAACTTGTGTTGGCGAAACAACAACAAAAAATTGCTTTTCTTTTTCAATACTAAAACATATGTTATAATGTTACTTTTAATTATTTGTTTTGTTTCAGATTTCACAATTTCCACCTTCTTTTGCTGCTCCAAAAATCCTAGGCAATTTTTTTTTCTTCTAAGTTTCAATTTCTAAAATCTAAAATAATTATTCAATCTAATAATTTCAAAATAACTATTTTAGTATCGTCATGTTTATTTGCAATCTTCGTTCACTACCAAATATGTCGCCTAACTTCTTGTTGAATAGAATGAATAATTAAATATATAAAATAAATAAATAAATAGTAAAGTATATAAATATATATATATATATATAAATTAATTCGTTTATTAATCGTTTCCTTGAACCTGCCCAGCATGATCTGCCGAGTGCGCACTTTTGCCCGTCTTGAGCTCGAGGGGCAGAAGATGTTCTCTTCTTGACGCGCCACTTTCGCGCACCTAATTCCAGTGAATAGGAAAATAATGGGAAGAAAAAAAATACTTTGAAAAATAGTAGACACATTAATAGACGGAAACATTTATTGTCAGGCAGCGACAAAAGATGTTGTTACCTTGATTAAGTGTGTAGAAACAAATCCTATCAAACAGCCAACATTAAGGCTAACGTCCTTAACCTTAACAACCTTAACCAACCTTAAGGCTAACGTCAATCTTGCCCTTTAGACCAAGCAGAGGCAGCCAAACGTTCTCTTCAATGTCGTGTACCTAGCAAATAGCCATTCTCTCACTAAAACTTCTTCCAGGCCTATCTCAAAAAAATTTAGCTAACTTACATAGATTTGTTTTTGGAAAACCCTAAAAAGAGTACGGAAATTACTGCCTAGAAAGTATTTTGAGGTCAAAATTAACAGCAAAAATTTTTTTAATACTTTTAAAATCATTAGAAAAAGTATTAACTCTCACCTCTCTTATAATATCACCCGTTTTGAGAGGAGCAGAGGGCGTCGCTAATCTTCCCGGCATCTTTTGTAGAACCCAATCGATAATTACCTAGGGATGAATATTTTTTTCTTTTATTATTTTCTTTTAAACGTTCACAACGAAAAAAATGAAGAGAAAAATTCGTTTCTTTCAAAAAAAAAAAAAGTTTTAACGGTTGAAAAATCTAAATAAAATATAGGTTAATATAAATTATCAAATATGTCATTTTCCAACCTCAACATACGGCTCAAGTTCACGTTCAAATTGCTCGGGCGTATAGTTTAGTGCCGTGAGAGAGACAAGCACCTGAATTTGTGAATGATATTTAAAGTCAAATATATTAAGAGCACATCAGCTGATGGAAATGAGAGTACAAAAACTAAAGAATTAGAGGTATGACAGGACAATTTTTCTGGGTCAGCCTAATAAGCGAAATTGGAAAAATAAATTCTCCTACATCTACTTTTTTCGTTTTCATTTCCTAAACTGATATAAAAAGGAAGAGGAGAGGAAAAAGCATCAAAATTCAAAAATCGCCTACCTCGTCCATGATTGTTTCTCTCCATTTTCCTAGGAGCCACTCTGAGGTCAACGAAACGGACGAAGGCGCAATGAGCGCGGCCTGAAAAGTATTTACCAACTCTAAACAGGTAATAAATATTCAATAAATATAGAAAATTTTGCGCGTCCTTAAAGTCTTACATTTCCTTTTAAACGAAATAAAATATTTTACTAAATTAAATTATTATTATTATTATACATCTTGTAATTATATCCTACACAATTGCGGTCGCTTTTTCCTGTGAATGAAATAAAAAGTACTACTAAATCTTAAGATATACAATAAATCGGGCAAAAAAAGAAGGAAGTAAACAGAATACCTGAAACAGCTCGTGAATGATAATTCCGGTTAGCATTGCCTTATTCGATGCGTTTCCTCCTTTCACACGTTCAGCCAGGACTGCCTGAAAAAAATGAACATTAAAACATTTAAATTTAAAATGAACGAAAAATCAAAAGTAATAAAAATAAACACTTTCTGCACAAAGCTTGGATTTAGTTTCTTAATAGCAATTTTAACCGTTCGAGCAAGTAAAACGCATAATAGACCATTATCAGAGGCACAACGCCGCAAAAATTCTTTAATGAAAATAAAACTTTATGGAAAAAAATAATTCAATTAAAATATGTTTACTAATACCATTGTTTAACGTTATGAATTTTCATTAAAAAAATTATATTCAATATAACGTAATGATGCCGGATCTCATTTACCGTCCCAGACAAGCCAGACCTTCTACCATGACTAGTTTGGGAGAGATATGCCTATCATTACAGTTCGCTCGCCCGGGGCATCGAACCGGGGACCTTTGTACTGCGACCCCAACCCATTAGCACTACACTAAATCATCCTTATTACAGTATACCTTTCTAGGGCAGAAGAATGACTGGACTACTGTAGTGCACGAGACCAGACAATCGGATCGCACGATAAGCAGACCATGCACGTCGTTTACGAGCCATGCCTGAGAATGTGAAAATATACCGTATACCAGTTTTCAGAGAGAAAAAATATATTTCATCTACGACAAATTAATAAATAAAAGAATGACAAAACATTTCATATCATTTCAAAAAAAATTTTCAACTATTGTGGGATAATAGCTTAATGCACGTTTTAAAAGAGCGTTATAAAGCCAATTCCAACTTCTCGCTTGAAAATCAACTTGAAAAATGAATTATTATCAAGAAATAAAAAAAAAATTGGTAACGTGATAATATGAAAAAAGAGAAAACTTCTAGTTTAATCCAATAGTGAAAATAATGAATAAAATAATAAATTACGGTAATCCAAAGCATGACCAACATTCTTGTCCCATTGCTTGGCGCCGATGATACGAATAGTTGAGCCAGTTGTTACCTCGCACGCATGCCACATACCCTGAACAGAAGGATTTTATTAAACGGGGATGTCGAAGAGAGGTAGAGGGAAAGAACGAGAGAGAGAGAGAGAGAGAGAGAGAGAGATAGGAGAAGATACACAAAAATTAGGAAAACATAAGTGAAAAGGCGAAATAAAAGGACGAATTTTGAACTACAAAAGCGGACACGAATGTGAAAGGAGAGTTGAAAAGTGATATGACTTATATTATAACAACCTGAAGGTAGACCGTGCATTCGCTGCTTCCTCCTGGCTCGTTCTCATCCACATTCTCCTCATTCTCGTCTTCCGCTCTGAGAATGAGCAGGAATACGGTAGTGATAAGGGGAAATTTCTTCTCTCTCTCTCTCTCTCTATAAATACAATGTTATTAAGCATTCCTGACTAATCTCACGCAATCCTCTGTAAGAACAAGCATAAACTACCATTGAATTACAGTACACCCACCTGATTAAGCGCGGGCATTACTCAAAACAACCGAAACCCTTCAAAGTATTCTGGCTTATCAAATCTACCGTATACCTCAAGTAGACACATTCCAACTCGGTCATGCCTTCGGTCGCCGTCGAGACGGAGAGGACGCGAAGGTGTGCGTGGTGGGGAGAGCCGGATTCGGCCGGATCGATGATAGAGAGGGCCGGAAAGCCGGGAATGTTGACATCTGGAAAAAACATGACGATAGGTCTACTTGTTGTAATATTAAGCGGCATTGTAATGTTAAGCAGCATTTTTGCCACAAATTGTACTCTTTCTGACGCAAAAAAATTAGTGCCACTAATTTACATTTAAAAAGAAGAATGGAATGACCATAGTTTCATTTGTTTGGCATTAAAAAAAATTTTTTCCTGAACAATACCAACGACGAGGAATCGGGTTTGTATTTAAAAAAAAGATACGTTCTTGAACGTAGAGTACAGAATGATGGTGATTGTTGTTACTTTAAAAAAACCTACTTATTATACAATATTTAAAAAAAATACTGCAGAAGTATGTGAGAGAAATTTTTTTAATATGATATATAGGCAATTGTGCAAAAGGAATTCTATTATTTTAAGAAAAAATATAAATATATGTAATAGAAATTATGTAGACTCGGAATGAGGCAAGCAAAAAAAGAGGGGGGGGGGGGGAGCAATACCTTCGATTGGCTCCTCGACAATGATTCGTTTCGGAGAGCGACGTTTGATGCCTGAGTCAATACACTTCATCTTGGCTTCAGGAGACCCTTCTTCTACTCGAACGGGAGACTGTTCTGGAAGAAGAAGAGCAAAAAGTCAACCACATTCAAAATAAATGAGAAAATCGAATAAAAAAATAATCCTACAATTAGAATTTAAAAAGCACATCTTTTGAAAAAAATTGGATATAAAGACATGACAGAAATAATTAATAGAGAAAATTTGAGGCGAAAACAAATAAAGATGCCGAGAAATAATAGGTGTGATTTCTAAGTTTATAAAACAAATTAATCATAAAACAAAAAGAAAAAAATATATGCTCACCGGACTGGTTATTGCCATCTTGCGACGTTCTCAGAGGCGCGGAGCGCTTTCTTGTAGTCGTAGTGCCCTTCAAAAAAAACCAAGTAAAAATAATCTACCTAGAAAAGTTTTAATTCAACCTTTTTTTAAATATAATAATCATAAAAATTATATCAGTTCTTATTTTCTATTAATGATAGCTTTTTCCCCAAGACCCGTTCAACATACATGATGTAGCCTGCTTAAACAAAAACTTTTGTGCTCAAAATATAGAGATTTTTTGAAACAGAAATGAAAGAGTCTGTCACATGAAAACAGCTCGAAATTTGGGAATGACTTAAAAAAAATTAATTGAAAGGCATGATTGTTCAAGAGGGAAAATGCGGGCAACAAAGAGAGATAATAAAACAAAAGAAAATAAAAGTAATAAAGCTCTAGATAACTGGCATCATTATAATATCAGCTCGACTATTATAAAACCAAAAGCAGTAAGAATAGATGTAAGAAAGACACTACCTGATTACGAATCACGGAAGAGACCACGTGATCATCTTTTAGCGAAGAATTTTGGTCCTCCTTGTCATGGAGGCCAGGAAACATGCTGCCTTCTCTGCACAATGCAGGAACAATGAATGTGGAAAACAAAAATGGCAAAAACTGTGCCAGTAGTATATCAATAAAACGGCTGCGTAGTAATTGCGAAAAAGCGTAGTTCGATAAAAAATATTAACGATAAATTCAAAACAAAACGAAAAACAACAAAAGTACATTCACGACAAGAAGAAGGTTCCATGCGAAAAAACTAAACAACATCTCAAGTTTGAATGACGGATTTCCGCGCCATGTCATCTCTTAGCAAATTACACTAATCTGTATGCAATTTTGTGCACTATTATCAGTCTTGTCTACATCATGTAAAAATACTTTACTTTTTTTCTTCTAATTAGATCAAAGATTATAAATATTAAGAATAAAAAAGATATTACACGCATTATGCTCTTCTGAGGTTGCAAAACGATTTGACGGAGGTGGGATTCGAACATACGCCACTAATGACTGGTGCCTAAAACCAGCGCCTTAGACCACTCGGCCACTCCGCCGCGTGTTACCATTTTACACAATATTTTTCGTTGGAGCAGTAATTGTTAACATGAAATAATGTTGTCAGATTTCTGATGTTGTTGTGTGTGCTTGCCTGTAATCCTTGCTCCGACGAAAGAGGTGGTGCAAAAGGATGAAACGCGGCGGAGTGGCCGAGTGGTCTAAGGCGCTGGTTTTAGGCACCAGTCATTCGTGGCGTGGGTTCGAATCCCACCTCCGTCAAATCTTTTGCAACCTCTTCCGGCCGTTTTCCTTGTTATGAGAGTGGTGTGCCTGCTTGTCTTTTTTCCCAGCTTTAAAACAAGGGTGATAGCTGCGTATTGTAAACTTCAAAATTTTGCAGGGATAAAAGATGATCTTCTCCAGAGGAAGGCAAAAGATTTTGACGGAGGTGGGATTCGAACCCACGCCACGAATGACTGGTGCCTAAAACCAGCGCCTTAGACCACTCGGCCACTCCGCCGCGTTTTCGTAGTTTACACCACTTCTTTCGTCGGAGCATATTGCTACATGGCAACTTCTCACTTTTTCATAGCTGTCAAACAAAGATGAAGTCTATGTATGTATTCGGAACCTCAAAGAGGCTGTGGGGGTCAGGGATGGTCAAAACCAGGCCCGGGCCCGGCCCGCTGTCCCGCGGGCCGGGCCGGGCCGGGCCCGGGGGCAAGCGGGCCGGGCCGGGCCCGGGCCCGCCAAATTGGCAACGGGCCGGCCCGGGCCTATGTTAAAACGGGCCCGGCCTGGCCCGTGGGGTATGCGGGCCGGGCCGGGCCGGGCCCGTGGGGTAAGCGGGCCGGGCCGGGCCGGGCCCTGCCTTCAAAATCTCGGCCCGGGCCGGGCCCGGGCCCGCCAAATTAGCAACGGGCCGGGCCGGGCCTAGGGCCCTGCCCGGGCCCGGCCCGGGCTCGGCCCGCTTTGATCATCCCTGGTGGGGGTTATGAGAGGGGCCAAAGGTGAAGGGAAAAGCTGACTCGGCAAGTAATAAAAGCTGGGGAGAGGAAGAGGGTGACTGAGATTGGGAGACAATAAAACAGGGGGTGACATGCATACATAGACAGTTTACGCATTCGAAATTCGAACACACGCACACAGTGTTAGCGGAATGCTTTCGCTTGACATTCCTTATCAATTTTCTATGTTTATTTCACTTTGTTTCAATTCATTTCTCTCTCTCTCTCTCACACACACACTTTCATTCTCTTTTTTTCTCTCTCCTTGTTTTCTCTCTCTCTCGTCTACCTCTTTATCCCTCCTTCTCAATCTCTCGTTCCCTTCTCTCTCTCTCTCTCTCTCTCTCTCTCCTCTCTTATCTCTACTAGGCTGAAAATGACAGAGTCATTGCGAACCGTTTACCACGCCATTGTGTGGCTGCTTCATGTTATCTCGAATGTCTGGCATGGTGAAGATTAAAGCCACCATCTGTCGCTCTCTCACTCTTTCTCATTCGCCCTTTTACTCTCTCATCCTCTCTCTCTCTCTCTCTGTCTCTCTCTCACTCTCTCCCTCTCTCTCTCCCTCTCTCTCTCTCTCTCTCTCTCTCTCACTCACACACTCCCTTTTGATCATTCGCTCTAACTCTCACTCCACGTCCTCCCTCTCATTCTACAGATAGATGTTTTGAGATGTTTTGGGGCTTTGGCGAATTTGTACTTCCAGTTTTGGCAGCTTCGCCTTGTCTCTCTCTCACTCGCTCTCTCCCTCTCTCCCTCTCTCTCACTCTCTCCTTCTCTTTCTTTCTCTCGCTCTCTCTCTCTCTCTTTCTTCTTTCTATCTACCCTCTCTCCACTCCTTCAAAAATGTTTCTCTTTTCATCAGAAGTCATGAGACACAAGCCATTTATGTACGTGAGAATGGAAAAATGGACAAATACGGAGGGCGGCAAGGTGCTTTCTCCTCGGGTCGTGCACTTCCTTGTCCCAGACTTCCCATCAAATTTCGTTCACTCTCTTTCTCCCTCTCTCTCTCGCCCTCTCCCTGTCTCTCTCTCTCTCTCTCTCATTCTCTTTCGCCTTCTCTCTCTTGCCCTGTCTCGCTCAGTCTCTCTCCCTCTCTCTCTCTCTCTCTCTCTCTCTCTCTCTCTCTCTTCCACCCTCTCCCACCGCTTCACCTCCCTCTTTGTCGCCACCGACCTTGCACTTTCATTTAATTCTTTTGTGGACTTCACAAATGGCCACCATCCATTTTCTGTTCACTTTTGTTGCTAATTTCAAGCGCGCAGTCTTTCGTCCGATATCTTTTTTTTCCTTTTCAAAATATAAAATCGAAGCCGGGTGCAAACCGAGAAGAAGAAATAGGATTTCTAAAAAAAAATAAAGGAGAGAACGGGGAGCAAACCCACTTATTCTCTGACTCATTTCGTTGAGCTTTGGCTCCTTCCTCTGTCTGCATCTGTCTCTCGCTTTCTCTCGTGCTCTCGCTCTTTCTCTCTCGCGCTCTATCTCTCTCTTTTCCTCTCTCTCGCTCTTCCTCTCTCTCTCTCTATCTCTCTCTCCCTCTCTCGCTCTCTCTCTCTCTCTCCTCCCGCTTCCTGGAGTATTTTCCATCGTTGGTACCACATCCATTACAATTCCTTTTTCTTGCGCACTCTATTCTTGCACATTTCAAGCAGAACCTTTAACGTGGCGACCGCAAAAGGTGTTCTTCGAAGAAATAATCGAGAGTGTTAGCATATCCACCCTTTCTTTTTTATTACTTTCACATTTTACGGAAATTTCTTTTCTGTCAGATTTTATTAGACTTTTCGTGGTTTCGCATGTCAATTGAAAAAAAGTAATCCGGTATATTCATTATTTCAAATGAATATATTTCTCTCTCTCTCTGTCCTAGTTATATGCAATAAAATGGCATTGAGTGACACAGTTTTCTCTATCTTTCACAACCGCCTACATTGTCCGTGACACTGGGATATTTCGAGTTTTTTTTTTAATTAAAAAAAAAATGAAAAACTACCTTATCTTGAAGTAGTTGACTCGAACATTCTAATTATGCCATGTTTTATAGATGACATTTGAAATACAACTTAAATGTGCCATATTTATGTGTCCAGACTTTTTCAATATATTGTTCTCGTTTGTTTTATTTTCGTTCCCTTTCGCACTTGCCTCTTCTATCTCTCTATATCCTTCCCAAATTGCCAATTGACAGTTTGAATCTCGATCTCTTTCTTTTCTTGCATCTCCCAATTTTTCTTACTCCTTCTCATCTTTCAGCCTGCTCTCCTTCCGCTTTTATCTTTTCTTATTTTGCTAGCTTGTTCTAGTGGCAACCACTTCTAGCATTTTCATCCAAATTCTCTCTCTCTCTCTCTCTCTCTCTCTCTCTCTCTCTTTCTCTCTCCGTCGCGTTTCCGCTTATCCTTCTGATCTTCTGAACTTCTTTTTTTATCAACTCTCTTCTCTCTCTCTCTCTCTCTCTCTCTCTCTCTCTCTTTCTCTGTCTGCTCTCCCTCTCCCTCTCTTTCTCTGTCTGCTCTCCCTCTCTCTTTCTCTCCCCCTCTCCCCCAATCCGATTTTGCAGCCCTCACTTTGTTATCCTCCACAGCAATCACCGATACTTCTGCCACCTCAATCCATCCATCCACGGCTCGCTTCGGAGTCTTGCCAATTTTTCTCCGAAAAATTTTCATCTCCTCCCCTAATCTCTCCCGGCTTCCACTCTCTCTCTCTCTCTCTCTCTCTCTCTCTCTCTCTCTCTAACTCTGTCAATGTCTCTCTGTCTCTCACTCTCTCTCTCTCTTTCTCTCTCGCTCTCTGTCTCAAAATGTCTCTCAGCACCTTCGCCCTCTATTTCACAGTCTGTCTATCTCCTAGAATCTGCTTATCTTCAATAGCATGCAGCCCTTTCGTATCTTCTCCAATCTTTTCTCTGTATCAGTCTTCCCCTTCTTTCTTTCTTTCTCTCTCTATCTCTCTCTCTCTATCTTACTTCCTGTTTCTCTCTCTCTCCCTTTCTATTTCTGTTTTTCTCTCTTTCTCTCTCTCTATCTTTCTTCGGGACAACCACAATGCTTTTGCCTTCATTTCCTAGCATTACCACCGCTCATTGGCCGCAAAGGCTAACAGACTTTTCCGCACTGCAAACCCAGTCCATCACTGCTCAAATCAGCTGGATGAAACATATCGTTAGCGAGTGAAAGAAAGAGATGGAGAGAGAAAGGGAAAGAGACACAGAGAAAATAAGAGAGAGAGAGAGAGAAAGAAATGAAGTGATGAAGAGAGAGAGAGAGAGAGAGAGAGAGAGCGGACGAGGGAGAAACAGAAAGTAAGAGATAGACAGAGAGGGAGAGAGAGAGAGAGAAAGCGAGGGAAAGTGGAAATTAGGTACGAAATTGAAATTTAAAAAAAGACTAAAGACCCAGCAGAAGTAACGTCATTAGAATGAACACGAGAAACCGTTCGTTTCTTACAAAATAGAAGCAGCTGGTATTTCAAGTGCCCTTTCGTTGTCTCTTTCCATCAAGTTTTAGCTCTTTTCGCATTTACTATTACTTTGAAATTGCTTCAATATACTTGTAAGTGAAAAATTAGATATTTATCAATTAAAACATGCTTTGCACAACGACTCGCATTCCTTCGTTGTCTGGACGACGGCGATAAAAAAATTCAATTTCGAATCATCTGCCAGATATATATATATATATATATATTATTCTTTGTTTGTATCAGTCGAGTCCTCTACGTCCAACTTATGTATACAATATTTCTGTCTACCAACTAGCTTTAAGATACTACGATTCATTCGTATTATTATAACTTTCTTTTTCTTTGATTTGTTTCCTAATAGATATTCATTCATTTACAGCCCGAGCAATAGCAACATCAATTCACCACCAGTCTAGTCGCATTTGGTAGCAGCTTGCAGGCTTAAACCACCGGCTTTACAGAAAGTTATGGATATTCTGAAATTCAAACGGTTTTTGTCAAGTTTTTTTTATAAGTATCATGAATTATTGTGAAAAAATTTTAAGGCAATTTTTTACTTTGATTTTAGTGACACTTAAGTCGACTGGAATTTTTTCCCCTATGACATTACATATCACAAATTACTAATCGATTGTTTCAGAAGTGAATCTGTCACTTTGAGAATGAGATGTCCTACTCCTTTTACAACAGCTAACTCAAACCATACAAAACAATTCTTAATTTCTCAAATATTCCACCGAGTTGATCTCCAAATTTCCGGGAGAAATATCATATGAAATAGTCACGCCAGGTCCTTCCTTCCCTACATGGAATGTATGTACCTCAACTAGATTTTAATCCTCTGTTAGACAATAGGAGGAGAAAAATTAAATATCTATGTACCTCCTAAAATACGGCCTTATGTCCTCCTAAAATACAGCCCTGCGCCTTCTTCCTTGGTCCATAACAATATATCCATTTCTTCTTCTCTTCCGCTAGTGCCTGCAAATGGCACATGACTCTCTAGAATCGTCGGCGTACACAGTCCAGGTACGGACCGGCGGCTTTTCCTCTCTCTCTCTCTCTCTCTCTCTCTCTCTCCCTCTATCTCTCTCTCTCACTCTCTCGTCTTCGTTCTCTCTCTCTCTCTCTTTCTATCTTTCCCTTGCTCACATACTGTCCTTTAACTCGTTACCATCTCAATTTCTTTCTCTCTCTCTCTCGCTCTCTCTCTCTCTCACTCTCTTCCTTGTTTTCCCTTTCTGCCGCATGCATCTCACTTACAAATGCAATCATCCAGTAGTTTTCGTCGTAACTCGGCTGACTTTCTTTCTTTATCTCTCTCTGAATTCCTCTCTCTGTAACTCTCTCAATCTATCTCAGTCTCCCTAACTGTCTCAATCTATCTCTCTCCCTCTTTCTCTCTTTCTAGCTCTCTCAATCTGCCTCTCTCTCTGTCTCTCTTTCTAGGTTATAAATTGTCTTACATACTTACAACAAAACAAGGGGGTAATGTCGCCGAGATGCATTCGACATCTGTCTTTGTCATTCCTTTCTCTTTCTCTCTCTCTACCCCTATCTCTCTCTATCTATCTCCCTGTCTCTTTCTTTACCTCTGT
Source organism: Allodiplogaster sudhausi (assembly GCA_945643635.1). Classification (NCBI taxonomy): domain Eukaryota; kingdom Metazoa; phylum Nematoda; class Chromadorea; order Rhabditida; family Diplogasteridae; genus Allodiplogaster; species Allodiplogaster sudhausi. The sequence continues at coordinate 837,015 of CALZFC010000265.1, read as the reverse complement.
CGCTCTCTCACCCTCTCTCACAGTCTTTATTCTCACGATCCCTCTCTCTCTCCACTTCTTTCATTCACTCAACTCTGACGCTGTAATCGTCTCTTTTTCTTCGAGCTTCTTCCTTAATATTTCTCAATCTTTCCATTATACATACATTCTTTGACAATCCCGTGGATCAAAATACACAACAGTTTTCCTGATCAACAACCAAATAGTCTTCATCATTCCACTTTTTATTCTTCTACTTGTTCCTTTCCCATTCGATTTCTGCATCTGTGTTCAACAAAACTACCAAATTTTAAGTAATTTAATCAGCTTGGCTTACTGATTTTCTGTAACCTTTTTGACTTTATAAAAGTATTTTTTCTCTTCAATAAAAGCAAATGGCAACATCTATCCCTCGTTTTTAGTTTTTTTTTATGATGAAAATGTATCGGTCAATATTAAAAAAAATTATACCTTTCATTGTCTAGGTGGTTTTCATTTTCTTTTAAAGTATTAAGCACAACTTTCTTCATTTGCTTTGATTTACCCTTGGGACACGGTCTGATGCTTACTTTATCTGGATATGTTATTGGGTATCCAATCATATTTGTCATACTCTAATCTTTTCTGGGTCTATCTTTATTCCTTTTTCTCTCTCCCTCCCTCCCTCTCTCTCTCAACCTCTCTCTCTCTCTCTCTCTCTCTTCCGCTCTCTCTACTCTTCTCCCAAGTGTGGTCTGAAGAACGATTAAAACGAAGTCGATGAAAAAAGCTGATCTTTGAAATCGTCATCTACTTTTGTATCCATTTGTTCTTTTAGCTTTTTTCTTCTAAATATCCTCCCACTTCTTCCTCGCCGCCGATTGCATGGCTATTGTTCTTCACAGAAGTGCGAGGCCCGTCTTTATTTCTCTATCTCTCTCTGTCTCCCTCTCTCTTTCTCTCTCTCTCTGTCTCTCTCTCTTTCTCTCTATTTCTCTCGCTCTTTCTCTCTCTCCCTCTTTACCTCTCTCTCTCTCCCTCTCTCTCTCTCTCTACGTCTCTATCTTATGCCACTATAAGCACCATCAAGAGCCTTTCTTCAAATGAAAACCTTCTGAACAGCGCCCATCGTTGTCGGCAGAGATTCAGCTAAGAGTTTGAGGGGGGGGGGAGGCTTTGGAAGGGGATTTGAAATGAATGGGCCCGAAGACTTCATATCGTGAATCGTATGTACATACTCTCGTACTCGTCACCGACTGCGCGGCAGAATGGGCCTCTTTCGAGTTGATGAACGTGCATTGGCAAAAGAGAAAGGAATGGGAAGAGAGAGAGAGAGAGAGAGAGAGAGAGAGAGAGAGAGAGAAAGAGAGAGAGAGAGAGAGAGAGAGAGAGAGAGAGAAAGAGAGAGAGAGAGAGAAAGAGGAAGAGAGAGAGAGGAGGGAGAGATAGATGGAAAGAAAGGTAGAGAGGGAGTGCGAGAGGAACAGAGAGAGAGAGAGAGAGAGAGAGAGAGAGAGAAGGAGAGGGAACGAACAAAAAAAGAGAAGTGGGGAGAAAAGGTGATACCGAGCGGACCCAATTTGCCCTAAGGCTATTCATTTGTCGCGCGCCTTGCCCGCTTTCTCATTTTCCGCTTCCTTGATGCCGTCTTCGTTTCCGTCTCTTATATCTCCCTTCCTTAATCTCTCCCTCTCTCCCTCTCTCGCTCTCTCTCGCCCTCTCTCTCTCTCGCTCTCTCTCGCTTATTCTCTGTCTGTCTCTCTCTTTCTACCTCTACCTCTATCTCTATCTCTCTCGCTCTCTCTCTCCCTCTCTCTCTCTCTCTCTCTCTTTCTATCACCCCGTTCATCACTCGTTCCTACCGTATAAGCTTCTCTGTTCGTCTTCATTTCCCTTGGGAAGCGCAGACCTTCTTCACCCGCCGTGCAAGCGAGTTATCAGCTATGGAAAGAAGAAGAAGTTGAAAAAGAGACAGACCGCCAGAGTCCAAGAAGACCATCTCTCTTGACCGACCTGGAGACCGATTTTTTTTCGACCTGGAGATCGCGACGTTATTT
>CALZFC010000265.1:817500-832500 GCA_945643635.1 Allodiplogaster sudhausi | reverse complement strand
GATTAAATTTTCACAGCACCGTTGAAAATGCGTGTGTGTGTGTGTGCTGCACTTTCCGGCTCCCATCGTGGCATTCCATGGAGCATGGGAATGTGTTTTAGGCGCCGCCTTGAGCCTCGTCGGACAAATATATTTATAGTGTGTCAGTGTGTTTCCGAGAGATCGGATACGTCGTCCTTCTGCCACACACCGGAAATGGACCATTGTGCACTTAAACCACCCCAGCAAAGCCTGTAGTCGCTTCAGGACGAGCGCGTGAAATTTGAAATTCGAGAAATGGATCCATCCTTTCCATTTACACGCGTTGAATGCACACACACACTTTTATCTATTCTGGCAGAAGCAGCTTGTCTTCAATGTCAGAGGCACTAAAGCACATTCTGTAATCCTCCACTTCTGTCTGCCTCTCTCTCTTTCTCTCTCTCTTTTTCTCTCCACTCTCACTCACTCTCTTTCTGCCACCACGAAAACGACTGATTGTGAGGAGTCCTCTAGATATATGGTACGTCTTATTTTAGTGAATTCATCTAACCTAAGAATATTATTTGCATGCCCTATGTTCCGAAAATGACAGACTCAAGGTCCATGTTTAAAGGAGCTGTCCATGGAGATTGCAATGTTGCTGAATTTTTTGTTAATACTATCCGGTTCAACTAGAAACATCATTAGGAAAAGTGAGAATGCGTCCTGAAGGGGTGCTGAGGAGAAAAACCACATTTTCCCCACGCAGTACTGTAGAATTTAGGGAGTGACGTCATCACCCCTTGCCTGCTTCCTCCGCATGCACACCCTCATTCTATCAGAGAGAAGGTGAAAACTAGGTGCGAAGCGGCAAGCCACGCTTGAGATTCGAAGGAAAAGAAGAGAGGCAGAGAGAAAAAGGCTCACAACGTCTAGTTTGTAGTGATGGATACTGTGCTAGCATACCGCCAAAACTTTTTACAATATCATGCGCGAATTCAAACGTCAGTTTTTCACACGCGGCTTCTAAACTCCATGGATAGTTCCTTTAAGTTTTTCTATTAGCTCTTTTTCAACGATTTATTGTAGCTGCCTGTTCATTGTTCAGTCTTGCCTTTAAAAGACCAAAAGTCAAGAATAGATAACGGCTCATTTGGCCATTAGAGCCATTTCCGGTAGTTTTCAAGGAGGGGATGGGGAGACAGAGAGAGAAGAGAGAGAGAGAGAGAGAGAGATACAGCCAGAGAGAGAGAAAGAGAGATACAGCGAGAGAGAGAGAAAGAAAGAGAGATACAGCGAGATACAGCGAGAGAGAGAGAGAGAGAGAGAGAGAGAGAGAGTGCGAAATGAAGACAGTGAGAGGGAACGAATTCGAGAGAGTAGGGTAGTGTAACGGGAATGACTGCCCTGCGAACAAGGAATTTTCCAAAGCCTAAGCCACTGGCTGCAGCTACTTTTTTTTTCGCGACTATCAAATTTCGTGTGGCACCGACAGACATCCTCTGACCACTACCCCTCTTTCTCACCCTCTCTCACTCTCGCTCTCTCGCTCTGTTTCTCTCCCTCTCTCTCACTTCTCTACGCCCTCTCGTCTCATCATTCTCTCTCCTCGCTTTTGTTCTCATTTTTATGCTCTCTCGCCATCTATCTCCTTTGCGCTCTCTTTCTTTCTCTCTCTCTCTCTTCCTCTCTCTCTCTCTCTCTCTATCTTTCACTCTCTCTCTCTACCTCTTTCACTCTCTATCTCTCTCTCTCTCTTTCTCCTCCTTGCCGACTTTCGTTATCATTCTTCTCTCTTTACATCAAGGAATCAGGCAGAGTTCTCGTTGTCCGTGTACCCCGGTTTCTTTTTATTTCTTTTCAGCGAAGCCATGGATCTATTTCTTTCTCATGCTTGAACACAAATATTTAATTTTTTTAAGTGAAAAGAACAAAATAAATAGCATTTTTAACCAATTCCTTGTATCGCTGGTTTCTCGTACAGTACGTTTGTTACAAAAGTAAAACCAGTTTTATCTAATTGCTGCACACATCATTGATTGCATGGACATTTACTCGATGAATATTTATTAATATCCTCGCAAAGCACTCGATTTGGAGGCTTGTTTATATATAAAATGCAAAAAAAAAGCAGAACTTCTTTCCTACCTTGCCGTATTTTGGTGTTTTTTCTTCTTCTTCTTCTCCTTCTTCTATTTCCTCTCCGGAAGTTTTTATTGAGTATCTTTATTGCTTTGGTTTTTTTCTCTCTGAATTTCTAACAATAAGCTTTATTTTACGATGGGTAATATTTTTTTAGAAATGCTTTAAAATTTAAAACACGGGAAAAATAACATCTATGTCATATCATCAAATTAAAAATTATTTTGTCGTTTTAATTTTTTGTTTACTTTTATTTCTCTGTTTCAAGATAATTTTCTTCATATTCATTCCTATTCTCATTTCGCTAACCTAAGAGTAAATCTATGAAAGAATTGAATCAAAAGCGAAAATATTAAATTTAATTAAGAAAAGAAAAAGTACCCTTTCGCACGTAAACCTAGTACTTATTGTCGCGCATACTTGTAAAGAGTCTCTTCCAACACTGTGCTTTGGCTCATATAGCGTGGGAATATGTGTGAGGTGAGAGAGAGTGAGAGAGAGGGAATGAGAGAGAGAGATGGGAGAAAGCTGAAGAAAAAGAGGGAGAATTGCAGAGTGAGCTAGAATAGAGAAGACAAAGAAAAGTAGGTTAGATGTGTGGGAAAGAAAACGTTGAAGCGACGTGTGCGGAAGCTTAAAGGAGTGCGAATATTTTTTCTACTGCTTCAATTTTCCTGACTATTAATCATACATATATCTGCTCTCGGGCGAATTCAAGATTGACTTTTGGCTCCTTATATGTACAATATAGGCTTGAACCAAGAAGATTGAATAGGGCAGGGAGAGTCATATGAATAAGGGCCCTGATAACACCCCTCCCCAAAATGTGTGCGATGACCTCCCCCCACCCCTTTTACCTCTCCGGCCCACCCACACTGCGGGTGCGGGTGTGACTGACTAGGCGATAACACATGGGCCATACAAGGACGTTGAGGAAAGATGGCAATTTGATTATGCTCGTAGGCTCTTGAGGAAGGAAAAAGAGAGGGGAATGAGAGAGAGAGAAAGTGAGAGAGAGAGAGAAGACATAGAACGAGATAGAGAGAGAGAGAGGGGGGGGGGAGAGAGAAATAAGGAAGCTACTGCAATCCGTGTCCGTCAGCTTTTGTCTTCCATCTTTCCGGTCCTTCTTTCTGGTCGGTTGAAAGAACTCTCTGCTATTGCAGTTACCACCTCTGCATGTTGGGCTCATTGCTCTCATTGCTCTGGGATAAAGAAAATGAGAGAGAGAGAGAGAGAAAGAAAGTAGGAGAGAGAGTTTTTGATGTAGAGAAAGGAAGAGCAACAGGCACAATGAGAGTGCGAGAGACGGCGAGAAGGTTTGATAGAGAAAATAGCCAGAATCTGAAAGGAGAACAATCTCCATCTCGATTTAACCGTTGCCGCCCTAAAAAATGTGTCTAATCGTAAATGCAGTATATATCCTGAAAGGTTCGCCTAACATTTAGAACAACGTATACATTTTTCTTCGCTTCTCGGATCTCATATCTTATCTTATCACTCTTTTTTCTCTTCAAATTCATGCATTGGTCCCGTATTCTCTCACGGGCCGCGATTTCCGTTTGGATGTTTTCCATCGTTTTTTTTTGACACGGCGCTACAATTTTTGCTCGCTCGTGAGAAAAATTCATCGAAATGCTTACCGCGCTTTCTCAATCGCCGTGTTTTAGGCGCTCGATGTGTGTATAGTGGGAAAAAAAATTCTGCTTTTGAAAGCTTTTCTCCCGGATGATACTGTAGACCCATAAAAAAACGTATTATAGAAAAGAAATAAGCATGCTCACTCTCTGTACCAAGCATATCCAAACGATTGCCCGTGCCAGGATGGCACCATAGTTGAATAAAAAAAAGTAAGCCCTGACAGTTTGTCTATATATACGTGACTGCTGTTCCTGACACAACTAACTCCCTCATATCTTCCAGCTTTTCTTTCTTTTTACTTTACTTTTTGGTAAGCACTCTTCACAGACTATTCTTTGGTCGACTCTGTTGAGCTCTCTCTTTTTTAATACTCATTTTCGCATTATTTTTTGGACCCCATTTTGAACGTGCTGGTTTTGTCTGTCTCACTCTCTCTATCTCTCTTTCCCTCTCTCTCTCACTCTATCTATCTATCCTCTCTCTCTCTCTCACTCTCTCTCTTTCTCTTTATCCTTCTCTCTCTTTCCCTTTCTCTTTCTCTTTATATTTCTCTCTCTCTCTCTCGCTCTCTCTCTCTCTCTCTCTCTGTCTCTCTTTACTGCCCCGAATCGAAATTTTTTTCAATATGATGAAACTTTTTTAAATTGACTGCTACAGTAGATCTAAATTACGGACCGCCTTTTTACGCACCAAATCATACAAATCACGGTCTCGTTGAGAGGCATGGTCTGGACAGAATTCTGTGTCGCCAAGGGAGTCTGATGGCGAAGCGAGACTAATTTTTCTGCTTGCTTCGTCTTCCTTCTTTCTTGGCAATCTGCCAATTCATCGTCTATCTGTCTAGAAGGAGAGATGCATCAGATAGACATGAGTCTTTTTGTCTCTCTTTTATGCGCTATCCCCCTCTCTCTCTCTCTCTCTTTCTCTCTCTCTCTCTCTCTTTCTCTCCCTCTCTCTCTTCCCCTCTCTCTCTCCCTCTCTCTCTTTCTTTCTCTCTCTCTTTCTCTCCCTCTTTCTCTCTCTCTTTCTCGCTCTCTTTCTCTCACCCTCCGATGTAATTGAGCATGCCACCAACCAATTCATCTTGCATCACCCGAATGCGAGCCAGATTACGCCACGCATCACGTCGCCAGTCGTCACGGAGCTTCTTCCATTCAAAATAACTTAGGAGAGAGAGAGAGGGAGAGAGAGAGAGAGATAAACGAAAGAATGAGAGAAAGAGAAAGGTAGAGAGACAGAGAGAGGGAGACCGTAAGTGAAAGAGAGAGAGAGAGAGAGAGAGAGAGAGAGAGAGATTGAGTAACTAGAAGCATGCCAATTCCGCATGTTTCAGCGTGGAAAAGGATACGAGGACGACCGCGATGCTTCCGATAATTCATCAAAATGCTCAAGCTGCGCCGCGCTCATTTTGAATTCGAGAGCATATTGAAGGAAGTGTCCTTGTGTTTCTGCTCAAAAACTTTCTCAAGATGTTTCTTTTTCCATTTTGTTCTCCCACTCTCACTCACTCACTCTCTCTCTCTCTCAGTCTCTCTCTCCCTCTGTCTCTCTCTCTCTTGTTCCCCGCTCTATCTTGTTCCATTTCTCTTTCTCTCACTCTCTCTCTCTCTCTTGTTGCCTTTCTCTCTCTTTCTCCTTTATCTCTCTCCATCTCTCCTCTCTCTCTCTCTGCCTATCTCTCCAACCTGCATCGACCCAGGTGGTGGTGGGTTGTGACTTCCTTAAGCCTCAGGAGAACTCCTTACACCATGGTGGAATGCCGCGAGGGCTATAAATTCCAGCTCTCCTCCTACTCGCCCAGGCCACCAAATGGGAATGTAAAGCATGAAGAAGAACATGCGGAATGAGTCAGGAAGAGAGATAGAGAGAGAGCAGGTTAGAGAGAAGGAGAGAAAGAAAGAGAGAGAGAGAGAAATAGAGAGAGAGAAGGGGAAAGAGAGAGAGAGAGAGAGAGAAATAGAGAGAGAGATTAATGGAGAAATGAAAGAGATAAACCTGAACCAGTGGTAATGATATAGTACAAGAGAACTCCATGTCACCTTCTGATGTCAGCAACGTTCATTAAATATGAATGCGTGAGCGCTTTTTAAGATACTTATCGTTGCTCTCTCTCAACTCTCTTTCTCTCTCTCTCTCTCTCATCTCTCTCTCTCTCTCTTTCTCTCTTTCTCTCTCTCTCTCTCTCCGTCTCACATCTTTCTCTCGCACTTATCTCTTGTTGCGCACGCCATTATATTTATTGCTAGAATCAGTTGCTTCAGCCCACTCTTGAATAGCCAGTTTCATTTCTTTTATAACTGAAATGCAACTGAAAACGAGCAAGAGTATGATTCGATCCATATTTGTCCAATTATCCCTCTAAACACTAGTCAATATTTTTCTATCATGGTCTGATTTCTCTCATTTATGTGAATCGACTTCTTTCACAACAAGGGAGACTGTAATGTGCATGATATCCGCCGCCAGATTATTCCACAACAAATAGTCTCTATTTGTCTCTTTCTCTCTCTCTCTGTCCTTTCTCTCTTTCTCTCTCTCTCTCTCTGTCCTTTCTCTCTTTCTCTCTTTCTCTCTTTCTCTCTTTCTCTCTTTCTCTCTTTCTCTCTATCTCCTCGTTTAGTCTTTTATTTTGCTATCTCATGTAAGTGCGGCGTAAAGTAGCCTGTTCGGACTTTTGTTCATCCAAGAACAGAGGGCAAATGCTTTCTTTTTCACTCTCTCAATATCTCTTTCTCTCTCTCTCTCTTTCTTTCTTGCATTCTCTCTATCTCTCAATATCTCTTTCTCTCTTTTTCTTTCTTTTATCTCTCCCCCTTAAATTCTTTCTCATTGTCAGCCTGTCTCCCCTCCGACGTTCGCGCTCCCTAGGGTCTCGTTCACTCTTTGCCATCTTTCTTAAACTCATTCCCCTTCCTATATCTCCTTGTTTTCCTATGTATCTCCTCTCTCGCCTCATCTCTCTCTCTCTCTCTCTCTCTCTCTCTCTCTCTCTCTCTGATTCTCTCTCACAGCTTCTCTCCCTCTTTCTCTCTACGTCTCTCCGATTCTCTATCTCCCCCCACTCTTTTCCCCTTACATTCTCTCCCTCACTTCCTCTCCCTCTCTCTCTCTCTACTTCTCTCTCTCTTTCTCTGCTTCTCTCTCTCTGCTTCTCTCTCTCCCTCTCCCTCAATACATTATCCGGATTCTCTTTTTTCTTCCACCGCCGCCAGAACGAATGCGCAATGCCCGTCCATCATGCTAACGTCTTCATAGTCCTTTCCGTTTTTCCATTTCTTGGCATTTTGCCAAACGAGAAAAATATATGTATGTACGTAATCCATCTCCAAAGACAAAATGGCCCTTACTTTGTTACGACGAAATTGAATAAATATTTATCAATTGATTCTCAATAATAGCCGATTAAAATGATTGCTTGCTTGCCTTCTCTCTTTATGTTTAGAGTCTTTCTCTCTCTCTCCCTCACTCTCGCTCTCAGTCTCTCTCTCTCTCTCTCCCTCTCTCTCTTCCTCACTCTCGCCCTCTTTCTCTCTGAAATTTCATCTCGTCCTCTCTTCACAATTAATGCCCGCCTAAGGCAAGATCATGTCTAGTGCGCAAGCTTTCAAAGAAATACTCGCCGTTGTCATGCATTAATTTCCCGTAACTACTTTGCGCTTCCTTGTTCTGTTTATCTCTCCCTCTCCCTCTTTTTCTCTATCACTCTCCCTCTCTCTCTCTATATCTCGCTCTCTCTCTCTCTGTCTCTCTCTCTCTCTCTCTCTCCCTTTTGCTCCCTCTCTCTTTCATAGCCTCCTCTCATATGAATGGCAATATGGCCATTTCGAACTTTCCGACCAAAATGGCAGCTCCATACAATGGGAGTTTCGGCGAAAAAAGCGAGATCTCTATTCGCGATTTTGTCTTTTTATTCTCTCTCCCTTCTCTCTCCTCTCTTTCCTCTCTCTCTCACTCTCTCTCTCTCCCCTCTTTCTCATTATCTGCCTCTATCTCTCTTATCTCTCCCTCGCTCTCTCTCTTGATTTCTCTATTGGCTGAGACATCACGGGCTATTACAATGGGAATTAGGAGTTATTTTGTCAAAGCCCGAGTAGTACATGCATATGTAGATAGCATTCTCATTCTGTATATTTGTGTATAATTGCTCGTGTTTTCCCAAGTGTCATCTCGCTGCCCGGGGATGGCGCACCAAACAGTTCCATGATAGGGGCATGGTGGGAACGGGCCCAGGATTTACCCCGGACCCCTAACATCAATGATCACCACATCCCTCCCAACTCATAAGTACACCCAAGAGAGCACTCTAGGGCCCCCTCTTTTGAAAAGGCTTCAAAAATCTGCCGCCCTGCCCTTGGCACTTGAGTGTCATCTCATCTCGGGCATCTATCGTCTTGACAACTCTGTCTTGTCGTTTGGTCATGTCATATCGGTGTCAATCATTGAGTCTTTCCTTCGTTCCTTTCTCTCTCTCTCTCTCTCTCTGTCTCTCTCTCTCTCTCTCTCTCTCTCTGACCAACTTACCTCCCTAGGGAAGCTTGATGGGTTATGATCGGGTATGACAAGTGAGATGAAAAAAAACCAGAGATATGGAGAGGGAGAGAGAGAGGGGGGAGAGAGAGAAACAGAGAGAGAGAGAAAGGGAGAGAGAGAGATACAGATATGTAGAACGAAGAAGAATTGAACGTGCACAACGAAAACTGCAGACCCATTACTTTTGCACAATATGTCTTGCTGATCAAGTAGTTTTAGTTATTTATTTGAAGTACCGTACTACTAGCAGGAAAACAAAGGATAGAGAGAGAAGAAGAGAGATAGAGAGAGAGAGACTGAGAGTGAGAGAGGAAGAGGAGAGAGAGAGAGAAGGAGAAGGGGGGGGGGAAGGAAGAGAGATTAAGAGACAAGATAGCGGAGCGAAGCTTTTTCATGTACATATATCCACATAAAATAAGCGCTCTTGTCAAAATCTTCTTCGTTGTCGTTCTCCCACGCTGGCGAAAGAATTAGAAATCGAGAAAGTGTATGTACATATGCACATGTGAATTTTGTAGCGGAAATTGACAAGGAAGGGGGAGGGGGAGGAAGGAGATCAAAATAAAGGTGAATGTGAAATGTGAGAGCAAATAGCCATGAATATGTATGTACATACATATGTGCTTTACTGCGTGCCCCATTTTCCCCATTTTCCTCTACACTAAAACATATGCAGCTGACATGAGCTTGTGGCAAAGTAATCAAAATGTTGACGGAAAAAGAAGACCAAGAACAGCAGCGGAGACTAGAATAAACTGCCTGCAAATGTTTATACATACATATATTCTGCAAATTTGTATTTAAGGAGAGAAGTGCAAGAAAGAATGAAATGAAGAGAGAATTTTTAAGGGAGAGAGAGACAGATAGACAGACAGAGAAAGAGAGAGAAATAGAGAAAGGGAGAGAACGAGAGAGAGAGAGGGAGAGAAAGAGAGATGGAGAGAGAGAGAGAGAAAGAAAGAGAGAACATGATTGCACTTGTTGCGCAGCAAAAAAAGAGTGAAGTCTGGACCCTGCCAATGTTTACGGCCGCTTAGTTAATAAGCATCTGCAATAAGCGTGACGCTGCAAAAGATGCGAGCTTTTGCTTTGTTTAAAGAGAGAGAGAGAGAGAGAGAGAGAGAGTGAGAGAGAGATAGAGAGAAAGAGATAGACAGAAAAAAAGAGAAAGAGAGAGAAAGAGAGAGATAGAGAGTGAGAGAGAGATAGAGAGAAAGAGATAGACAGAAAAAAAGAGAAAGAGAGAGAAAGAGAGAGAGAGAGAGAGAAAACAAGGACATGAGACGCAAGAAGAGAAGAGAGAAAGAAGAGACGCAAAAAGCATAACGAAAGAGTTGAGAGAACAGAGCTAGAGAGAGAGGGAGAGAGAGAGAGAAAGCACAAAAGAGGAGGATGCTGCTCTTTCTTCCAAGTGGTGGGTATTAGGGCCCCTCCCTCCCCCACTCATCTTGGTCCGGGAAAAGCGCTGCCCCTGGGGCAACGCCAATAAGACGTGTGATGCCCTGAGGGCCTTATTTCTCTCCCTCTCTCTCGCTCTTTTAATCTCTCTCACTGTCTCTCTCTCTCTCTCGCACTCTCTGTCCCTCTCTCCCTCTCTATGTCTCTCTCTCTCTCTCTCGCACTCTCTGTCCCTCTCTCCCTCTCTATGTCTCTGTCTCTCTCTCTCTCTCTCTCTCTCTCTCTCTCTCTCTCTTTCTCTCGCGCACTCAAACGTGTGTGTAAGTAATATTTTCTTCCGCTTTCAAGATAATGATTTATTTTTTCTGTGGCTATATAAAAGTTTTGCTGCCGTCGATCTATGAAATCTTCAGTTTAATTTGAACTGTTCCAACTAAAATCTTGCATAGAAACGTATATAATTTTTTTACTAGACATTTTTCTTAAATCTACTTAACTGCACATTTTTGGATGCCACTTTTATATCCCGAAACTTTGAGTGCCTTTTTTTTAAATCTTCATAAGAATATCTCAGCTGCTCTCAAACGGTTTTCGATGACGTGCAGGACTCGTTTGGATGCCGGGAATAGTTGAGAATTCGTGGGGAGGAGTGAAGAGAAAGAGTAAAAACAATGTTCACCTCCGCCTTTGAATATTCACTCGTGCTCGCTCCGTGTTCTCTCTCTTTCTTTCTCTCTCTTTTCTCTCTCTCACTCTCTCTCTCTCTCTCTTTCTCGCTCATATCGCTCTCGCTACGATCTCTCCATATCCCTGTCGTTCTCTTTCCCTCTCTTTATACTCTCTTTCTCTCTCAATCTCTCTCTACTCTCATTCTGTCAACTCTCTTTATATCTCTCTCTCATTCTCTCTGCACTCTTTCTCTCAACTCTCTCTTTATCAATCTCTCTCTCATTACTCTCTCTTTCTTTCTCTCTCTCTCATCTCTCTCTCCTTTGACGCGCGCGCCGCGATGTTTGTGGCCGAAAGAATGAGCGGGCTTTGGTGAGACAAAAGAAGCTGCGGCTTCCTGCCAGCTGGAAGCAGCCCGCCAGGTAGCCACTGGAGGAGAGAGAGCGAGAGAGAGAGAGAGAGAGAGAGAGAGAGAGAGAGAGAGAGAGATAGAGAAAGTATGAGAGAGAAAGAGAGAGAGAGAGAGAAGGGTTAGAGATAGAGAGAAAGTGAGAGAGAGGCAGAAAGAAAGAGAGAATGAGGGAAAGAGAGTGGAAGTGTGAGAGATAGAGAGAGAGAGAGAGAGCGAGAGTTCTTTACTGAAATAGAATTGACGAGATGTGGAGGAGAGGGAGGAGGTGAGGGCTGATTAGCCATGACAGTGGCTTCCGTTTCTGTCTCGTCCTCGAGTCTCTTCTCCCTCTCTCTCTTCTCTCCCTCTCATCTCTCTCTCTTTCTCTCTCTCTCTCTCCTCTCTCTCTATCTTTCTCGCTCTCTCCTCTCTCTCTCCTCTCTCTCAATCTCTCTCGCTCCCTCGCTCTCTCACTCCTCTCTTTTTTACACTCCTACCCCAACTCTCTGTATTCATCCATTCGCAAACACCTCTCAAGGCACTTCTTATTGTTGTGCATTTGAAGTAGTTGCTCATTAAAGGCTTATCTTTTGCGCTGCCCAATCGATTCTACATTTTAAATCGCATACTTTTCCCATTTTCACTTGTTAGACTTGACTTCCTTCGCTTCATTGGTCAAAAGTATATTTTAAATTGTTTTTTGGACCAACATTTGTTGGAAACATTAAATCCTTTAAATCGTCTTTAATCTAGCGTTCCTTATATATATTGTTCTTTGTACATACATACATATACTTCTCTTCTCACTTCCGTTATATTTGGCATATATTTGTGTGGCCGTACTAGTCTGGTCATTTGATTGACGAATCGCTCAAACATTGACGAATCGCTTGCAGCCATGCGATGCTTCAGCTTTCGTAATTAACTCATATCTCTGATCTCTTGGTCTGCCAAATGTTCTCCAATATATCTTGTGATCAATATTTAACGAATGGAGAGTGAGAGAGTGAGAGAGAGAGAGGGGGGGAGAGAGTGAAAAAAGACTGAAAGGAAAGTCAGAATAGAACAAAATAATTTTTTAACTGTTAATTATTATATTCCCGACAGTAAACGATGTCATCTCTTTTTTTCTACAAGAAAGACATGCATACTGCATATTTAAAAGTCATTAAGCAGAAGAATATTCTTGTGGATGTTCGTGGCGCAATTATAAAATACCCGGTGGTTTCAAACGAGCATTCTTATTCGCAGCGCAAATGTCCTATCTCGTTCAATGCTCCAGCCATAGTATAAGTGAAATACACATGTATGATTGATCGTGAAAGAACAGTAAAATCGTGAAGAATAAATTGTCACTTTGATAGAGAGTTTGTACCATAATTAAATGGTTTTTCCTTTAGCTTCTCTAGCATTCTTTGTGCTCTCTTCTCTACTCTACATATACATTTTGGTAGCGTAGTCTGCTAATTTGTTGGAGGAAAATTGACGAATCGCTAGCAACCACGCGATTCCCTGCGTCAGCCTTCATAAATAACTCATCTCTTTGATCTTTTGCTCTGCAAAATGTTCGCGAATATGTCTATTAGTCACAATGTCTGAAGAAGGGAGAAAGAGGGTAAAAGATTGAGAATTCGAGAGAGAGAGAGATTGAAAGGGATAGAGAACTCGATAGAGAGAGAGAGCGAGAGAGAGGCAGAGGGAGGGAAAATAAGTGAACTAAGAGTAAGTGCGGAAATATTGAAGGGATAACTGTGGGTTTACTTAAAAGAACACAGTGTCATAGATGCGCAAATTAGTTGCCTCTTCACATGGCAAATAATTCATGGGCCGGAAGAGAGATAGACAGGTAGAGAGAGAGAGAGGGAGAAAGAAAGAAAAGAGAGGAAGAGAAAGAGAGAGAGAAAGCTGTATAACGCAACTTCAAAAGGTCGAGAGTGAACTAGCCCGAATTAGGCAGTCTATTGTGAGAAAGTACTCTAGCCCTTGCAAGTTGAAAGAGCCCATAGGTAGTTGTGTGTGTTTAAAGTGTTCCTCATTGTCATCACTTTGTGTGCAAGCGCTTTTTGAAAGTTAAATAAGCCCAAAAACTAACGTTTGAATTCGCGCCATTTCCCCTGAGAAACAAGGACGAGAGATTTTATGTTATACTATGTGATTTTGAGAGCTACGACTAGGATCATCAGGAAAAGATCTCCTTTTAATGACTTTAACATCTCATCCAAATTCGCGGTTTTTATTACCAAATTTTTATTCCATATAATTAGCCAATGAAAAAACAATGACGCTGTAATTACTTATCAAAATCTCCAATATGTTTTTAATCTAAATTTATGGTAGTTTGTGCTCGCTTTTTTAATCGTGGACAATGATTATTTTTTCACTTTGCTTTTTCTGAATATGTTCTTTTTTCGCTAATATACATATTTGCGTATATATGTATCTACATGTATTTTTGTTTCTTATATTTACCTTTAATATTATTTGCTTGATAATTTCAGCATACAACACACAAATATACAAAAAATGTATGTGTGTGCGTGACTTCGTCACAACGGACAAATTGACGGTAGAAAAATTTTTTATTATATATTTTTTCTTTTTAATCGTGGTGCATTAATCGTGTGTCTCTGAGGAATTTGTGAAGATTCTTTCAATAGATAATGAATTTTTTCTATGATCGCCCTCCTTTAATATTTTTACAGCAATTAGAAAAAAATTAAAGCAAGAACTATTTACATATGTATGTATGCATATACAAAACTTTTCAGAGCAACAAAACTCTCCACTTCTCTCACTCTCCGACTCTCTCTCTCTCTCTCTCTCTCTCTCTCCGACTCTCTCTCTCTCTCTCCGCGCAATGCCCTCTCTCCCTCTCTCTTCCTCTGCTTCTCTCGCCTCTCCACTCTCTCCGTCTCCCTCGCTCCTCCGTCATATCTCGGTGCTATGCTGCAATGGTGGCGTGCCTTTCGTGGACTTCTCCGCCTCTCCCTCCTCATCCTCCTCCTCCTCTTCCTCCGATTCTCTCAATCATCACTCTACCATCGCGATCGACCCGACCGACTGGATAGCGGATGATATCGCTGGTCAGGCAATTTTTAAAAATTAATTAATTAATTAATTATTAATTTATTATTTTAGTTATAAATATAAATAGAGTCATGTCTATACCTTTTGTTTTTCTATTACTTATAACGATGACAACATTGCCGATGTGTTATAATTATTTGTATTTAAGCATTATTTCAAAAAATTTAAACAAGTAAAAAATATGAAGAAATCTTCTGAATCCTTTCGAAAAAATGAGCCTTGAAAAAAGTAGAGATCTCGCATACTATTTGCTTCCAAAACTATGTGCTCTCGAGCTCGGATGAGCGAAAAATGAAACAGGCGGTTTACTTACTACTAGCACTGGATATCTCGTAACCCAATTGCATGTTGAAATGTTCGACGGTATTTGGAAATGATTTAAAAGCAGTGTGCCGGATAAAATATTATTGGCCTGTTATTTGTTATATCTTAAGTTAAGGAAAATAGAAATATTTAAAATAAATTATTATCCTTATTTATTATACGGGCGGTTTAATGCCGCTAGTCATGGATATCTATGTAGCTACCCATGAACTGGAATTGGTGGACATTACAAGTAGCTACTGGATATTTTTTTATAACCGGTTTAGCGAATTAAATATTATCAATTAATATAAGCATATTATATATTAAAATTATCGCTAGTGACATATACAACTTTTAATATTATATTTATTTGTTAGATCTAATTAGCTTTTTAAAATGTATATTTGTTTATTATTATTATATTTATTTCTTTGTTTAATTATTTATAAAAAATTTTATTATATTAAAGGCGCCTCACTCCTCGTGCCTTCGGAGGGCGCCAATCGTACGGTTGCTCCTTCGGTGCTCGCCGCTCTCCCGGATACGGTGGTTGGCCTTCTTCGTGCCGGAAGCCTGCCGCCTCTCGAGCGATGCGACCTATTCAATCTGACCTTCACGACTACAGCCGATCAGGTGAGAGAAAGAGATAGAGAGAAGTGAAAGAGAGATGGGCGATAGAGCGCGATAGAAGAGAAAGAGATAGAGAAATAGGCGACAGAGGAAAGAGTAATGAGAAAGAGGGAGGGAGAGCAATGACGTGAGTCAGAACAGTACAAGCAAAAAAAATTTGCCGTTAATTATTTTTTCCCGAAAGTATATCGCTCTTCTTACAAGAAAAGGTATATTTAAAGTCACTAAAGAGACCATTCATGGTA
>CALZFC010000265.1:762500-812500 GCA_945643635.1 Allodiplogaster sudhausi | reverse complement strand
AGAGAGAGAGAGCGTGACAAAGAGAGATGTTAAGAGGAAAAGATAGGTAGAGAAAGTGAGAGATGAAGAGAGAAGCAGATAAACAGAGACCATTTCACACGACTTTTCTCGCGCGCCCTGTGTGCTCAGCTACTACTTTTGTGCATGGATGGCTTCTCTAGGAACGACAGAGGAAGAGATAAAGAGTGCAAAGTGAAGGAGGGATGAGAGAGAGAGAAAGAGAGAGAGAGAAAGAGAGAGAGAGAGTAGAGAAAGGGAGAGAGAGAGGGAGACGGCTAAAGATCAGAGAGGAGAGTGTGCAGATAAAGGGAGAGAGGAGAGGCCGAGAGAGAGAGTGACAAAAGAGAGAAAAAGAGAGAGAGAAAGAGAGAGAGTTAGACAATACAAGATAGAGAGCGTGAAGTGATCTGTTTGGCAGCGCATCGCTATGGTGGCATTGTCATGTACACACATCCGCCATTCTTCTTTACTCTTGATGGAAAGAGAGAGAGAGAGAGAGAGAGAAAGAGATAGAGGGAGAGAGAAGAGAGAGAGAAAGAGAGAACGAGAGATAGAGTGAACGAGAGAACGAGAGATAGAGAGAGAAAGATATCTTCCTGAAATATCCGCACTTTGTTGTATTCGTTCCGCCTCGACCCCTCGAGTCCTTGGGAAAATGTTGCTAAATATATTTACACAGGTACTTAGATACTGCTGTTCCGCACCGGATGAACCATTTCATTTGATTCCGTCGTCCGTACTTTTCATGTAGACATCCGGACGACTTCTTTCATCGGATGGGAAAAGAGAGAGGGAGAGAAACAGAGAGAAGCAGAGAAAAAAAAGAGAAACATAGAGAGAAAAGAGAGAGAAACAGAGAGAGAGAGAGAGAGAGAGAGAGAGAGAGAGAGAGAAAGGCAGAGATTTCATCAGATGTGAAGCTTGTACACATGAAAAGGAGCTACTTGCTCCCTTCAATGTTGTGGTGCTTGGACCAAAATGGGGCAGATATTGGGCGGCGAGGAAAGACACGGATGAAAAGGGTTGCGAGAAAAGAGTGGCATGTAATGGGCGAGAGTGAGAGATAGCGAGGGAGAGAGAGAGAGAAAGCGAGAGAGAGAGAGAGAGAGAGAGGAGAAAAAAGCCGTCTGCTGCCACGCCGGATATCGACTCCGTGTCTCGTGAGGGAAGGCAGGAGTGCCTGCGGGGCGGGCGGCTGGCAGGAAGAGAGAAGGAGAGGGAGGAGAAGGAGAATAACGAGAGAGAGAGAGAGAGAGAGAGGGAGAGGAAGAAAAGCGGCGAGGAAAAGCCACTGTTGAAGGCTGGCCAGCATTTGCGTCTAGGGCATTTGGATTCTCTCACGCTTTCTCTTCCTCTCTCTCTCTCTCTCTCTCTCTCTCTATCTCTCTCTCCCTGCTTTCTCCTTCTTAATTAAATCACTGATTGTCTGCCTCCCTACTCTCTCTCCGCTTCTCCCTTCTCTCTGTTTTTCTCTCTAGCTCCTCTCTTTACTGAAGAGCGAAGAGAGAGAGAGAGAGAGAGAGAGAGAGAGAGAGAGAGAGACAGAGAGCGAGTGCTCTCTCTCTCCCTCGCTCCTTCCCCCTCCCTAACACAGCCCATTCGGGGCCCTCAGAAGCAGCCACCAGATTTAGTAGAGAGCAATCAATCTAGCTTTATCTCTCTCTCTCTATCTCTTTACCTCGCATATTCTCTCTCCATTTCTCTCTCTCTCTCTCTCATCCTATACCTCATCCTCATGAAAAGTTGAATGTCACTTCCGAGCGGGAGGTCGACCAGCTTTCCGAAACGCTTCACATTTCCAGATGTTTCCTTTCGACAATCTCGTTTTACTCTTCTTCTTCTTTTTTGGCTGTTTTAAACTTTCCGCCTCTTCTCTTATGTCTTTCCTGAGTCAGGAAAGGATTTTCGTGATTTGAGATTTGAAGTGTCACCTGACACCATTTTGTTACGAAATTTCTTTTGCTCAATAACTATCGTTATATCTGGCCAATTGTGAAATACTAATCAATTTATTAATAATTATTTCATTTTCTCTTTAAAAATGACAAGTCATAAATGAATTCTCTCTCTCTTATTATGTTCAGGTGTCCCCGTGCCTTCTCGGGCATCGCTTGTGAGCAGCACCCGGGCATTGCGAGAACGCTCGCGCTCTCCGCCGACCTGACGCCCTCACCAGGTCTCGCACCCGATAGTGGGCGGCTTTTTCATCCATTGCAAATATCCACAACAAGTGTTTACGCATTTACATTGATGAGAACGATCTAATAAAATAAAATAAAACTAATATTCATGAAAGAAGAAAATTTATGTAAGGTAAAATGTGACATAAAAAAATATCATAATTAAATTTTAATTTTAAATCCCTTATTTTTTTACAGGAGACCCTGGCATGCTGATTGTCCTCTGCGCCATCGTTCTCGCACTTTTCTTCCTTGCCTTTATGGTAGCTTCCTTTTTTTTCTTTTTTTTTCTTTTTAAATTAGATCTTCTTTTATACTTTAATTAAATTTTTTTTTTACGTTTTTTTATGAAAAAAAAAATCTAAACTACCGCCCTCTTCCATTTTAAAAAGATTAGCAATTTTCGCACGACTCCCGATGCGCGCCGTTGGCAGCGATTGATTTTTTTAAACCCACTCCGCTCCGTCGAAAGAGATGACTAGGTGGTTTTCTTGAGACGCCTGGAAATATAGCCGATTGAAATTTTCATACTTCGATTTTGCATTAAGCACATTGTGTTAAAAAACAATATAAATACCCAACAATTCCTTTTGTTGTCCTTATAACATGTTGTCCTAAAGTCCTCCGTTTTGCTCTGCGATTCTTTCTCTTCTTAACTTCCTTCGTTTTTTTTAATATTTTTAATATTTTCTAAACTACATTCATTGTTAGATCTCCCTACTCTACTCCATTTCTCATTGTCTCTCTCTCTCTCTCTCTCTCTCTCTCTCTCTCTCTCTCGCTATCGTTCGTTTGTCCTCCCACTCTCTTCCTTTCGTCTCTCTCTCTCTCTCTCTCTCTCTCTCTCTGTGGTTCTCTGTCTGCTGTCTCTCTGTCGCTCTCTCTCCCTCTCTTACTTTCCCACCTCTCGAGTGCCAACCACACATCAGCCGAGTACATCGAGAATCAGAGTGATTCGGACTGATTGCCACTCGGCTGCTTGCTCATTCTTTTTCGCTCTTTCTCTTCCTCTCTCTCTCTCTTTCCTCTTTCTCTCTCTCTCACTCTCGCTCTCTCTCTCTCTGTTTCTCTAGCTCTCTCGTTCTCTCTCTCTCTCACCCAAGCCCTTGGTTATTGTTTGCGCATTGTCCTACTGCTTGTTCTATTCTTCCCCGAGCACGACAATCACTCTGGGGGCTTAGCCATTCGGTTTTTTCTTCTTCCTCTTGGTCTCCACACCCACTCTTCTCTCTCTCTCTCTCTCTCTCTCTCTCTCTCTCTCTGCCGTTCTCTCGCACTGCCCGCCTCTCGGTCGCTCATTCCCCATCCTCTGCCTCTGCATTTCCAGAACTCCCGAGTTCATTGCTCAGTTGGCTTCTCATAGGTATTAGCGCTTCATTCCTTCCTTCACTGAAACTCCACAAAGTTTTCCCCAATCTTCTATCCACCGTAATCCATAATATATATATTATTTCTCTTTCACGATTTCTTTCTATATAACTATGCATAAGAAAAATTAAATGCATGTTTGTTAAAAAAAATTTTAGCGAAAAAAAAGAATGTTTTATAACGAAAATAATAATGGCTTAAAGGAGCACAAAACTAAACCGCAATCTTTTTTTCTGAATTTTATTGACTGTTATATGTAGAAGTCATGGTCGCTCTAGATCACATGTGTGCTCTTTCGCCCTTGTCACAGACAAAATGGCGCCAATTCAAATGCGGATTTTATTTTGGCTACTTTAATAAATTACTACTACTAATAATATTAATAATAATAAAATAAATAACTTTTTTTCAAAATTAAAGGAAAAAAAAAACCAGGTGATGCGCGGCTGCTTCTGCGACTGCTTCGGGCCGTGGAGTCTAAGTCGGCGGCGAGCGGGAGATGGCGCAGCAGTCACCGCCGACGACTTGGACGGCCCCGTCGACCCGGCCGCGATCGCGCGCTCCCTCGCCAAGGTGCGCGCGTACGAAGAGCGCCAGCGGGCGACGGCGGTCAGTTCAAAGGAAATTTTACTTATTTATTTATTTTTTAATTAATCAACTTGTCAAAATATTTACATATGTGCAAAAGAGCTTTTAATGTTTAACAAAAATTAAATTTCCAAAACAAAGATGTATTTTTTTGAAAATAAATGAGAGATTAATGTATAAACTTACTTATTTTTTATCTTGTACACTTTTTTTTCAATTTTACGGCCCTCTAAATTTGACTTGAATTCTTCGAGCAGGGCTGCGTCGAGCATCGCCGTCTGCTTCTGCCGACCGTCTCCGAGCGGTGTGCCGGAGGTGGCGGAGGCGGCGCCGCGCCCTACTTTGACGCCTGTCCACCGCCGTCGGCTCCTCCGCCGCCGCCAGGAATTCATTTTGGTACGTTCTTGTTCTTCTTCAGTATTTTTGAAAGCATTTTCATTGTCTCACTCTCTCGCTCTATCCCCTTTTTCTCTCTTTCTTCCCCTTTCTTTCTCTCTCTCTCTCTCTTTCTCTCTCTTTCTCTCTCTCCATCCTTCTCTTTTCAACTCCCTCGCTCTTGCACATTTTATTTTAGGAAATTGTAGTTTACCGAAAAAAAACAATAATTATTCTTTTACGGCTCCTTTAAATTAAAAAAGTAATTTTTCTTATAAATCAGTATAAAATTAAATTTGCCTGAAATCTAGTTAGCATAAAGTGAACAATTTTGGGGAAAAAAGGTACTGTCGATTTGACAGACCCACCCTGATTTTACTCCTCCCCGAAGCCCTACCCCACCATGTTTTTGAGTAACATTTAGGCAGTAACAGCGAGCCCACCATGGTTTCCGGCCCCAATACCTCCTTCTCCACTCTAATCATCGACGGTGGCTTTTATACCCTGATAAAAATTAGCATAAAAAAATTAATCTTTAGCTCGTTGCGCCGGCTGCGAAGTCTATCCGCCTCCTCCTCCTCAGGCAGCACCGGTCTCCTCGCCGCCGCGACCCCGCTCGCACAGCCCGCCGCCCGCCTACGAGAGCACCGAGAATCTGGCGGCGAGGACGACGACGGCGATTTGAATAAATACAGTTTAAACTTCCCGCCAAATTCTGTATTCTCGCTCTTCCCCCGTGTACATATTAGCCACATTTGCGCGAGCTTTCCTAGTCATCCACTATAGCTCTCAAAAAGGGAGCTACATAGCTGTCTTGGCTTGGATCTAAAGGCTGAATATAAAAAAAGATATTGACTTTAATTAAAGCAATTCAATCGATATGCACATGTAATCCATATAAGCCTACTCTATTCCAGCTGACTTGGCATTAAAATTTTAGATATATCTACCTGAATCTCATGACAAGGCAGAATTTTTTTTATAGATCTCGCTTAAAAAAATAACTTCTAGAAATAGAGAACACATATATATTTGCTTTAATTACTCTTGACATTTAAAATCTCTTGACTTTAGTTTGTTTTTGGAAGCCATTTATTTTTCTTTGTAGTTCACTATCTCATCACTACTATATTTCTTTGCGCTTGTATATCCTCTCAATTTTCTCAACTGTCACCACATCAAATGCGCACGGGCAGAACGTTTTTTTTTTCTTTTAATAAAAAATAAAATCGATCAATGAATATTTTTCTGCGTGTGCTGACAATAATAAGTGCAAGTATATGTTTTTTTTTTGTTTAACAGGCCATATTTTAATTTCAATGCAATCGATAACTGTGCCATTTCAATATTCTCGGTGTGCATTATCTTCTCGTTATGTTGTCATAATTTTTTTTGTAAACATAAATACTCATGTCAGTATTATCAATTTCAGCGATAAAGTTTCTTGATTAAAGAGGCACTTGTCTTCTGCGTATGTACATGCAGCATAAAAGAGAGATTCCTCAGCCACGTGGTTTTCGTTTCGCTCAGCCGAATATTAAATGAGGCCGTCAATTACAGTAGTCAATAAGACAAAAGAAGAATGCGTTCAACGAGCGGGTAAATTTGCCTGAGGTATAAATAAGCCTTATTGAGTTTTACAGGAAATATAAATAAATAAATATATATATATATATATATATATATATATATTTTAAACATTATAACGAATTACAATGAAATCGGACATCAACATCATAAAAGAGGATCCTACATGTTTTAAATTTTTTTATCCTTGAGTGAATTGACAAAGTATTTTTTTTGAAGCTGTGAACTTGGAATGTGCTTGATTTTCTAGTTTCAAAATTTTTCTCCCCGTAGTATATTTAGTCAACGGAGAATTTTTTTTTCTTTATAAACTTGCTTTCTTTTTCTCTCCCTCTATCAACTTATTTTTTCTTCTTCTAAATATTTATGTATGAATGTATTTGGCAACGTCTTAAACTTTTTAACATTCCTATACTTTTTTCCATTCCTACATATCTCACTTACTAGTCTAGAACATGCGAATATTCTTTTATTCTTTTGACCAGACATTCGCGCATACATAAGAGGACTTCAACCACTTTCATGAGTTAGATGTTGCTCAAATTCTTTCTGGGACTTCCACTTGTTTCCCCTCTCTCTCTCTTTCTGTCTGTCTCTCTTTCTCTCTCTCTCACCTTCTCTTGTTTCCCTCTCTCTCTTTCTCTCTCTCTCTCTCTCTCTCTCTCTCTCTCTTTCTCTCTCTCACTCTCTCTTTATTTCTCTTCTCTCTATCTGTCTCTTTCTCTCCAATTCTCTCCTTTCTTCCTTTCTCCATCCATCTCTTATCTCGTTTTCTCACCTACTTCCTTGCAGGTCGGCTCTCGCGAACACAGCTGAAGCTAGGTAACCTGAACAGTTGCATATCTTACATGTAAGTACGCATTTCGTTAGCCAACCGTCTCATGCGTCATTTCCTCTCCTTTCACAATCTACATTTCTCTTATTTAAAATACAACTTTGGTTTTATCGATGTTTGGCTATTCATGGATGTGAAATATTTATTGACATTTTGTGCGAACCAATTTAAGCAGCCCGCAATTCTTAAAGATATAATTTATACCTTTCCTTCCTTCATCTGGATGCACTCTGGCATTATATAACGCCGAATTGATTATATAAAATTTTTTAAGCAATTGCAAAGCAGGCTGGCGGATCCGGATACTGTAGCTACAAAGTGGTCAAGTTCAAGCGGGGCGCGCACCGTTCGCTTGGTCGACTTTACGCTCTCGTTTCCGTTCGGCTGGCGGCATCGTCTGACCGGGCGGCAACTCGGCATCATGCCGGAGATGTGGCGGGCGTTCGCCAGGTGGCAGCGCCTCCGATTGACGGTCACCAAGGTCGCGAGTTTCGGTGAGATCTCCTGGGTTACTGTAGGCATCGAGTGTTGTATGCATCTCTTATCCAATCAATACGTAAACATACTTAATGCTAACTAACACAAATTTCCACTTCCGGTGCTCAGCCCACCTTTTACAGTTGCCACAGCCGGAAATTTTTTTTAAAGAACATGTAAAAGTGAGCAGGTGAAGATAAGCCCTTTGAAGAAAAAGAAGAGGAAAAAATTTATCCGCAGCATCCATCGGACCGTATATAATTTAGTGCGTATTGAAAGAGAATACTGTAGGAAAATTTTTTTATGAAGAAACAATTGATTCGACTTATGATTCGTAAGTCGCATCAATTGTTCGTAAGTTACGAATAGGAAAAGAAGTTTTGTGTCCCCAAAAAAGAGGAACATATGGGGGGGGAGTTCACATATTCACATATGCTTGGCTATGTATACAGCGACAGAGACATTTGATACTTGCGCGCAGACGGCCATGAAGTGGGCGATGTTGCAAGGCACAACAACTTACTTATTTGCTTGCTCGCAGATACATACCTCTAAGCAGGAAGAATGTACCGTGTTAATTACTTATTGCATAAGTAATTAACACAGATCGCCCGCTCTTTCTCTCACCCTCTCTCTCTCTCCCGCCCTCTCTTTCCTCTCCCTCTCTCTTCTCTCCATATCATTCTCTCTCTCCCTTCTCTCTCTCTCTCTCTCTCTCTCTCTCTCTCTCCTCTCTTGCCCCTATATCTCTCCCTCCCTCTCTCTTTCTTTACTCTCTCTCTCTCTCTCTCTCTCTCTCTCTCTCGCCCAGGCTCTCACTCTCCAAACGCCACGACCGGCCTCTACGGCGGCGTTCTCGACCGTATCCTCGTCGGCGAGATCGACGCTGCGATGGATGACGTCAGCGCGAGCGTCGCCCGCCTCAGGGACTTTCGCCTCTCAACACCTTTCTTCTATGGCACGGTAAAGGGCTCTCTCTCTCTTACTCTATCGATTCAAAAAAATATTTTCCCGCCTTTTTTTATTAAAAAAAAGTTCCGTTAATTATGCCCAAAAAAGAAAAGCATTCACAGTAGTAATATAAGCTACATACGTAATTTACAGTACCATGCAAAAGTCTATTAACTTTTAGTTTTTCATTCATAACTTCCTTCAAAGTTAATGAATGTCAATGAAATTTTCAGGGTTGCTTTTTTTTTTTTTAGGCTGTCTGACTTATAGTCACAGAGTATTGGTTTCATTGATCTACAATAAAGCCAGAAAAAAAATCAATAACTCAAATCATCCGGGTTGCACATTTAGGCATGCCGAACCAAATGAGTTATTTCTTTGATATTTGGGTAGATTGTATTGGATCAGTGATTTAGTTTTATTCTAGAACATCTCTGCGATAGGTTTTTTGTCTAATCGCTATTTAATCATATACTGTTACATGCTGCCAGCCTTCTGTTCGCGATCCATGCACTCAGCCAGAGATGCAGAAGGTTCAGAAGGATAAATTCGATCATTTACTTCTATGCCTATAGCGATAATGATTTTAATATATTCACAGGTCACCATTAGACTAATTCAGATGGTTACTTGTGCTGTGGAAATTAGGTGCTAGCAATTTGTGCACATTTTGAACACCGCGTTCACCATTGGTACGCAGCGCAGACGTGCTAAAAATGATGTTGTTTTGGGGTCCGTATTTCAAAACCATTTTTGCTTATCTCAAATGATAGCTAATAGGCTTTTATATCTTTAGAAGTCCTATTTCATCCCTGACTTCATGAACCCACAAGATATAGTAGATCGTTCGAATGTACCCCTGGCATGGAGTTGTACTGTGTATTGACGGCTGTCTGTTCTAGTTCTATTACAACATTAAATTAGAAAAATTGTCATTAAGACTATTGAGGAACACTGCTGTATCGGTTAAAGTGATTTATGTCTCGATCAAAACAATTTCGGGTTTAGTTTCTTGGCTAAAATGTCACCGTACTACTCTATACCTGGGGTGCATTCAAACGATCTACTGTATCTGGTGGGTTCATGAAGTCATGGATGATATAGGATAGGACTTCTTAAGATTTAAAAGCCTATTAGCTATTATTTTAGATAGGCAAAATCGCTTTTGAAAAACGGACCCCAACACAACATCACTACGCAATGTCTACGCAATGGACCAATGTTGCAATGCACGTCTACGCAATGGACCAATGTTGACCGCGGTGTTCAAAATGTGCACAAATAGTTAGCACCTAATTTGCATAGCTCAAGTAACCAGCTGAATTAGTCTAATGGTGAGTTTTGAATATTTTAAAATCATTATAGCAATAGGCATAGTTTTAAATGATCGATTTTATGCTTTTGAACCTTCTGCATCTCTGGCTGAGTGCATCGATCGCGAACTGAAGGCTGGCAGCTTGTAACGCCATGTGGTTAAATAGCGACTAGACAAAACACTTATAGTAGAGATGTTCTAGATTATAACTAAACCATCAATTCAATATTATCTACCCAAATATTAAAGAAATAACCCATTTGGTTCAGCATGCCTAAATGTGCAACTTGGATGATTTGAGTTATTGATTTTTTTTCTGGCTTTATTGTAGATCAATGAAACCAATACTCTGTGACTATACGTCTGACAGCATAACAAAGCAACCCTGAAAATGTCATTAACTTTGAAGGAAGTTATGAATGAAAAACTAAAAGTTAATAGACTTTTGCACGTTACTGTATGTATTAATGCAAATGAATCCAACCATTTTTCTAAATTATAGTTTTCTTCGTTCATCCTCTTTCGACTCTTCATCCCCCTACCATTCCATCTCTCTAACCCTCCCTCTCTCTCCCTCTCTCTCTCTCTCACTCTCTGCCTTAGCGCAACTTCTACTCGGCCGCCTCTGTCGCCCCCTTCAGCTCGCTGGCCGACTACGCCGTCTTCCCTCCTTCAGTCCTCGCCGCTCTCATAGCCGCCGGTGCTGCCGTGCTCATCAGCGAGTTAGTCGTCGCTCGCATCCGGAGGGCACGCGACGCAAGCCGCGACGCGTCGCGTCAGAATACAATTTTGCTTTTTTCATTACATCTTTATACATGTGCTTAAATAAAAATTGCCTTGAAACTCATTATAATTTTTTTTCAAAACAATTTACTCTATTTTTTAATTCACTCTCTTACAAAATGAAAATGAAAATAACAAGAATAAGAATAAGCTCCGCCCACCCGTCCACCCCGCGCCTTTTGCAGCCTCTCGCACCTCTCTCCTCGCGCACTTCTTCTCTGCACGGATGCCTCTCGCTCTCTACCTCCTCTCCGTTTTTATCGTCTCCTCGCTCTACAATGCAAAGTTCGCAGGCAACGCGTCCATCCCAAGCGTACGACCGGCATTGTTAGAATGTCTTCATTACATTATCATTCTCCAGTTCTTTCTCACTCTCTCTCTCCCTCTCACTCTTTCTATCACTCACGCTCTCCCTCTCTCTATATTTCTCTCTCTCTCTACTCTTCCACCACCTACTATTTCTTTTCCAGAACAGCGTTCACAGCAGTCGAACTCCTACGAAGCGGCCATGCCCGAATGGTTTCGGACAATCCGGCAAATATCAAGACGGATATGGTTAGGCGTTTATAGTTTTTCATCTCACAGCAAAAACACGTAATTTTTTTATTTAATTGTATTTATTTATCATTTCAGCGAAGAGATCTCTTCGGCACAGCCGACGTCTCGAGCAGCAGACTCTTCGGCGTTGGCAGCTCTTTAGCTGTTAGTATCACACACTCTCTTGGATCGCATTCGAACCATCATCCTTTGATACAACTTCCTGTGACTCTGCCACTAGGCTAACCAATCCGCATCTCGTCAAAGCAATTTTTAACGATTCTAGAAGAAATAAATATCATTGACTGGCTGCAGGACTTTTGGAATCTTTAAAGGAGCACCAAACACGCCAGTAATCTCTCTTTGGATTTTACTAACCATTCTTGTCGCGTCTCTCTAAAACGCATACTCTCTCGCCTTTGTGTCAGGCTAAAATTCTTTAACAATTCTAGAATAAATGAATAAATTACTTAAGATGATCATACTATAACATATAACGAACAATAATATTCAATTTACCAATCCGATTTTAACTGTAATCAACGAATTTGTGGACACGACGACCCTCTTTAAATTGCCAAGTAGATATCCCTGACTAGCGCAAGTAAACCGCCTGTCTTGCTGCATTGTGCACCCGCTCACCAATTTTGAAGCAAATGTGAGATCCATATTTTTTTTGATGTCTTAATTGACTATGCATACGACGCATTTTTTATGTTTATAATTAATTAATCAATTAATTAATTAAAAATTGAAGTAATTAATTATTTAATTAAATAAATAGTTAATTATTAATTTAATAATTACTAATAAAACTTGACACGAGGTGCACGCGGCGCTCTGCTCCGACCACGGCCTCATCGCTCTAATGGCCGACTATCGTATCGACTCTGTCAATCCGAACATGCCCGAGGACGAGCAGAAGAGGGCGCTCTGTCGTGTCTCGCCGTAGGGATTTTTATTTTTTTTTATATAAAATTATTTCTAACAATTAATTTTCAACAATTTTATTTTAATATTTTTTAAAGTTCAAAAGCACTATATTAAAAAAAAAATATTCCTGAACTAAATGCCAACCTAAAATTAGATTTTAAAACAAGTTTTAAAGTTTATAAAATTGCAAAATAGTCTTTCTGGGGATGAACGAAGAAAACTATAATTTAGAAAAATGGTTGGATTCATTTGCATTAATACATACAGCAAAAACAATCTTTCTTTTTTCCTGGAAGGTGAAAAGCAACAAATGCTGGAAGCACGTCCTTTCTTGCAATTCGATCAGGGGGAAAAGCGCGAATTCACATGCGAGTTTCTGTTCCTTTTAGCCAAGACCGCGACGCGTCTCTTCCATTTCAGCCACGACCGCGACGCGTCCCTTCCATTTCAGCCAAGACCGCGACGCGTCTATTCCATTTCAGCCACGACCGCGACGCGCCGCTCAACTTCTCTGCCTTGTCCGCGCTCGCGCCGTCGATCGCGTCCACGTCGATCGTCGCCTCTCCCCAGCCGACCTTCTTCCTCTTCTCGCGTCAATCCACGTCGAGCCGATTCGTTGAAGCATTCACTCGAATGATTCTACGCCTCTTCGACAAGGACATGGTTCGCGCGGGAGATTTAAATCTTTTTTTTTTCATTCGAAAATAATTGCTTGCCAATTACTCTCATCTCTCACTCACCTTCTCTCCTTCTCTAATTATCTCTCTTGCTCTCTCTCTCTCTCCCTCTCTCTACATAGGTGGACTCCTTCTGGTGGCGTCGCTTCACTCACCGCCCCCGCCGCCTCGTCCCCATCGAGCCTCCCTTCGTATACATGCCCATGACTCTCTCCTCTCTCGAACTTCCCGCCATCTTCATTGCCGGTCTCGTCGCGCTTTCTGCATTCGTGCTACTGTTAGAAATCGTCGTCTACCGTATCCTCCTCCATGACGCACTAAAAAAGAAAAAGCAGCAGCATTATCGAGAAATTAGTTGATTTCGAACGGAATTTGTGTGACAATTTAACGGGTCTGTACAATAAAACGTGCCAATATTTACTAAATACCGTCTTTAATCAATTAATTCACACTTCCTTTTTCATCTGCATGCATTCATGGAATTTCTCGAATCAAATTTATAGCAATGAGAACGAGAACGAAATGGAAAACTGTTATTCGCATTTTTCAAAGCTCGATCCCAAGAAAAGAAGACATTTGTGATATAAATCTGTCATCAGCGTCCCTCCAACACCAGGCCTTTGGCGAGGTAAATCATGCAAGTTTAAAAGTTATTTATATGTTAATTCTGCATTGGACTACCAGCAATAAAAAATTCCATTGCCTGCATATACAGTCCCGCCCTGGATCTTGGTACCAAGGATGCGTCGGACGCATCGGACGCATCCATTGCATCCTCGTTAATAACTATTTTACTAGGAAAAACTAAAATATTTTGAATGGTACATTAGTTTGCTTATTGAGAAAGGATGCTACTGATAAAGAATCGATAATTTTTTATCATTTGATAAGGAGTTATCAGTTTTTGCCTATAAAAACTTTCATTTTTAATATTTTTCAATGAAATTTTTCCTGTACCATTATTTTGTCTCTACTCATATCCACAAATAATTAAATAAGAGATTTTATCATTGATAAGTGATATCACCAAACCAGACATGATCACATATGATCATGTGCTTTAAAGATTCACCAAACGATCCGGAATCTAAATGTGAAAATCGTTTTCAAAACAAAGCATCCGTTAAAAATGTATTTTTGATTTTGTTTTGGAGTCGCTAAAAGTTGGGGAGTGCAGTTTGAAATGCTTTCGTTCTGAGAATTCATGAAATACAGAATTCATAAAATACGGCCCACAGTTTTATTGTGCGTGGAGCCTTCGAGCTGCTCAGCAGTTCTTTTCTTTTTTCTGTGTTCCGTTTTCCCTTTTTCTTGCGTATTTGTTTACGTGTGTTTTTTATATTTCTTGTCAATTTAATCTCCTCTTCTACTTTCAACTGATGTCGAACCGGCGTCGCTCTCACTGCTTTGTGTACGATGCGCCGTCCGCATCGCAGTCACATGGCTGCCAGCAGAACTGCGATTAGATCAGTCTTGTTTCACATTACTTTTCGTCACCTCTGCTTCTGCTATTTTCGACTCCTCGAGCACGCTTCATGCGAGGATCATCTTCCAATTTCACATATGGTGTTTAGTTTGTTTTTTTGTCCACATCTGTTATAAGCTTGCAGCATTCATTTTTCATAAAAAGCTTTGTTACTACTATTGAAAATTTATTACTTTCTTTTGGCAACTGTTTCGTCTTACAAAAGTGCAGCTGTCATCTTATTTTTATTGCAACCAGTGGAAATTTATTCCTTTATCAAGCTGAGCATTAACACAAAAATAGTTTTCGAGTACTAAAGCGAGTGGATGGTCTCTTATACGCTTGCAGCATTCATTTTTTTTTATAAAAAGCTTGGTTGCAACTTTTGAAAATTTATTACTTTCTTTTGGTGAACATTAACACTTAACGATTGGTAACTAGCTTGATAAATAACGTAAGCAGTTATTAAAAATAAGACAGGATGATGCAACACTAACTATTCGATATCATCAAAGACATTGAATGAGCTATCATTCTCAGTGTGGTTGGCATAGTAGTTGTGCAGGGGGGGGGCTCATTCTCATCTCTTTCTTCATCCAAGTGTCTTCCCTGCATTTCATCATCCTCCTCATCCCGTTCAGAGTGGACGCTCCGATGTCGACGATATGGGGAAGGGTCTCCACGCTCCTGTGAAATAGCTGTGAGGTGGCTTCTGGTTACTCCTTCTCCTTCTCCTTCTTCTTTTGCCGTTCAGCGTAGTTATTAAGAGAGCCTGTCTGAGATACTCGATCATGGGGGTGCAGGGAACAAAAATATTTTTTTATTTTAATTTGCTTTACAGGGGTCATGCAGCATCATGAGAGCTTCTAAAAAAACTTTTTTTCAAAATTTTTTTTTGAAGGTATGACTACAGTATGCCTTGATTTACCGAAAATATTCATTTGACTGTAAAGTTCGTAAAAGCTAACCAAACAAAATTTTGAAAGTATAGTTAGATTCATCATCGAAAGGCGCACAAAAAAAAAAAAAAAAAAGTCATAGAAAGGTTTTCATAAAAGTTTCATTGAAAGGTCGAAATGAGCACTTTTCTTATTGGAATGTGCCATTAGAGACCTTAGCAGTCATTTGGGTGCGCTCTAACCATAACCATCTGAAAGAGCGTCATTGATTACCTCTCGAAACTGGATTTCATGAGGATTCACCTTCGGGAACTTCAGAATGTTCGGCAGTGAACATGAATAGTGGCAGGCAATCCTAAAAAATGCCATAAAAGGTATTTGTCTCGCTCTTTTCAGAAATCAAAGAAACCATTGCGTTTGTAGTGTAGAAATGCATAAAATTTTTTATACATAACCTTTTCATTTGAGTACTTTTTCACTGACTTTTTCGGCAAAAACTGTTTTTCTTGCCTGATGACGAGAGATTAACGCATGTAGTCAGAAAACAAAGAAAGACTAAGAGTAATTACCTATGCCACATGAAAGCCCAGTCTTTTATACCTGTAATATACCATCTACCTGTCGAATTCATCTACGGGAAAGTTTACAAATGTATGCTTGAACCGAGCACTCACAGTGCGACTTGCGCGGGAAATCCCCTTTAACCTAGCTATCTGGCTTCATTCGCGATATTGGTTGAAGTGGCTCATAGCATCTTATTCACCACGTCCTGACACACAAAAAGGACGATGTAGCTATTTTAAATTCTTGTATATTCACTATTATTTTCGATAGAAACTCTTTTTGCCTCTATGTGCACGCGACAGAAATGTGGCTGTACTCAGAATGATATGGAAGGCTACACTCAAATGACCATTCTATGTGAAAGCCCAGACTTTTTTGAGCAGAATATACTTCTTTAAGACAGCCTGTCAGTTTCGCTACGAATCGAAAAGCAACGCAAACTCGAGAAAACACAATGGATATTCACTAATTCACCGCGTGAATTGGAATATTCGAATTGAGCATCATTCGAATATTCCAATTCGCACGATGAATATTCGCGGTGAACGCGGTGAATTGGTGAATATCCATTGTGTTGTCTCGAGTTTGTGTTGCTTTTCGATTCGTAGCGAAAATGACAGGCTGTCTTAAAGAAGTATATTCTGCACAAAAAAGTCTGGGCTTTCACATAGAATGGTCATTTGAGTGTAGCCTTCCAAATTGTTCTGAGTACAGCCACATTTCTGTCTCTTGCACATAAAGGCAAAAAGAGTTTCTATCGAAAATAATAGTGAATTTACAAGAATTTAAAATAGCTTCGGCGTCGTTTTTGTGTGCCAGGACGTGGTGAATAAGATGCTATGAGCCATTTCAACCAATATCGCGAATGAAGCCAGATAGCTAGGTTAAAGGGGATTTTCCGGGCAAGCCGCACTTTGAATGCGCGCGGTTCAAACATACATATGTAAGCTTTCCCGTAGACGAATTCAGCAGGTAGATAGTATATTACAGGTAGAAAAGACTGGGCTATCATGTGGCATAGGTAATTACTCGTAGTCTTTCTTTGTTTTCTGACTTCATGCGTTATTCTCTCGTCATCAGGCTAGAAAAAAACCGTTTTTGCCGAATAAGTCATTGAAAGAGTACTCGTATGAAAAGGTTATCTAGACTATTTTATGCATTTCTACACTACCAATGCAATGGTATGTTTGATTTCTGAAAAGAGCGAGATTAACACCTTTTTATGGCCTTTTTTGAATAGCCTGCCACAACTCATAAAGGTGTTCACTGCCGAACATTGTAAAGTTCCCGAAGGTGAATCTCATGAAATTCAGTTTATTGAGGTAAGAATTGACGCTCTTTCAAATGGTTATGGTTAGAGCTCACCCAAATGACTGCTAAGGTCTCTAATGACACATTCCAATAAAATAAGTGCTCATTTTTTAATGATACTTTAATTTAAAACTTGTTTAGGCACTTTTATGCGCCTTTCGATGACGAATCTAACGATACTTTCAAAATTTAGTTTGGTTAGCTTTTACGAACTTTATGGTCAAATGAATATTTTCGGTAAATCAGGGCATACTGTAGTTATGCCTTCAAAATAATTTTTGAAAAAAAAATATTTTTCTTCCCTGCACCGTCTGCACTGGCCTTGGTCGAATATCTCAGACAGGCTCTCTTAATGACCCTCTTTGCCTCTCCCCATTGAGCTTCTGACTGTTCCTTCGAAGATGTAGGAAAATACGACTCCAGCTTCTAAACATAGATTTCCTCGCTCAAAATCTTTTGAAAATAAGTTATAGTTTCCTTCTGTAGCCCACCTCCTTCAAGAACTGCAGCTTCCGCACGTCCATTCGCTTTTGAATCAGCTCGTGTCGATCGTCATCTCCAGCATAGAGCCGAGACTCTAGCTGCCGACAGAACGAATTAGGCTTCGGGAAGTTTTCACGAAGCATGGTTACTTCCTCGAGCGAGATGAAGTTGAAGTTGTTCCCTTAAAGATTAAACAAAGTGTCTGGATAGCTAGCTACATCTATATTATAGCTACGTTTTATTCGATTGTTCGATATTTAACGACTAAGTTATTCTCACTCTTCGTGGAGGTCTGAGGTAGGTTCTCGATGGCCTTCTCCATCGAAGCACAGCTCTTCTGCACCTTCTCCATCAAGGCCTGTGCAGTCCTCTTTGTTTCGCCCACTTCTACCACGAGAAACCGCATGGTGTCCCTCACAGCCAACACCACCTGCACGTAAAATTTTTTTAAATATATTTCTATCTTCAATCTGTATTACTTTTTACTGTTTTTAAAATTCTATATTCTTACTTTATCCGAGGATAACCTCCTGTTTATGCTCTGCGAGCATTTTCTTCGTTCTCTCTTCATGCTCGGCAAACATCTTTCGGATGTCGTCTACCGTGGCGGGGTGGCTATCAGCCGGTGCAAGTGCAAGGGGCCTATGCGTAGCGGGTGGACGGTGGAGCAGAGGAGGAGACTAGCTCAGCAAAGCACGCTCGTCTTCGTCGTCTATCTGTACGGTGCGGAGGGCATGAATGCGAGTGAGATTCGGAAGCAGCTCATTCTGGAGGGGGACAACATCGCATATAAGACTGTCCGACGTCTTCTTAGGATCTTCGAGGGCAGGCGCCGTACCCCATGCTCACGACGGAGCAAGTTCTCACTACTCAAGAACCGTGCGCTCAAGGTTCGATTCGTGGTCTCTCTCTCTCTCCTTCTTTCTCCAGTAAGCTATCACTCCTTCACTCTCTCTCTCTCTCTCTCTCTCTCTCTTTCTCTCTCTCTTTGTCTCTCTCTCTCTTTGTCTCTCTCTCTCTCTCTCTCTCTCTCTCTCTACTCAGAAGATGACTGGATACTACATGGAGAACGCTTCCTTGTCCGCCAAGAAAGCACGGGAGAAGCTGAAAAGTGACCTTGGGCAGACCTTCTCGCTAAGCAGCGTAAAACGTTTGAGACTGCTGGCTGGGTTCCGGTGTAGGACTGCGAAGTACTGCCAGTTCATAATTGCTGCCAACAAGCCAAAGCGGCTAGAATGGTGCAAGCAGAAGCTAGCCAATGGAGAAACATTCCTGGACGTGCACTTCAGCGATGAATGTACTGTCTGCCAAGATAACAATGGCAGATACAAATTTGTGAGAAGCTCTGCTGATATCAACAGACTTGCCCCGCGTCCAAAGTACCCACTCCGGCTTCATGTGTATGCAGGAATCTCTTGGCGGGGCCCGTCAAACATATACATATGGGATGGCTACGATCGTTAAAAAGAGAATAAGTGCAAGAATGATCATAAACAAAATTACCATTGCAGATGCGCATGGATTGTCGATTCTTTTGCCGGATAGTAGAGAAAGTCTTCATTCCCTTCCGTGACAAGCACTACGGGGGTTGTGCTCATTAGTTATAATTAGTACTCCGGAACTATTGTTGTGTTAATGCTCAACTTCGAAAGGAATAAATCTTCACTAGTTGCAACAATACCATATGGCACATGCGAATGAATGCTGCAAGTCTATAAAAGGAAACAAAGATGGACAAACAAAACGCAGTCCGAATTCGCCAGATGATCCTCGCATGAAGCGTGTTCGAGGAGTCGAAAATAGCAGAAGCAGAGGCAACATCAACTTCCCACCGCCACGCGCGGAGGTCTAGAAATACTACTCCACAAAGCCACACACCGTATTAAAGGTGACGAAAAGTAATGTGAAACAAGACTGAGCCCCCCCTGCACAACTACTATGCCAACCACACTGAGAATGATAGCTCATTCAATGTCTTTGATGATATCGAATAGTTAGTGTTGCATCATCCTGTCTTATTTTTAATAACTGCTTACGTTATTTATCAAGCTAGTTACCAATCGTTAAGTGGTAATGTTCACCAAAAGAAAGTAATAAATTTTCAAAAGTTGCAACCAAGCTTTTTATATAAAAAATGAATGCTGCAAGCGTATAAGAGACCATCCACTCGCTTTAGTACTCGAAAACTATTTTGGTGTTAATGCTCAGCTTGATAAAGGAATACATTTCCACTCTTTCAGATGGTTATGGTTAGAGCGCACCCAAATGACTGCTAAGGTCTCTAATGGCACATTCCAATAAGAAAAGTGCTCATTTCGACCTTTCAATGAAACTTTTATGAAAACCTTTCTATGACTTTTTTGTGCGCCTTTCGATGACG
This sequence comes from Allodiplogaster sudhausi, assembly GCA_945643635.1. NCBI lineage: Eukaryota > Metazoa > Nematoda > Chromadorea > Rhabditida > Diplogasteridae > Allodiplogaster > Allodiplogaster sudhausi. Next base: position 792,792 of record CALZFC010000265.1, on the reverse strand, counting down.
AATCTAACTATACTTTCAAAATTTTGTTTGGTTAGCTTTTACGAACTTTACGATCAAATGAATATTTTCGGTAAATCAAGGCATACTGTAGTCATACCTTTAAAAAAAAATTTTGAAAAAAGTTTTTTTTAGAAGCTCTCATGATGCTGCATGACCCCTGTAAAGCAAATTAAAATAAAAAAAAATATTTTTGTTCCCTGCACCCCCATGATCGAGTATCTCAGACAGGCTCTCTTAATAACTACGCTGAACGGCAAAAGAAGAAGGAGAAGGGATAAGGAGTAACCAGAAGCCCCCTCACAGCTATTTCACAGGAGCGTGGAGACCCTTCCCCATATCGTCGACATCGGAGCGTCCACTCTGAACAGGATGAGGAGGATGATGAAATGCAGGGAAGACACTTGGATGAAGAAAGAGATGAGAATGAGTCCCCCCTGCACAACTACTATGTCAACCACACTGAGAATGATAGCTCATTCAATGTCTTTGATGATATCGAATAGTTAGTGTTGCATCATCCTGTCTTATTTTTAATAACTGCTTACGTTATTTAGCAAGCTAGTTACCAATCGTTAAGTGTTAATGTTCACCAAAAGAAAGTAATAAATTTTCAAGAGACCATCCACTCGCTTTAGTACTCGAAAACTATTTTTGCGTTAATGCTCAGCTTGATAAAGGAATAAATTTAGACTGGTTGCAATAAAAATAAGATGACAGCTGCACTTTTGTAAAACGAAACAGTTGCCAAAAGAAAGTAATAAATTTTCAATAGTAGTAACAAAGCTTTTTATGAAAAATGAATGCTGCAAGCTTATAACAGATGTGGACAAACAAACAAACTAAACACCATATGTGAAATTGGAAGATGATCCTCGCATGAAGCGTGCTCGAGGAGTCGAAAATAGCAGAAGCAGAGGCAACATCAACTTCCCACCGCCACGCGCGGAGGTCTAGAAATACTACTCCACAAGCCACACACCGTATTAAAGGTGACGAAAAGTAATGTGAAACAAGACTGATCTAATCGCAGTTCTGCTGGCAGCCAAGTGACTGCGATGCGGACGGCGCATCGCACACAAAGCAGTGAGAGCGACGCCGGTTCGACATCAGTTGAAAGTAGAAGAGGAGAGTAAATTGACAAGAAATATAAAAAACACACGTAAACAAATACGCAAGAAAAAGGGAAAACGGAACACAGAAAAAAGAAAAGAACTGCTGAGCAGCTCGAAGGCTCCACGCACAATAAAACTGTGGGCCGTATTTTATGAATTCTGTATTTCATGAATTCTCTGAACGAGGTCATTTCAAACTGCACTCCCCAACTTTTAGCGACTCCAAAACAAAATCAAAAATACATTTTTAACGTTTTGAAAACGATTTTCACATTTAGATTCCGGATCGTTTGGTGAATCTTTAAAGCACATGATCATATGTGATCATGTCTGGTTTGGTGATATCACTTATCAATGATAAAATTTCTTATTTAATTATTTGTGGATATGAGTAGAGACAAAATAATGGTACAGGAAAAATTTCATTGAAAAATATTAAAAATGAAAGTTTTTATATTCAAAAACTGATAACTCCTTATCAAATGATAAAAAATTATCGATTCTTTATCAGTAGCATCCTTTCTCAATAAGCAAACTAATGTACCATTCAAAACATTTTAGTTTTTCCTAGTAAAATAGTTATTAACGAGGATGCAATGGATGCGTCCGATGCGTCCGACGCATCCTTGGTACCAAGATCCTGGGCGGGACTGTATATTCTTTTTATGTCAGGGCAAACCACCTGGTGTGAGCATTTACTATTAAAAAAACATTTCCAAAGGGGAAATTCCATATTGCTAGACGCATTTTGCAATCGTCCATTTATAATAAAAAATTATTTAACAGAGCCAAAAAATCTTGAATTCGTGCCATTTTCCCGGACACAAGGATGCGAGGGAATTCGATTTACAATATTAGAGAGAAATATGGTATGGTAGAGTTTTGTGCTCTCTGAAAGGAAATATCCGACAAAAGAGTACAGTTTGTTTTGGAGAGATAGAGAGAGAGAGAGAGAGAGAGAGAGAGAGAGAGATGAACAAAACGGAGTACAAAGAGGAAAAAAAAGAGTTATAAAGAGAAAATCGGTCACCTTCTCACAAACTTCAGCGTCTCTTAAAATAAGACGACGCAGGATTAGCTCAAAGATATGAACAAGAAAGACGTTTTTAATGTTACCGTAAATTAATGACTAAATAGAAATTTTTTAAAAAAAATTATGATTAATAATTTCCTTAAAAATGCGCATTTTAAAAATTACATCTGTGAATTTAAGATGTGAAGACAGCTATACTTTTCAGTCATTCAAAGTGAATAAAGACGTAGGCAATGAATTTTAATTACTTTTAATGTTTTGAAAATACAAGTTATAAAATAAATCATTTGAAATTTCAAAAATAAATAAATAAATAATCAAATGAAATGTATGACCGCATTTTACCATGCTCTATCTGCCGCGGCAAATATGAAAAGACTGCAATGCTTTCCAGTGATATTCCACGAAGTGACCGCCACCCGGTGGTTTGCATTTCTTGCCACAGTATTTGTTCTTATCGCCTGCTTATGTTGCTGCTTCTAGGCGTGAATGATCGAATAGATAAAAAAAACGGTTCTGGTGATTCAGGGATAATGAGAGGTAGATCGTGGTAAAAGGAGTCATCCTTTATCAAACATCAATTTCTGGTACAAAGAGATTATGAATATATATTTTTTTGCAAGCTTTCGTAGAAAAGAAATTCAACCTTCTTCTTCATGAGCTCGTCCTCTCTGCGCACTTCGACAATCGTAATGGGAATTCACTTGTCAATCTCGTTCGGCTCTTCATCTGACATGCAGAGCAGTGCAGTTGCCTATTCGTCTCCAAAATGGTCTACTTTTTCTCGCTCCAATTCATAGAGGGGTTCTCCGGCGAATTTTACAGCAAACTGTTCAAAATAAGCAATTGAACCATGAGGTTTCACGCGCGCAATTGTTTGATCATCTAAACACTGTTTTATACTCGGAACTTTTCCCGAATGCTGTTATTTCCATTGCGTTTCTCCTCCCATCTCTTATTTGTGGTTACATAATTGGCTTGGAACAAACATGTCGTACAAATCAACCTATAATTGCCTTGCCTGCATATATTCTTTTTCTGTCAGGGCAAACCACGTGGTAAGAACATTTCCAATTTTTTCCTGAGCAGTTAAGGGAAATTAAATATTGCTATACGCATCTTGCAATCGTCAATTCGGTATAATAAAAAATTAATAGAGTAAAAAAACCCTTGAATTCGCGCCATTTTCCCGGACACAAGGACGAGAGGGCATTCGATTTAGAGAGAAATAGGTTACGGTTGAGTTTAGTGCTCCTTGAAAGGAAGTATCCGACAAGTACCGTTTGTTTTGGGGAGAAAGAGAGAGAGAGAGAGAGAGAGAGAGAGAGAGCGAAAGAAAGAACGGAGTAAAAAGAGAGAAAAAGAGAGTTAGAAGGAAAGAGAAAATCGGTCACCTTCTCTCAAACTTGAGCTTCTCTTCAAAAGGAGACGACTGTGACGATCGGCAGGATTCGCGCGAAGATATGAACAAGAAAGATTTTTTAAGGTTACCGTAAATTAATGATTAAATTGAAATTTTAAAAATAAATGATTAATAGTTTCCAAAAAAATGCACATTTTAAATGTTACATCTGTGAATTTAAGATGAGAAGACAACAATGCTTTTCAGTCATTCAAAGTGAAAACCTTTACGACGGTGGTTTGCATTTTCTCTCGAATAGCTTAAAGTAGGGCGATCACCGAAAAGTCATTGACTATAAATGAACCATCTTAGTTATTTTCGAATAGTCTGAGGCATGCAGAAAAAGAATATGTATATGAAAATGTACAAGAAAGTTCCATATTCAAGTATAATGAACTTTAAAATGCAAATTTTGAATGAATTTGTGATTGGTGTGCCAGGGAAAAAGCAGAACCCATCGGTAGAATCCCAACTTCACGGCCACGTACCTATCGCGGGAAAATAAATTACAAGGATTTGAAGAAATTCTTATGGTGAATGCTTTATCACCTTTTGGTTCATTTGTTTTAGAAAATGTTGTTATAAATTCTTGTTACGCAAAACATTATCAAATAGGTATAACAGCAATAACAACCCGCTTCAAAAAACACACGCACATTCCTAGTCTACCGTACATTTTTGAGTAATTAAACGGACTTCCGTTCGAAATTTTTGTACGTTTGAACGCATATTACTATATTTTCCGTGATCGCCCTTCATTAAGAAACTGTTTTTCGCAATCTGGGATTCTTGGAAGATTGTGATTACCAAAAATAAAAATAAAAATAAACAGCGGTCTCTTTTTTCCGATCTGCATTAATTTGGACATTGAAAAGTCGATTATGCAACTTTGCAAATTTATGCATATCAGTGAGTAATTAATATAAGCAAACTAGTTTTATTGGTAGACAGCAATTAATTTATGCAATACGCAAAAAAAAACATTTACTTGGAGTTTGACGATGTTCATTCTAATTCTAGCATTTCCCGTTCTCGAATCAGTGAAATAAAAGTTAATATACATATTAATTGTAAGGTCATAAAATGTACTAGACATTCTAAAACAATGCAAGACATCGGATCCTGCATTACAGAAAATCTTCAGTTAATCAGCAGGAAATGGAAACCACACGTTTTGGATGATTCATATCTTTTTTGTAAATTTTATAATTTGTATTTAATAGTTAAGTTATGGAAATATTTAAAAAAAAAAACTATCTTTCTTGTGCAAATCAGATCTTCCCGGAGATATGTAAAGACAGGATTTTTTAATTCTACAAAAAATTAACCATTTAAAGGAGCTCATAAGGGAAAAACTCCAACCACGAAGTCCCTGACGAAGAATAAAAAACTACGGTGCAGAGCAGCCGCAGAAATGGCCGGTGAATAGTGTAAAAATTCAAATTTTTGCCATAAATAAGCTGCGTAACAACCTCCTGCCCTTATTGCCCATGCGATTCAGAATTGTCACATCCTGTTTGAAATTCCCTTTCGCTGTTGGATTTACTTCTAAAGTGCCATGGCTAAGCGTATTAGACAGGTCTTTCGGTTAATTCTACTGTTGACTTTTTCGCGAAGCTAGGATTGAACGGATGAGCAGTTGATTATTAAGTAAAACTGATAGCTAGCTTTTCCTTTAAGGTATTCGGTTTAATACGCCTTGCAGTTTTTTTAATTTTATATAAGTACAGTTTCAGCATTTAACGTCTTTTAGATGATTTCAAACATATTTTGCTTTCTAAACATTGAAAACTGTTATCGCCACTATTTGCTACTAAAGCGCAATGGTTTAGCAAATTAGGCAGGTTGTTTGGTTAATGCTGCTGTTGACATTTTCACGAAGCTTGAATTGAATGTTGCATGCTTATTATGCAATTCATTGTTAAATGAATTTTTTTTTCTTTTTGAGTATCCACTCCTGCCATGGGCATTGACCTGGACACGCTGCTGGAATGGCTGCAGACCGGCTTCTCCGAAAGAAACCTTCAGGTTCATTCTTATTCTTTTATATGTTACTTCGAAAGTGCTTGGAATGCTAACAACAGCTTCAGTTCTGTGTTATTTTGTGTGCAATGCGAAACCAAAAAGTGCTTATTTTTTATCCGTCATTACGAAAGGCTCTTAGGTAGTCTTCCAGAATGAATACGCCTGTAGATATGTTCTCTTCAGTTAATAATGATCGAGTAGCTGTGCATGCTGCTTCTTATGAGGCCACCTCTGAAAATACTTTTAGTTCTTAACCTTTTGCTCATATTCAGCTGACGAGCAGTGCGTGAAACTCCTCGAGCATGTCTGTCAGCGAGAGACTCTGGCTGTGTACGACGCGGGCGGGCTGAATGCCATGCTATCGCTGGTCATCAACAACGGCTCAGCCGTTCACAAGGTTCCCTTCTTTATGGTGTTCATTGCATAGCAGCCATTGCAACCTTTGGAGAGAAAAAGATTGGCGCAAAGTTTTTTTTCATAAGTTATTGTTCATTAGTTCTAAAAATGAAGTTTAAACTAAAAACGAACGTTGTTTTCGTGTTCCTCGCTCGTAATGATGATCCTAAGGTTTGCATGGAAATGGAAGATAACAAGAAGATTGAGAGGAATTTCACAGTGCCTTTACTATTTGAAGTTATTATGACTTCGAAGAAAGCGTGGCCTTATTGTTGGCGCTTTCTTTCTGAATGTCATTAGATCATGAGCTGGTTTTCATTTATCACTGGAATAACTAAAGAAATCTTAAGGTAATAGCCCATTCCTTGGTAGTTATTAAACATTCCTTGTTGTTATTATTCAGAGTACAAATTGAAAAGATCTTTATTCGAATAGTTAATCATTCTTCATCACTAGGAATAATTTCTCCTTCCAGGAATCCCTTGTAAGAAGTACTCTCGAACCGCTTGCACTGCACATGCTGGTAGGCGCACTCGCTTATGCCTTCCGAGTGGCCCGAGGTATCTTGCCACAAAAAGTCTGTAGGCTCCATTCTGTAATTTGCTTTTTATGTTATAATTGTTGTCATTATAAGTATCGATCTAAACATAGTTAGATTAGAAGAACTCATAGTCTTATCGCTTCTCTGGCATGGTCGGCTTCTGCTGGGCGGCCGTCAAACTCCCCAAGATCAGCAGACGCGATGGCTACCTTAGTTTAATAGTCATTTATTTGAGCATATTTAGTCGAGAAATATTGAATATTTTGTGTAGTTCAATGAGCGATGCTATGTTCTTGTATCATAAAGGAATACAATGTGTTATAAATGAATGTTGACATGAAGTGGTTACCGTCTCGCTCAGAATCATATGAGCAAAATCCTTGCTGTGGGAGATGCAAGGTGCACATTCCAAGTCGGGCATCTTCTCCGCCAGGCCGTCGCGCAGTCGAGTTCCAAGAACCTTCAGAGGATGCAACCATAGTGCCCGGCAGCAGTAGTCCTGCTCTTGCTGCTCAGAGACCAAGCAGTAGTCGTGCTCTTGTTGCTGAAATCGCCGGGGGCAAAAGGTACACGAGCACTTGGCGGCGTCTTCCACGTTCACAGATGCCTGGAAGATGTTGGCTCGCTGTCGCCGTTCCCATTCGAGTACTTCAGCCCTCGCTTTCGTAGTCTCTTCTCGTGTTTTTCTACGATGTGAACCCGGTGGTTTGCATTTCCTGCCCCCTTATTTGTTCCTTTCGCACTGCTCCATTCTCGCTCTTCTCGTCCTCTCTTCTGGCAGTCATTCGAATATAATAGAAAACTTTTCTTACAAAATGCGTTTTATTCATGCGAATGTAGTTTTTGTGCAAATTAGTGTATTGAGTTTTAAAGCGATTAATTAATATTAATTCCAGTGATTCAGATAGACGCCAAGTAGATCCTTGTAAAAGGAGTATTCTGTTTGTCAAACGGCATTGAATTTTTGGATAGACGGGAAAAGATTACTGTAGGATCGATATTGTACATTATCATGAATATTATTGTTTATCTTTGGTCTTTCAATTTTTTTTTTACAACTTATAGAGATATTCTTTTCTTTTTAGAACATACTTTGTTTAAAATTATTGCATAATTTTTTCTTCTTTGCAAACTCTCCTTGAAAGTTCCACTTCGTCCTTATTAGCTCGTCCTCTCTGTTCACGTCGACTATCGTAATCGGGATTTTTTTTTCTCGGTCTGGTTGTTTCTCTGCTTTTATTAGTCTTTTGGAGAGAGAGAGAGAGAGAGAGAGAGAGAGAGAGAGAGGAAGAGAGAGAGAACGAGAGAGGAATAGAGCGAGAGAGAGAGAGAGAGAAACAATAAGATTGGAAAAAGTATAACCTGGAGTGATTGAGTGGTGAGAGAGAGAGAGGTAGAGAGAAACAGAAACAGAAAGGGAGAGAAACAGAGAGAGAGAGAGGGAGAGAGAGAGAAACAGAGAAACATAGGCAGAAAGCGAGAGAGAGGCAGAGAATGAGATAGAGACAGAGAGAGAGACAGGGAGAAAGAGAGAATTCTGTCTCACCACACACTAACGTAGGTAAACGCACTGAATATCGATTTTCACTGGTAACTTTTATTGATTTTTTCTTCTTACAATTGGCCACTCACAATAAAGGGTGCGCGTGCTCGAAGTTGCATTTTATCTAGTCATTTTATTCGCTGCGGTCGTGTGAAAACCAACGGGTCTTTGATTGTGAGGACAAAATGGATTAATTCATTTGAACGAGAAAAAAAAGGTTAAATGCAAGCTCTATTTGTTATATTAAATTAAATTTTCTTCCTTCAATGTGAAAAAGGAAACATTTTCTCCTTCTCTTTTTCAATCTGGAAAGCGTCATCCATATTTCTCCTTCTTGTCGTTATAGCTTTCTCTGACTTTTGACCATGTCTGGCCGAGATTTCATTCATTTAAACCTATGGCTAAGGATAGGTTGGAACTCAATTACAGTGGATATATGTACATACACAGAAAGAAGGGGTAGTGAATTGTAAGAAAAATCACAAACGATTTAAAATTGGAAAAAAATCTTTCTTCATCATAACCTCAGCTCGCTTGTCCTCTCTGTCCACGTCGACAATCGTAATTTGAATGAAGTTGTCGGCCTCGTTCGGCTCTCCGTCCGACTTCTAGAGCAGAGTAGTTACTGAACAAATTTGTAGCAATGACAACCAGATCGAAATGGAAAAGTTTGGTTTATTTTTAAAAGAAAAAAGGATCACGCCATTATTTGAAACTCCCGCCATTAAAAAAACTGTTGGTGGACAACGCAAAGAAAAAAAGCAATTTATGTAATCAGCGCCTCACAACGCCAGACTCTTGGCCAGTTAAACCATATAAGCATACAAATTATTTGATTATAAACGCAATCGATTGTTGGTGTTAGCAAAGCAGAATTCGCCTTGCCTGCATAAATCCATTTTCTGTCATTACAAACCACCTGATCAGAAAATTTCCTATTTTTTTTCAAAGCAGCCGAGGAAAATTCCATCTTGCCAGAAGCTTGTTGCAGTCGAATCGTTATAATAAAAATTTATTTATAATTAAAAAAAAAAGTATATATTGAATTTGCGCCATTTGACGAAAGCGCGATAGAGCATGCGTTTTAGAGAGATGCTACTACACTTGCCACAAAAATTGGGATAGAGTACAATTGAGTGTCGTGCTCCTTTCATTCTCTTTCTCTCTCTCTCTCTCTCTTTCTCTCTCTCTCTCTTTTCCTTTCCGATTCTCTCACTCTCTCTCACTGCCTCTCTCTCTATTACTATCTCATTTCTTTTATCTGCCCTCTCTCTCCTCCTCCAACTCTCTCTCTATCACACACACTCCCTCTCTCCAATTCTTTCTCTCTTTAACTCTCTTCTTCTTTCCTTTCTCTATCTTTGTCTCTCTCTCTCTCGCTCTCTCTCGCTCTCCAACTTTTTCTCTCTCCCCCTCTCTCTCCTCTCTTCTCTCTCCAACTCTCTCGCTCTCTCTCTCTCCCTCTCTCTACCCAGGTGGACTCCTTCTGGTGGCGTCGCTTCACTCACCGCCCCCGCCGCCTCGTCCCCATCGAGCCTCCCTTCGTCTACATGCCCATGACTCTCTCCTCTCTCGAACTTCCCGCCATCTTCATTGCTGGTCTCGTCGCGCTCTCTGCATTCGTGCTACTTTTAGAAATCGTCGTCTACCGTATCCTCCCCCATGACGCACTAAAAAAGAAGAAGCAGCTGCCTTATCGACCAATTAGTTGATTTCGAACGGAAATTGTTGTGACGATTTAACCGGTCCACCTAATTTATGCAATAAAAACATTTATTAAATACCGTCTTTAATAAATTAATTAACGCTTCCATTTTCATCTGCATGCATTCATGGAATTTCTCGAATCAAATTTTTAGCAATGAGAGCAAGAAGGAAATGGAAAACTGTTATTCACATTTTTCAAAGATCGATCCCAAGAAAAGAAGACATTTGTGATATAAATCTCTCATCAGCGTTTGGAGAGTTAAATCATACAAGCTTACAAGTTATTTATATTCGCATCATGTAATCGACTTTTAGCAAGAGTAGAATTCTCTTGTCTGCATATATGCCTTTTCTGTCATTGCAAACCACATGGTAAGAACATATCCAATTTTTTATTTCCTGACCAGTAAAGACAAATTAAATATTGCTAGTCGCATCTTGCAATCGTCAATTTGGAATAATAAAAAGTAATTTAAGAGAGTAAAAAATTTTGAATTGGCGCCATTTTCCCGGACACGAGGGCATTCGATTTAGAGAGAAATATGTTAGGGTAGAGTTTAGTGATCCTTGAAAGGAAGTATTGGACAAAAGAGAACCGTTTGTTTTGGAGAGAAAGAGAAAGAAAGAGAGAGAGAGAGAAAGAAAGAGAGAAAGAGAGAGAGAGAGAAAGAGAGAGAGAGAGAGATAGAAAGAGAAAGAGAGAGAGAGAGAGAGAGAAAGAGAGAAAGAGAGAAAGAGAGAAAGAGAGAAAGAGAGAAAGAGAGAAAGAGAGAAAGAGAATTAGAGGGAAGGATAAAATCGGTCACCTTCTCACAAACTTGAAGGTGACGTTCGGCAGGATTGGCCCGAAGATAGGAACAAGAAAGATTTTTTTATGTTACCGTAAAGTAATGATTAAATAGGAATGAACAATTACTGATTAATAAATACCAAAAAAAAATGTGCTTTTTAAATGTTACATGTTCATAACGCCGGGACTTTGGCTAGGCAAATCGTTCAAGCATTAAGTTATTTCCATGTATTTTTAAATAAATTTTTTTATTTATCAATGTGGAATTAGCCTTGCCTGCGTATATTCTTGTTCTGGCAGGGCAAACCACCTGGCCAGAAAATTTTATCTATTTTATTTATTTATTTCCTAAGCAGCACTCAAAGGGACGTACCTATATAGCAGTCGAGGATTCGGTTCAATGAAAATTATTTAAAGGAGCTAAAAAAAAGTCAATCTTGAATTCGCGCCATTTTTCCTGAAACAATGGCGAGAGAACATTTGATTTAGAGAAAAATAGGTTAGGGTTGAGTTTCGTGCTCCTCAAAAGGAAACATCCGACAAAAGAGTACCGTTTTCTTTGCGAATCATAAATTAAGCCATCAATTGAATGGGAATATAAAAGCTGTTTTTTTCGGCGGATATCTTCTTCAATGTTAGACCATTTCATGTCATTTATTTTTCGTAAATGTTCCATTATCAAAAATCAATTCATATAGTATCTTACCCTCTCTCTCTCTCTCTCTCTCTCTCTCTCTCTGTCTCGCGCTCTCTCTCTCTCTCTTCTCTCGACTCTCCCAATCTCTCTCCCCCTTTATCTAAGCAAAATAAGCAATTGAACCATGAGGTTTCACGTGCGCAATTGTCTGATCGTGGAAACACAGTTTTATACTCGTCACTTTTCCGGAATGCTGTTATTTCCATTGCTTTTAGTGTGACTCTCCTCCCATCTCTTATTTTTGGTTACATAATTGGCTAAAGCGACCAAGTCCAGACTATCGGCCGGAGAATTTCCTTGCCTGCATATATGCTTTTTCTGTCATTGCAAACCACCTGGTCAGAAAATTTCCTAATCTTTTTTTTAAAGCGGTCAATGAAAGTTCCATATTGCCAGACGCATCTTGCAGTCGTCGATTGGGTATAATACAAATTTATTTAAGGAACGAAAAAGTAAATCGAATTCGCATCTTTAGAAAAACACAACTACAATGGTTACGAAAATTGAAATAGAGTTCAATTGAGTTTAGTGCTCCTTTCATTCTCTTTTTCGCGCTCTCCCTTTCTCGACCGTTCTCTCTCACTCTCTGACTCCATTCTTCCCTCCAATACTCTCTCTCCACCACTCTCTCTCTCTCTCTCTCTCTCTCTCTCTCTCTAAGGGAGAAGAGCGAATATTATAGTTCTTTTTCGGTCTATAGAATTTTTTCCTTTACAAATTATAGGTATGACGCTAAATGTAAGGAAAAGCATAAATAGAAATTTAAAAAAATCCAAAATGGGAAGAGTAGATACTTGAAAAGATCAGCGAATACTAGAAGGTGCCAACGGAGTAGAGAGGAGAATAGGAGAAAAAATATAACCTGGAGTGATTGACTGAACGAGAGAGAGAGAGAGAGAGAGAGAGTGAGAGAGAGAGAGCGCGCGCGCGAAACAGAGAAAAACAGACAGAAAGCGAGAAACAGACAGAGCGAGAGAGAGAGTGAGGAATTGAGGGAGTTGTTAGAGAAAGAGAGAGAAGCAAAGCGAACGGAAGGAAGAGAGAGAGAGAGAGATACGAATCAGTAGAAAGAAAGAAGAAGAGAGTTCGACATAAAGAGAAAATCGTCAAAATCGGTCACTTTCTCACAAATTCGGCGCGTCTAAAAAGAACACCATGGTGACATCGGCAGGATTGGCCTGTAGATCTGAACAAGAAAGATAGCTTTTCAAATGCTTCCGGAAATTAATGAACAATTAAGAATCAAAAATAAATGTTTAAAAATTTGCCATAAAAATGTGTAACTGTTTTACAAGCATTTAATCCGTGAATTCAATATAAGCGATACTTTTCATTTTTCCGAAGTGGAACTTATAACCCGCTGGATTGGATTTCACACCGAATAACTTAAGAAAGTGTTACTCGCGCAAAAGCTGCTGCATCGAACGTATGCCTAATATATGAACTATTAAAGTGACACAAAAACATTTCAGTGATTAAGAGACAATGCCAAATCTATACTCATTACAAGAGTTATTCCACATCATCCTTCATGAGCTCGTCCTCGTTGTCCACGTCGACAATTGCGATGTTAGCCTCGTTCGGCGCACCGTCTTGAAAACTACTCTCATGTCTTTCCTCTTCGTAAGTAGTAGAGTCAGACGATTTAAAGAAGGCCTTTCCTTCTCTCTTTAAAGGAGGGCGAACACCGAAAAATATTTAATGCAGGTGCTGCCCTTCGAGTAGAGCACTCTCGTTCTCGCTGCATGCCACCCTAACAATAAGTCTGTTAAAAAATTTACGTACGTTGTGACGCAAGTCATTCATTAAAAAAGATTATTAAAATTGACTAGATGAAAAAAAAACAATTTTAAATTCCATCACAAGCCTTGCATACCCGGTGGATTTCAGCAGCCGAGAATATATTTCATGTACTCACGAAATGTAAGGACTGATGAAGACCATCGGCTGTTTTCGGTTAAAAAAATTCTTTAAGAAATTGAGATAGCATATAATAAGGCGCAAATTAAGAAAAAACAACTTCTCATTCTATCAAAACTAATATAACTTATTCTTATCAGGCACGGAAGCATCTGCAGACGACTGTTGCTTCTCTGAATGAGCGGGCGAAGAGCAAAGATTGCGCAGTTGGATGCTTGTAGCTCTCTCTCTCTCTCTCTCTCTCTCTCTCTCTCTCGCTCTCTCTCTCTCTTTCTTCCGCTCTCTCTTTCTTTCTTCCTCTCTCTCTCTTTCTTTCTCTCTCTCTCCCTCCGCTAATCGTCTCGGCGATCCAACGAGTAGCGTGTTCGTCGAAGAGGGTGAAGACGTTGGCACCGAGGGGCTTCTCTTTTCTAACAACAAGATAGGAAAGGAGAATGAGACAGAACGAAAGAGAGAGAGAGAGAGAGAGAGAGAGAGAATGAGAGAGAGAGAAAGCAGAGACGGGAAAGCGGGAAAGGGAGAGCGAGTATCTCTATTAGTACCCTACCCTCAATTAGAACCCCCCCCCTATCTTTGACTTCATGTGCCTTCAATAAACCAATGCACGATTGACGACACCTAAAAAGCGAGAAAATACCATTTTTGACAGGTGGCGTAACTATATCAATCACGGTATTAAATTATCTTTTTAGTACATAGGCGATTGCTTTGCACTCTTCTGCATCGATTAAAACCATTTTGATTCGATCTTAACTTTTTTTCCTCCATTTTCCTGCCTTGTTGAATTCCGTAGTATTCCATACATGGGGTACAATTTAACGTTCTTCTGTTTCTTGAAGCCACATGAAGCCAGGAATAAAAGAAAGCTGCCCAATATGGAAACGCCTATTAACTATCATTTGAGATAGGCAAAATCGTGTTTGAAACACCGAACCCTACATAGCATCACTTTAAGTACGTCTGGGCTGCGGACGAAAACTGCCGATTGAATGTATCTCGAACTGAGGGCAGCCAGCATGAAACAACATGAGATTAAATAAGAACTAGACCTAAAAGTTATCGCAGGGATGTTATTCAATGCAAATAAAATAAAATACCCATAAAAACTCACATAAGGTCAAAGAAAAAAAATCATTTTGTTCAGTACGACTAAATATGCAAAACGGGTAATTTGAGTTATTGATTTTTTTTCTCGATCAATAGTGGATCAATGAAAGCAATAATAAATTAATTTAAGTGTTTCACTATACTGAAGCAATCCCGAAAATTTCATAAACTTTCCTTCACTTTGAAGAAAAATATGCATGAAAAACCAAAATATACAGTTCTATTGCACGCTACTGTATATATATAGTTTTTTTTTGCAATCTTTCGTAAAAAAGAAGTTCAACCTCATCTTTCATGCGCTCGTCCTTTCACGCATTTCGACAAAAGTAATGGGAATTCACTTGTCAACCTCATTCGGCTCCACATCTGACTTTTAGTTTTTTCTCTCTCTCTCATTCTCTCTCTCTCTCTCTCTTTCGTTCTGTCTCATTCTCCTTTCCTATCTTATTGTTAGAAAAGAGAAGCCCCTCGGTGCCAACGTCTTCACCCTCTTCGACGAACACGCTACTCGTTGGATCGCCGAGACGATTAGCGGAGGGAGAGAGAGAGAAAGAAAGAGAGAGAGAGGAAGAAAGAAAGAGAGAGCCGAAGAAAGAGAGAGAGAGAGCGAGAGAGAGAGAGAGAGAGAGAGAGAGAGAGAGAGCTACAAGCATCCAACTGCGCAATCTTTGCTCTTCGCCCGCTCATTCAGAGAAGCAACAGTCGTCTGCAGATGCTTCCGTGCCTGATAAGAATAAGTTATATTAGTTTTGATAGAATGAGAAGTTGTTTTTTCTTAATTTGCGCCTTATTATATGCTATCTCAATTTCTTAAAGAATTTTTTTAACCGAAAACAGCCGATGGTCTTCATCAGTAATTACATTTCGTGAGTACATGAAATATATTCTCGGCTGCTGAAATCCACCGGGTATGCAAGGCTTGTGATGGAATTTAAAATTGTTTTTTTTTCATCTAGTCAATTTTAATAATCTTTTTTAATGAATGACTTGCGTCACAACGTACGTAAATTTTTTAACAGACTTATTGTTAGGGTGGCATGCAGCGAGAACGAGAGTGCTCTACTCGAAGGGCAGCACCTGCATTAAATATAGAGAATGAAAGGAGCACTAAACTCAATTGAACTCTATTTCAATTTTCGTGACCATTGTAGTTGTGTTTTTCTAAAGATGCGAATTCGATTTACTTTTTCGTTCCTTAAATAAATTTGTATTATACCCAATCGACGACTGCAAGATGCGTCTGGCAATATGGAACTTTCATTGACCGCTTTAAAAAAAAAGATTAGGAAATTTTCTGACCAGGTGGTTTGCAATGACAGAAAAAGCATATATGCAGGCAAGGAAATTCTCCGGCCGATAGTCTGGACTTGGTCGCTGTAAGCCAATTATGTAACCAAAAATAAGAGATGGGAGGAGAGTCACACTAAAAGCAATGGAAATAACAGCATTCCGGAAAAGTGACGAGTATAAAACTGTGTTTCCACGATCAGACAATTGCGCACGTGAAAATTCATGGTTCAATTGCTTATTTTGCTTAGATAAAGGGGGAGAGAGATTGGGAGAGTCGAAGAGAGAGAGAGAGAGCGCGAGACAGAGAGAGAGAGAGAGAGAGAGAGAGAGAGAGAGAGAGGGTAAGATACTATATGAATTGATTTTTGATAATGGAACATTTACGAAAAATAAATGACATGAAATGGTCTAACATTGAAGAAGATATCCGCCGAAAAAAACAGCTTTTATATTCCCATTCAATTGATGGCTTAATTTATGATTCGCAAAGAAAACGGTACTCTTTTGTCGGATGTTTCCTTTTGAGGAGCACGAAACTCAACCCTAACCTATTTTTCTCTAAATCAAATGTTCTCTCGCCATTGTTTCAGGAAAAATGGCGCGAATTCAAGATTGACTTTTTTTTAGCTCCTTTAAATAATTTTCATTGAACCGAATCCTCGACTGCTATATAGGTACGTCCCTTTGAGTGCTGCTTAGGAAATAAATAAATAAAATAGATAAAATTTTCTGGCCAGGTGGTTTGCCCTGCCAGAACAATAATATACGCAGGCAAGGCTAATTCCACATTGATAAATAAAAAAATTTATTTAAAAATACATGGAAATAACTTAATGCTTGAACGATTTGCCTAGCCAAAGTCCCGGCGTTATGAACATGTAACATTTAAAAAGCACATTTTTTTTTGGTATTTATTAATCAGTAATTGTTCATTCCTATTTAATCATTACTTTACGGTAACATAAAAAAATCTTTCTTGTTCCTATCTTCGGGCCAATCCTGCCGAACTTCACCTTCAAGTTTGTGAGAAGGTGACCGATTTTATCCTTCCCTCTAATTCTCTTTCTCTCTTTCTCTCTTTCTCCTCTTTCTCTCTCTTTCTCTCTTTCTCTCTTTCTCTCTCTCTCTCTCTCTCTCTTTCTCTTTCTATCTCTCTCTCTCTCTCTTTCTCTCTCTCTCTTTCTCTCTTTCTTTCTCTCTCTCTCTCTTTCTTTCTCTTTCTCTCCAAAACAAACGGTTCTCTTTTGTCCAATACTTCCTTTCAAGGATCACTAAACTCTACCCTAACATATTTCTCTCTAAATCGAATGCCCTCGTGTCCGGGAAAATGGCGCCAATTCAAAATTTTTTACTCTCTTAAATTACTTTTTATTATTCCAAATTGACCATTGCAAGATGCGACTAGCAATATTTAATTTGTCTTTACTGGTCAGGAAATAAAAAATTGGATATGTTCTTACCATGTGGTTTGCACTGACAGAAAAGGCATATATGCAGACAAGAGAATTCTACTCTTGCTAAAAGTCGATTACATGATGCGAATATAAATAACTTGTAAGCTTGTATGATTTAACTCTCCAAACGCTGATGAGAGATTTATATCACAAATGTCTTCTTTTCTTGGGATCGATCTTTGAAAAATGTGAATAACAGTTTTCCATTTCCTTCTTGCTCTCATTGCTAAAAATTTGATTCGAGAAATTCCATGAATGCATGCAGATGAAAATGGAAGCGTTAATTAATTTATTAAAGACGGTATTTAATAAATGTTTTTATTGCATAAATTAGGTGGACCGGTTAAATCGTCACAACAATTTCCGTTCGAAATCAACTAATTGGTCGATAAGGCAGCTGCTTCTTCTTTTTTAGTGCGTCATGGGGGAGGATACGGTAGACGACGATTTCTAAAAGTAGCACGAATGCAGAGAGCGCGACGAGACCAGCAATGAAGATGGCGGGAAGTTCGAGAGAGGAGAGAGTCATGGGCATGTAGACGAAGGGAGGCTCGATGGGGACGAGGCGGCGGGGGCGGTGAGTGAAGCGACGCCACCAGAAGGAGTCCACCTGGGTAGAGAGAGGGAGAGAGAGAGAGCGAGAGAGTTGGAGAGAGAAGAGAGGAGAGAGAGGGGGAGAGAGAAAAAGTTGGAGAGCGAGAGAGAGCGAGAGAGAGAGAGACAAAGATAGAGAAAGGAAAGAAGAAGAGAGTTAAAGAGAGAAAGAATTGGAGAGAGGGAGTGTGTGTGATAGAGAGAGAGTTGGAGGAGGAGAGAGAGGGCAGATAAAAGAAATGAGATAGTAATAGAGAGAGAGGCAGTGAGAGAGAGTGAGAGAATCGGAAAGGAAAAGAGAGAGAGAGAGAAAGAGAGAGAGAGAGAGAGAAAGAGAATGAAAGGAGTACGACACTCAATTGTACTCTATCCCAATTTTTGTGGCAAGTGTAGTAGCATCTCTCTAAAACGCATGCTCTATCGCGCTTTCGTCAAATGGCGCAAATTCAATATATACTTTTTTTTTAAATTATAAATAAATTTTTATTATAACGATTCGACTGCAACAAGCTTCTGGCAAGATGGAATTTTCCTCGGCTGCTTTGAAAAAAAAATAGGAAATTTTCTGATCAGGTGGTTTGTAATGACAGAAAATGGATTTATGCAGGCAAGGCGAATTCTGCTTTGCTAACACCAACAATCGATTGCGTTTATAATCAAATAATTTGTATGCTTATATGGTTTAACTGGCCAAGAGTCTGGCGTTGTGAGGCGCTGATTACATAAATTGCTTTTTTTCTTTGCGTTGTCCACCAACAGTTTTTTTAATGGCGGGAGTTTCAAATAATGGCGTGATCCTTTTTTCTTTTAAAAATAAACCAAACTTTTCCATTTCGATCTGGTTGTCATTGCTACAAATTTGTTCAGTAACTACTCTGCTCTAGAAGTCGGACGGAGAGCCGAACGAGGCCGACAACTTCATTCAAATTACGATTGTCGACGTGGACAGAGAGGACAAGCGAGCTGAGGTTATGATGAAGAAAGATTTTTTTCCAATTTTAAATCGTTTGTGATTTTTCTTACAATTCACTACCCCTTCTTTCTGTGTATGTACATATATCCACTGTAATTGAGTTCCAACCTATCCTTAGCCATAGGTTTAAATGAATGAAATCTCGGCCAGACATGGTCAAAAGTCAGAGAAAGCTATAACGACAAGAAGGAGAAATATGGATGACGCTTTCCAGATTGAAAAAGAGAAGGAGAAAATGTTTCCTTTTTCACATTGAAGGAAGAAAATTTAATTTAATATAACAAATAGAGCTTGCATTTAACCTTTTTTTTCTCGTTCAAATGAATTAATCCATTTTGTCCTCACAATCAAAGACCCGTTGGTTTTCACACGACCGCAGCGAATAAAATGACTAGATAAAATGCAACTTCGAGCACGCGCACCCTTTATTGTGAGTGGCCAATTGTAAGAAGAAAAAATCAATAAAAGTTACCAGTGAAAATCGATATTCAGTGCGTTTACCTACGTTAGTGTGTGGTGAGACAGAATTCTCTCTTTCTCCCTGTCTCTCTCTCTGTCTCTATCTCATTCTCTGCCTCTCTCTCGCTTTCTGCCTATGTTTCTCTGTTTCTCTCTCTCTCCCTCTCTCTCTCTCTGTTTCTCTCCCTTTCTGTTTCTGTTTCTCTCTACCTCTCTCTCTCTCACCACTCAATCACTCCAGGTTATACTTTTTCCAATCTTATTGTTTCTCTCTCTCTCTCTCTCTCGCTCTATTCCTCTCTCGTTCTCTCTCTCTTCCTCTCTCTCTCTCTCTCTCTCTCTCTCTCTCTCTCTCCAAAAGACTAATAAAAGCAGAGAAACAACCAGACCGAGAAAAAAAATCCCGATTACGATAGTCGACGTGAACAGAGAGGACGAGCTAATAAGGACGAAGTGGAACTTTCAAGGAGAGTTTGCAAAGAAGAAAAAATTATGCAATAATTTTAAACAAAGTATGTTCTAAAAAGAAAAGAATATCTCTATAAGTTGTAAAAAAAAAATTGAAAGACCAAAGATAAACAATAATATTCATGATAATGTACAATATCGATCCTACAGTAATCTTTTCCCGTCTATCCAAAAATTCAATGCCGTTTGACAAACAGAATACTCCTTTTACAAGGATCTACTTGGCGTCTATCTGAATCACTGGAATTAATATTAATTAATCGCTTTAAAACTCAATACACTAATTTGCACAAAAACTACATTCGCATGAATAAAACGCATTTTGTAAGAAAAGTTTTCTATTATATTCGAATGACTGCCAGAAGAGAGGACGAGAAGAGCGAGAATGGAGCAGTGCGAAAGGAACAAATAAGGGGGCAGGAAATGCAAACCACCGGGTTCACATCGTAGAAAAACACGAGAAGAGACTACGAAAGCGAGGGCTGAAGTACTCGAATGGGAACGGCGACAGCGAGCCAACATCTTCCAGGCATCTGTGAACGTGGAAGACGCCGCCAAGTGCTCGTGTACCTTTTGCCCCCGGCGATTTCAGCAACAAGAGCACGACTACTGCTTGGTCTCTGAGCAGCAAGAGCAGGACTACTGCTGCCGGGCACTATGGTTGCATCCTCTGAAGGTTCTTGGAACTCGACTGCGCGACGGCCTGGCGGAGAAGATGCCCGACTTGGAATGTGCACCTTGCATCTCCCACAGCAAGGATTTTGCTCATATGATTCTGAGCGAGACGGTAACCACTTCATGTCAACATTCATTTATAACACATTGTATTCCTTTATGATACAAGAACATAGCATCGCTCATTGAACTACACAAAATATTCAATATTTCTCGACTAAATATGCTCAAATAAATGACTATTAAACTAAGGTAGCCATCGCGTCTGCTGATCTTGGGGAGTTTGACGGCCGCCCAGCAGAAGCCGACCATGCCAGAGAAGCGATAAGACTATGAGTTCTTCTAATCTAACTATGTTTAGATCGATACTTATAATGACAACAATTATAACATAAAAAGCAAATTACAGAATGGAGCCTACAGACTTTTTGTGGCAAGATACCTCGGGCCACTCGGAAGGCATAAGCGAGTGCGCCTACCAGCATGTGCAGTGCAAGCGGTTCGAGAGTACTTCTTACAAGGGATTCCTGGAAGGAGAAATTATTCCTAGTGATGAAGAATGATTAACTATTCGAATAAAGATCTTTTCAATTTGTACTCTGAATAATAACAACAAGGAATGTTTAATAACTACCAAGGAATGGGCTATTACCTTAAGATTTCTTTAGTTATTCCAGTGATAAATGAAAACCAGCTCATGATCTAATGACATTCAGAAAGAAAGCGCCAACAATAAGGCCACGCTTTCTTCGAAGTCATAATAACTTCAAATAGTAAAGGCACTGTGAAATTCCTCTCAATCTTCTTGTTATCTTCCATTTCCATGCAAACCTTAGGATCATCATTACGAGCGAGGAACACGAAAACAACGTTCGTTTTTAGTTTAAACTTCATTTTTAGAACTAATGAACAATAACTTATGAAAAAAAACTTTGCGCCAATCTTTTTCTCTCCAAAGGTTGCAATGGCTGCTATGCAATGAACACCATAAAGAAGGGAACCTTGTGAACGGCTGAGCCGTTGTTGATGACCAGCGATAGCATGGCATTCAGCCCGCCCGCGTCGTACACAGCCAGAGTCTCTCGCTGACAGACATGCTCGAGGAGTTTCACGCACTGCTCGTCAGCTGAATATGAGCAAAAGGTTAAGAACTAAAAGTATTTTCAGAGGTGGCCTCATAAGAAGCAGCATGCACAGCTACTCGATCATTATTAACTGAAGAGAACATATCTACAGGCGTATTCATTCTGGAAGACTACCTAAGAGCCTTTCGTAATGACGGATAAAAAATAAGCACTTTTTGGTTTCGCATTGCACACAAAATAACACAGAACTGAAGCTGTTGTTAGCATTCCAAGCACTTTCGAAGTAACATATAAAAGAATAAGAATGAACCTGAAGGTTTCTTTCGGAGAAGCCGGTCTGCAGCCATTCCAGCAGCGTGTCCAGGTCAATGCCCATGGCAGGAGTGGATACTCAAAAAGAAAAAAAAATTCATTTAACAATGAATTGCATAATAAGCATGCAACATTCAATTCAAGCTTCGTGAAAATGTCAACAGCAGCATTAACCAAACAACCTGCCTAATTTGCTAAACCATTGCGCTTTAGTAGCAAATAGTGGCGATAACAGTTTTCAATGTTTAGAAAGCAAAATATGTTTGAAATCATCTAAAAGACGTTAAATGCTGAAACTGTACTTATATAAAATTAAAAAAACTGCAAGGCGTATTAAACCGAATACCTTAAAGGAAAAGCTAGCTATCAGTTTTACTTAATAATCAACTGCTCATCCGTTCAATCCTAGCTTCGCGAAAAAGTCAACAGTAGAATTAACCGAAAGACCTGTCTAATACGCTTAGCCATGGCACTTTAGAAGTAAATCCAACAGCGAAAGGGAATTTCAAACAGGATGTGACAATTCTGAATCGCATGGGCAATAAGGGCAGGAAGTTGTTACGCAGCTTATTTATGGCAAAAACTTTGCAATAACAGCACTTCAGACAGTGTATATTCCAAAAATAGTTTTAATAGCGAAAAAAACATGAGGAAATAAAATAATAACACCAAGGAAAAATATGACATCAACAGAAACATTTTCGAAAGTCATCGAAAAGGACGCGCAAAAATTTGGCAAATTGCCAAAATTTGAATTTTTACACTATTCACCGGCCATTTCTGCGGCTGCTCTACACCGTAGTTTTTTATTCTTCGTCAGGGACTTCGTGGTTGGAGTTTTTCCCTTATGAGCTCCTTTAAATGGTTAATTTTTTGTAGAATTAAAAAATCCTGTCTTTACATATCTCCGGGAAGATCTGATTTGCACAAGAAAGATAGTTTTTTTTTAATATTTCCATAACTTAACTATTAAATACAAATTATAAAATTTACAAAAAAGATATGAATCATCCAAAACGTATGGTTTCCATTTCCTGCTGATTAACTGAAGATTTTCTGTAATGCAGGATCCGATGTCTTGCATTGTTTTAGAATGTCTAGTACATTTTATGACCTTACAATTAATATGTATATTAACTTTTATTTCACTGATTCGAGAACGGGAAATGCTAGAAGGAGAATGAACATCGTCAAACTCCAAGTAAATGTTTTTTTTGCGTATTGCATAAATTAATTGCTGTCTACCAATAAAACTAGTTTGCTTATATTAATTACTCACTATATATATAAAAATATATATTCATAATCTCTTTGTACCAGAAATTGATGTTTGATAAAGGATGACTCCTTTTACCACGATCTACCTCTCATTATCCCTGAATCACCAGAACCGTTTTTTTTATCTATTCGATCATTCACGCCTAGAAGTAGCAACATAAGCAGGCGATAAGAACAAATACTGTGGCAAGAAATGCAAACCACCGGGTGGCGGTCACTTCGTGGAATATCACTGGAAAGCATTGCAGTCTTTTCATATTTGCCGCGGCAGATAGAGCATGGTAAAATGCGGTCATACATTTCATTTGATTATTTATTTATTTATTTTTGAAATTTCAAATGATTTATTTTATAACTTGTATTTTCAAAACATTAAAAGTAATTAAAATTCATTGCCTACATCTTTATTCACTTTGAATGACTGAAAAGTATAGCTGTCTTCACATCTTAAATTCACAGATGTAATTTTTAAAATGCGCATTTTTAAGGAAATTATTAATCATAATTTTTTTTTTTAAATTTCTATTTAGTCATTAATTTACGGTAACATTAAAAACGTCTTTCTTGTTCATATCTTTGAGCTAATCCTGCGTCGTCTTATTTTAAGAGACGCTGAAGTTTGTGAGAAGGTGACCGATTTTCTCTTTATAACTCTTTTTTTTCCTCTTTGTACTCCGTTTTGTTCATCTCTCTCTCTCTCTCTCTCTCTCTCTCTCTCTATCTCTCCAAAACAAACTGTACTCTTTTGTCGGATATTTCCTTTCAGAGAGCACAAAACTCTACCATACCATATTTCTATCTAATATTGTAAATCGAATTCCCTCGCATCCTTGTGTCCGGGAAAATGGCACGAATTCAAGATTTTTTGGCTCTGTTAAATAATTTTTTATTATAAATGGACGATTGCAAAATGCGTCTAGCAATATGGAATTTCCCCTTTGGAAATGTTTTTTTTAATAGTAAATGTTCACACCAGGTGGTTTGCCCTGACATAAAAAGAATATACAGTCCCGCCCAGGATCTTGGTACCAAGGATGCGTCGGACGCATCGGACGCATCCATTGCATCCTCGTTAATAACTATTTTACTAGGAAAAACTAAAATGTTTTGAATGGTACATTAGTTTGCTTATTGAGAAAGGATGCTACTGATAAAGAATCGATATTTTTTTATCATTTGATAAGGAGTTATCAGTTTTTGAATATAAAAACTTTCATTTTTAATATTTTTCAATGAAATTTTTCCTGTACCATTATTTTGTCTCTACTCATATCCACAAATAATTAAATAAGAGATTTTATCATTGATAAGTGATATCACCAAACCAGACATGATCACATATGATCATGTGCTTTAAAGATTCACCAAACGATCCGGAATCTAAATGTGAAAATCGTTTTCAAAACAAAGCATCCGTTAAAAATGTATTTTTGATTTTATTTTGGAGTCGCTAAAAGTTGGGGAGTGCAGTTTGAAATGCCCTCGTTCAGAGAATTCATGAAATACAGAATTCATAAAATACGGCCCACAGTTTTATTGTGCGTGGAGCCTTCGAGCTGCTCAGCAGTTCTTTTCTTTTTTCTGTGTTCCGTTTTCCCTTTTTCTTGCGTATTTGTTTACGTGTGTTTTTTTATATTTCTTGTCAATTTACTCTCCTCTTCTACTTTCAACTGATGTCGAACCGGCGTCGCTCTCACTGCTTTGTGTGCGATGCGCCGTCCGCATCGCAGTCACTTGGCTGCCAGCAGAACTGCGATTAGATCAGTCTTGTTTCATATTACTTTTCGTCACCTTTAATACGGTGTGTGGCTTGTGGAGTAGTATTTCTAGACCTCCGCGCGTGGCGGTGGGAAGTTGATGTTGCCTCTGCTTCTGCTAT
Organism: Allodiplogaster sudhausi; assembly: GCA_945643635.1. Classification (NCBI taxonomy): domain Eukaryota; kingdom Metazoa; phylum Nematoda; class Chromadorea; order Rhabditida; family Diplogasteridae; genus Allodiplogaster; species Allodiplogaster sudhausi. Next base: position 768,052 of record CALZFC010000265.1, on the reverse strand, counting down.
TTTCGACTCCCCGAGCACGCTTCATGCGAGGATCATCTTCCAATTTCACATATGGTGTTTAGTTTGTTTGTTTGTCCACATCTGTTATAAGCTTGCAGCATTCATTTTTCATAAAAAGCTTTGTTACTACTATTGAAAATTTATTACTTTCTTTTGGCAACTGTTTCGTTTTACAAAAGTGCAGCTGTCATCTTATTTTTATTGCAACCAGTGGAAATTTATTCCTTTATCAAGCTGAGCATTAACGCAAAAATAGTTTTCGAGTACTAAAGCGAGTGGATGGTCTCTTGAAAATTTATTACTTTCTTTTGGTGAACATTAACACTTAACGATTGGTAACTAGCTTGCTAAATAACGTAAGCAGTTATTAAAAATAAGACAGGATGATGCAACACATTCTCAGTGTGGTTGGCATAGTAGTTGTGCAGGGGGGACTCATTCTCATCTCTTTCTTCATCCAAGTGTCTTCCCTGCATTTCATCATCCTCCTCATCCTGTTCAGAGTGGACGCTCCGATGTCGACGATATGGGGAAGGGTCTCCACGCTCCTGTGAAATAGCTGTGAGGGGGCTTCTGGTTACTCCTTATCCCTTCTCCTTCTTCTTTTGCCGTTCAGCGTAGTTATTAAGAGAGCCTGTCTGAGATACTCGATCATGGGGGTGCAGGGAACAAAAATATTTTTTTTATTTTAATTTGCTTTACAGGGGTCATGCAGCATCATGAGAGCTTCTAAAAAAAACTTTTTTCAAAATTTTTTTTTGAAGGTATGACTACAGTATGCCTTGATTTACCGAAAATATTCATTTGATCGTAAAGTTCGTAAAAGCTAACCAAACAAAATTTTGAAAGTATAGTTAGATTCGTCATCGAAAGGCGCACAAAAAAGTCATAGAAAGGTTTTCATAAAAGTTTCATTGAAAGGTCGAAATGAGCACTTTTCTTATTGGAATGTGCCATTAGAGACCTTAGCAGTCATTTGGGTGCGCTCTAACCATAACCATCTGAAAGAGTGGAAATGTATTCCTTTATCAAGCTGAGCATTAACACCAAAATAGTTTTCGAGTACTAAAGCGAGTGGATGGTCTCTTATACGCTTGCAGCATTCATTTTTTATATAAAAAGCTTGGTTGCAACTTTTGAAAATTTATTACTTTCTTTTGGTGAACATTACCACTTAACGATTGGTAACTAGCTTGATAAATAACGTAAGCAGTTATTAAAAATAAGACAGGATGATGCAACACTAACTATTCGATATCATCAAAGACATTGAATGAGCTATCATTCTCAGTGTGGTTGGCATAGTAGTTGTGCAGGGGGGGGCTCAGTCTTGTTTCACATTACTTTTCGTCACCTTTAATACGGTGTGTGGCTTTGTGGAGTAGTATTTCTAGACCTCCGCGCGTGGCGGTGGGAAGTTGATGTTGCCTCTGCTTCTGCTATTTTCGTCTCCTCGAACACGCTTCATGCGAGGATCATCTGGCGAATTCGGATACTGCGTTTTGTTTCTCCATCTTTCTTTCCTTTTATAGACTTGCAGCATTCATTCGCATGTGCCATATGGTATTGTTGCAACTAGTGAAGATTTATTCCTTTCGAAATTGAGCATTAACACAACAATAGTTCCGGAGTACTAATTATAACTAATGAGCAAATAGTTCAAAAAAATTAACGTGAAATTAATGGCGAATCCGATGAAATAAAAACTGTTTGAAGAGCAAGAGTCTAAAAAAAGTTACATTGATTCATCTCAATCAGCGCGTAAATGCGAGTGCACCAGGTTCAGGTCAAAATTCGAAAACATATGTATCCTTCGATTTTCTTCATAACAACATATTTTATGTCATTTTTTCTCCTCTTTCTTTTAACCTATTATCCAGGTTCAGCCCGTATCGGGAAATAGATGAAGTGCTCAAAAAAAAATTTTTGAAAATTGAAAATGCATAAAACTGGTTGAAAATGAAAATTTTCAGGAAACTCGTCAACGACGTTTTTGTGCGCTGTCCGAATACACATCAGTTAAAAAAAATAAAATTCAAAAATATTGAGTTTAAAGAAAGTTATATAGACTTAAACATTTTGCATACTTTTGCATGCCCAGACTTCTTCTTCTTCTTCTTCTTCTTCTTCTCTCTTTCTTCTTCTTCTTCTTCTCTCTTTCTTCTTCTTCTTCTTCTTCTTCTTCTTCTTCTTCTTCTTCTTCTTCTTCTTCTTCTTCTTCTTCTTCTTCTTCTTCTTCTTCTTCTTCTTCTTCTTCTTCTTCTTCTTCTTCTTCTTCTTCTTCTTCTTCTTCTTCTTCTTCTTCTTCTTCTTCTTCTTCTTCTTCTTCTCTCTTTCTTCTTCTTCTTCTTCTTCTCTCTTTCTTCTTCTTCTTCTTCTTCTCTCTTTCTTCTTCTTCTTCTTCTTCTCTCTTTCTTCTTCTTCTTCTTCTTCTTCTTCTTCTTCTTCTTCTTCTTCTTCTTCTTCTTCTTCTTCTTCTTCTTCTTCTTCTTCTTCTTCTTCTTCTTCTTCTTCTTCTTCTTCTTCTTCTTCTTCTTCTTCTTCTTCTTCTTCTTCTTCTTCTTCTTCTTCTTCTTCTTCTTCTTCTTCTTCTTCTTCTTCTTCTTCTTCTTCTTCTTCTTCTTCTTCTTCTTCTTCTTCTTCTTCTTCTTCTTCTTCTTCTTCTTCTTCTTCTTCTTCTTCTTCTTCTTCTTCTTCTTCTTCTTCTTCTTCTTCTTCTTCTTCTTCTTCTTCTTCTTCTTCTTCTTCTTCTTCTTCTTCTTCTTCTTCTTCTTCTTCTTCTTCTTCTTCTTCTTCTTCTTCTTCTTCTTCTTCTTCTTCTTCTTCTTCTTCTTCTTCTTCTTCTTCTTCTTCTTACATCTTTATTCACTTTGAATGACTGAAAAGTATAGCTGTCTTCACATCTTAAATTCACAGATGTAATTTTTAAAATGCGCATTTTTAAGGAAATTATTAATCATAATTTTTTTTTTAAATTTCTATTTAGTCATTAATTTACGGTAACATTAAAAACGTCTTTCTTGTTCATATCTTTGAGCTAATCCTGCGTCGTCTTATTTTAAGAGACGCTGAAGTTTGTGAGAAGGTGACCGATTTTCTCTTTATAACTCTTTTTTTTCCTCTTTGTACTCCGTTTTGTTCATCTCTCTCTCTCTCTCTCTCTCTCTCTCTATCTCTCCAAAACAAACTGTACTCTTTTGTCGGATATTTCCTTTCAGAGAGCACAAAACTCTACCATACCATATTTCTATCTAATATTGTAAATCGAATTCCCTCGCATCCTTGTGTCCGGGAAAATGGCACGAATTCAAGATTTTTTGGCTCTGTTAAATAATTTTTTATTATAAATGGACGATTGCAAAATGCGTCTAGCAATATGGAATTTCCCCTTTGGAAATGTTTTTTTTAATAGTAAATGTTCACACCAGGTGGTTTGCCCTGACATAAAAAGAATATACAGTCCCGCCCAGGATCTTGGTACCAAGGATGCGTCGGACGCATCGGACGCATCCATTGCATCCTCGTTAATAACTATTTTACTAGGAAAAACTAAAATGTTTTGAATGGTACATTAGTTTGCTTATTGAGAAAGGATGCTACTGATAAAGAATCGATATTTTTTTATCATTTGATAAGGAGTTATCAGTTTTTGAATATAAAAACTTTCATTTTTAATATTTTTCAATGAAATTTTTCCTGTACCATTATTTTGTCTCTACTCATATCCACAAATAATTAAATAAGAGATTTTATCATTGATAAGTGATATCACCAAACCAGACATGATCACATATGATCATGTGCTTTAAAGATTCACCAAACGATCCGGAATCTAAATGTGAAAATCGTTTTCAAAACAAAGCATCCGTTAAAAATGTATTTTTGATTTTGTTTTGGAGTCGCTAAAAGTTGGGGAGTGCAGTTTGAAATGCCCTCGTTCAGAGAATTCATGAAATACAGAATTCATAAAATACGGCCCACAGTTTTATTGTGCGTGGAGCCTTCGAGCTGCTCAGCAGTTCTTTTCTTTTTTCTGTGTTCCGTTTTCCCTTTTTCTTGCGTATTTGTTTACGTGTGTTTTTTTATATTTCTTGTCAATTTACTCTCCTCTTCTACTTTCAACTGATGTCGAACCGGCGTCGCTCTCACTGCTTTGTGTGCGATGCGCCGTCCGCATCGCAGTCACTTGGCTGCCAGCAGAACTGCGATTAGATCAGTCTTGTTTCATATTACTTTTCGTCACCTTTAATACGGTGTGTGGCTTGTGGAGTAGTATTTCTAGACCTCCGCGCGTGGCGGTGGGAAGTTGATGTTGCCTCTGCTTCTGCTATTTTCGACTCCCCGAGCACGCTTCATGCGAGGATCATCTTCCAATTTCACATATGGTGTTTAGTTTGTTTGTTTGTCCACATCTGTTATAAGCTTGCAGCATTCATTTTTCATAAAAAGCTTTGTTACTACTATTGAAAATTTATTACTTTCTTTTGGCAACTGTTTCGTTTTACAAAAGTGCAGCTGTCATCTTATTTTTATTGCAACCAGTGGAAATTTATTCCTTTATCAAGCTGAGCATTAACGCAAAAATAGTTTTCGAGTACTAAAGCGAGTGGATGGTCTCTTGAAAATTTATTACTTTCTTTTGGTGAACATTAACACTTAACGATTGGTAACTAGCTTGCTAAATAACGTAAGCAGTTATTAAAAATAAGACAGGATGATGCAACACATTCTCAGTGTGGTTGGCATAGTAGTTGTGCAGGGGGGACTCATTCTCATCTCTTTCTTCATCCAAGTGTCTTCCCTGCATTTCATCATCCTCCTCATCCTGTTCAGAGTGGACGCTCCGATGTCGACGATATGGGGAAGGGTCTCCACGCTCCTGTGAAATAGCTGTGAGGGGGCTTCTGGTTACTCCTTATCCCTTCTCCTTCTTCTTTTGCCGTTCAGCGTAGTTATTAAGAGAGCCTGTCTGAGATACTCGATCATGGGGGTGCAGGGAACAAAAATATTTTTTTTTTTTTAATTTGCTTTACAGGGGTCATGCAGCATCATGAGAGCTTCTAAAAAAAACTTTTTTCAAAATTTTTTTTTGAAGGTATGACTACAGTATGCCTTGATTTACCGAAAATATTCATTTGATCGTAAAGTTCGTAAAAGCTAACCAAACAAAATTTTGAAAGTATAGTTAGATTCGTCATCGAAAGGCGCACAAAAAAGTCATAGAAAGGTTTTCATAAAAGTTTCATTGAAAGGTCGAAATGAGCACTTTTCTTATTGGAATGTGCCATTAGAGACCTTAGCAGTCATTTGGGTGCGCTCTAACCATAACCATCTGAAAGAGTGGAAATGTATTCCTTTATCAAGCTGAGCATTAACACCAAAATAGTTTTCGAGTACTAAAGCGAGTGGATGGTCTCTTATACGCTTGCAGCATTCATTTTTTATATAAAAAGCTTGGTTGCAACTTTTGAAAATTTATTACTTTCTTTTGGTGAACATTACCACTTAACGATTGGTAACTAGCTTGATAAATAACGTAAGCAGTTATTAAA
>CALZFC010000265.1:752500-757500 GCA_945643635.1 Allodiplogaster sudhausi | reverse complement strand
GTTTATTATTTTCTTTGAAAGCTTTTCTTTGAAAATAAAGCAGACCTCATCCTTCATAAGCTCGTCATCGCTGTTCACGTCGACAATCGTAATGGGAATGTACTTGTCGCCCTCGTTCGCCTCTCCGTCCGACTTGTAGACGACCGTACCTTTCGTCTTCGCAAGCAGTGCGGTTAGCCGGCTTAAAAATGAAATTTTCTTCACTCTCTCTCTCTCTGAATGTGTTTTAGAGAGATGCAACTACAAAGGTTCTAAAAATGACATTCGTGCTCTTCAAATGGCCTTTTCTCACTTTTAAATATAAAAAAAAGTTAGTCATTTAATGAAAAGAACAAATATATCTTTAATCTCTCTATTAATTGAATATAACATTATGAATTAATTAATTAACATATATATATATATATAATATGTTAATTAATTATATAATAAAAATTAAAATAACTCACTGAAAATGCCGCTCGTTGATGATACGACCAAAGTGCTCGGATTTGGTGAGATCGCCCATGCCGCCGAAGCCGGCCGTGAGTGCGGCGATGACCTTTGGCTTCGTGGCGGGAGTCACGAGGAGCTGTCGTTTAATTTTTTTTGGCATTTTAAATTCCCGCCAATTTTGGAAAGACTCGCTAAAATAATTGCGCCCCTTATAATAAATAAAAAGAAAAATTTATTAAATTATAAAACAAATTATCAGCGAAAACAATAGCGATAATAATTAACTGCTAGGATTCATTTAAAGGAGCTCGAACACCCTCAGCCGTAATCAATTTTCATGACTACAGCAGGAATCGCACTCTCTATAAATCGCATGCGCTCTCTCACGCTTTTCTAAAGCAAAAAGGTGGGAATTCAAACGTAGGCAAGAATCTTGGTCTCTTCATAGATGGACCAAACCTTATTTTTATAAATAAAAAATAAAAATAAATAAATAAATAAAAAGAATACATACATAATCGGCCGAGATGCATATCTGCCCCGCGTTGTGCAGCTTGGCACGCACGATGGCGCCCGCTGTCACGGCGCGATCCGCCGAATCGTCCACGAACACGGGAATGTAGGACAAAGGGCCGTCTTTTTGGTTTCCATTTATTTCATTTTATTTTTTTTATTTTTCATTATTATTATTATCTGTTATTAATCTTTTTTATTTTAATTATTTATCTACTACTTTACTTTTATTTTAATTCGTTTCAACAAAATAATACTCTTATTATTGCTTCGTTCGAGATCCATATCACGGCTTTTTTTCTCGACCATAAAGCTATTTATGAAAAAATAAATAAAATAAATTTCAAATTTGAAAATTACTTCTTCCCGCCGAGCTCGAGCGTCACGGGAGTGAGATGGCGCGCAGCGGCCGTCATGACAATCTTCGCCACGGGCGGGCAGCCCGTGTAGAGGATGTGATCAAATCTGGAAAAAACAGTTTCTATTTTTTCGCTCTCTCTTTCTCTCTCTCTCTCTCTTTCTCCCTCTCTCCCTTTCTCTCTCTCTCTCTCTCTCTCTCTCTCTCTCTCTCTCTCTTGTTCCCTCACTCTCTCTCTCTCTTTTCCTCTCTCTCTATATCTCTCTCTCCCACCCCTCTCGCTCCTCTCTCTCCTTCTATCTATCTCTCTCTATCTCTCTCTCTCTCTCTCTCTCTCTCTGTTTCTCTCTCCCTCTCGCCATCTCCAAATGTCTGAACGACCTCTCTCTAAGCAGTGCCGTTGTCTCAGGGATGGCGCCCTCGACGCAAGCGACTTCTTCCTGCACCATAAAGTACTTTACATGGGCACTTCTCAAACGTATGTAAGTATACTACCCCTACCCCCCAAAATTCAATTCCATGTCAGGGGTTTGAGGCCCACGGCGCACTAGAATAATGTCAAAGTCCATATATACAGATTCCTGCAGAGGATCTTGTTTCCATAACCAAGGAAAAGGCTCGGACGACTCGGACCCTGGTTGCATCCTCGCTCATAACAATTGTTATTGGAAACCGTAAAATATTATAAATGGCAGATTTGTTTGTTTATATGAACGAAAAACGATAATTTATATTCATTTGATAACAACTTAAAATGTCGCTTGTTCATAGTAGTTTAGGATGTTTTGAATAAATTATATCGAAGGAGTAGAATTACTCATTGAATATATAGGGATGCAATGACGCGCAAACCACAGGGTCAACTGAGATTCTCTATTTTGCAAATGATTTTTCTTTTTTTTCGATTCAGCAAAGTTTGGCGAATCTTCACAGCAAATGAACATGAGTGATTATGAACTCTCTCATTTGGTGATATACCTTATCGATGATTAAATCTACTAATTTAATTATTCCGGTATGTGGGTAGCGAAAGAAAATATTGGTATAGTGCAAATTGTTTGGAAATTATATATATATATTATATAAATATATAAATATGTGTATATATTTACATATATAATAGTTATATATAAATATATGTATATGTTTATATAAATATATATCATATCTGCCGATAAAAAAGACTCCCGACCTCCTTGAAGTACTTTGGAATGAGCTCAGCAATCTTGCGCGAGTACGCGGCGGCCATCTCGGACGGCTTCAGGATCACCGTGTTGCCTAAGTAAGTGTGTACATAATGAATGGCTGACATATATACAATTTTTTTTCTGCTATCACAAGAATGGCCAAGTCCGAATCCACTGGGAAACAATCAATTGCCAACACCACCCACGAAACAATAATTATATATTTTATTACTTCTTATAATGATATTTTGTATGTTTCACTATTATTATTTTTCTTTATTGATTAATTTTCTAGATATATTTTCTTCCTTTTCTCTCTCTCTCCTCTCTCTCTCCTCTCTCTCACCCTTCTCTCTTTCTCTCTCTTCTCTACCTCTCTCTTCTGTCTCTCTTCTTTCTTTCTCTCTCTCTCTCTCGTCCCCACCTGCCGCGAGTGCGTGCGCCATCGGCGACGTCGTCGAGAGCGGAAAGTTCCACGGGCCGATGACGAGGACGACGCCGAGTGGCTCGGGCACGAGGAGCACCGAGTCCGTGTCCGCGGAGAAGGGCGCCGGCGTTGCGAGCTAAGGTCATTAAAGCTAGGGTTAACGTTAAGGCTAGGGTTAAGTCTAAGGTCTTAGGTTAAGGCTCAGCTTAAGACTGCCGAGGATAATGCCGGGGCTAAGGCTAAGACTAAGGAGAACTGTACAGGCCAAAGGAAGCCTCCATCGATTTGAAGCAAGTCTGCAAGAATTTTTCACTCTCTTTCTAGCGCGCCGATTTAGGATTACTAGGTGTTAAGATTAAGGCAATACAAAGACTAATTCTAAGATTAATACTAAGGTTAAGGTTAAGATAAACATTAAGATTAAGGCTAAGGTTAAGGCTTAGATTAAGGCTTAGATTAAGGCTAAGGTTAAGGCTAAGGTAAAGGCTTAGGTTAAGACTAAGCCTAAGGCTAAGGTTACGGTTAAGGCCAAGCTCGCCACCTTCTTTGGGGCCGCCCACTCGTCCATATGCTCAAGAAGATGCCGTGTCTTGCCGATCGTAGAGTCCACCTCTGTTCCGCCTCTCTGCAAGCTGGCGAATACATGGAGAATGAGTAAACTAAGAGGGAAGAAGGAAAGAGAGGGAGAAAATGAGAGAATTAGAGATAGAGAGAGAGAGAAAGAGAGAAATAGGGAGAGAAAGAGAGAGATTTTTGTTGATGATATATAAATAATAATAACAATAACTAATGGTAAATCACTAAACATAAATAGAATGAATAATAATTCTCTCTCTCGCTTTCTTGGTCTCTCTCTTTCTCTCTAAATCTCTCTATCCGTCTCTCTCTCCCTCTTTCTCTATCTCTCTCTCTCTCTCACCCTTCGCAGATCGGCATAGATGGCCTCATCAATCGCCTGTCTGTTCTCGGTGATCAGCGAGAGGAACGCAGAGACGCGCGCCTTTCTGCCGGCCAGATCACGAGTGCCGCCAGAGAGGAAGAATGAACGCTGCTTGGACACGAGCTGAAAGAGAGAGAGAGAGGATGAGGGCGAGTGAGAGAGAGAGAGAGAGACAGATAGAATAGGAGCGAGAGAGGATGAGAGAAAGAGGGTGAGAGAGAGAGAGAGAGAGAGAGAGAGAGAGGTTGCCGAATGAATGGCAGAAATAAAAAAAGGGGGTGAGAGTAAGAAAAAAATAAAGTGTTTAAGGATAGAGAATTAAATTGGGGTGAAAAAATAATAATTAAATCTATGAATGACAATAATTAAAAGATATGGTTTCTAACCGCGCAATAGTCCGCCATCTCTCAGAGAAGATTTGAGAAACAATGAGAGGAGTGGTCTTCTCTTCTCTAAATGATAAGGAGAACTTCAAGTACAAAACAATTCAAGTGCTGCCCGCGAACGTTCTCTGCTCTCCTCTTTTCAATCGAAAAATGCCTGCACCTCTCGGCACGCCCTCCTAACAAACTAGAGATATGCTAGCGAGTTTAGAGAAATTGTAGTCTATGAATCTGTTGATGATTTCCTTGCGCAATGATTTTCCGTTGCGACTAAGATAGAAAGAGAGAACGAGAGAGAGAGAGAGAGAGAGAGAGAGAGAGAGAGAAAGAGAACGAGGGAGAAACAGAGAGACAGAGAGACAGAGAGAGAGAGAGAGAGAGAGTGAGAGTGAGAGAGAGAGTAAGTGCGAGAGAAAAATCAAAAATGCGAGAGCCATGCACACGATTGCCACAGCCCAAGCCACAGGTACAAACTACAGCTAGTCCTCACTCAGCTCTCGTCTTCATGCAAGGGGAGAAGCTTGATTGTCAGCGTATAGCTTATAAAAAATATATCACTTAAACATTGTACAGCCTAGAGAATGATTGTAATGTCTAGACTGGCTGACTAGGGTCATGTGATATTTTTCAAAGATTTCGAAGAAAAATATAAAAATACCACTAAAACCCTATCTTCTTCTTCTTCTTCTTTCTTCTTCTTCTTCTTCTTCTTCTTCTTCTTCTTCTTCTTCTTCTTCTTCTTCTTCTTCTTCTTTCT
>CALZFC010000265.1:655000-747500 GCA_945643635.1 Allodiplogaster sudhausi | reverse complement strand
TAAAATATAAAAGTATAAATATATGATTTATAATTTAAAAAAAAATCTAAGAAAATCAACCCCGCTTTTTACATGACATATCTACTGCTACTTTGAATTTATTTATGAAAATTTATTTCTGGAACCTATGTTCATGGATTTTCTACGAAGTGACCCGCACCCCGGTGGTTTGCATTTACTGCCCCTATATTTGTTCCTAGCGCCCGCTCAATAGCTGCTGTACACCAGTTCAGATTTGAAATGAATAAATTATATTTAAAAAGAATTCTTTTCATGCCAGCTGTATGTATGTATCGTGCTCCGAGCATTTGTATATTGTTTTTATATTCATTAACTTATTGATTTAAAACGGTTAGATATTAATGATTCAGCGACAATGCCAAATAGATTCTAGTTAAACGAGTCACCCTTGTCTCTTTATTTTTTTTTTACAAAAGATAACTAACTATATATATATATATATATATTTTTTTTTAACATTCTTAGATATTTGTTTATTATTTTCTTTGAAAGCTTTTCTTTGAAAATAAAGCAGACCTCATCCTTCATAAGCTCGTCATCGCTGTTCACGTCGACAATCGTAATGGGAATGTACTTGTCGCCCTCGTTCGCCTCTCCGTCCGACTTGTAGACGACCGTACCTTTCGTCTTCGCAAGCAGTGCGGTTAGCCGGCTTAAAAATGAAATTTTCTTCACTCTCTCTCTCTCTGAATGTGTTTTAGAGAGATGCAACTACAAAGGTTCTAAAAATGACATTCGTGCTCTTCAAATGGCCTTTTCTCACTTTTAAATATAAAAAAAAAGTTAGTCATTTAATGAAAAGAACAAATATATCTTTAATCTCTCTATTAATTGAATATAACATTATGAATTAATTAATTAACATATATATATATATATAATATGTTAATTAATTATATAATAAAAATTAAAATAACTCACTGAAAATGCCGCTCGTTGATGATACGACCAAAGTGCTCGGATTTGGTGAGATCGCCCATGCCGCCGAAGCCGGCCGTGAGTGCGGCGATGACCTTTGGCTTCGTGGCGGGAGTCACGAGGAGCTGTCGTTTAATTTTTTTGGCATTTTAAATTCCCGCCAATTTTGGAAAGACTCGCTAAAATAATTGCGCCCCTTATAATAAATAAAAAGAAAAATTTATTAAATTATAAAACAAATTATCAGCGAAAACAATAGCGATAATAATTAACTGCTAGGATTCATTTAAAGGAGCTCGAACACCCTCAGCCGTAATCAATTTTCATGACTACAGCAGGAATCGCACTCTCTATAAATCGCATGCGCTCTCTCACGCTTTTCTAAAGCAAAAAGGTGGGAATTCAAACGTAGGCAAGAATCTTGGTCTCTTCATAGATGGACCAAACCTTATTTTTATAAATAAAAAATAAAAATAAATAAATAAATAAAAAGAATACATACATAATCGGCCGAGATGCATATCTGCCCCGCGTTGTGCAGCTTGGCACGCACGATGGCGCCCGCTGTCACGGCGAGATCCGCCGAATCGTCCACGAACACGGGAATGTAGGACAAAGGGCCGTCTTTTTGGTTTCCATTTATTTCATTTTATTTTTTTATTTTTCATTATTATTATTATCTGTTATTAATCTTTTTTATTTTAATTATTTATCTACTACTTTACTTTTATTTTAATTCGTTTCAACAAAATAATACTCTTATTATTGCTTCGTTCGAGATCCATATCACGGCTTTTTTTCTCGACCATAAAGCTATTTATGAAAAAATAAATAAAATAAATTTCAAATTTGAAAATTACTTCTTCCCGCCGAGCTCGAGCGTCACGGGAGTGAGATGGCGCGCAGCGGCCGTCATGACAATCTTCGCCACGGGCGGGCAGCCCGTGTAGAGGATGTGATCAAATCTGGAAAAAACAGTTTCTATTTTTTCGCTCTCTCTTTCTCTCTCTCTCTCTCTTTCTCCCTCTCTCCCTTTCTCTCTCTCTCTCTCTCTCTCTCTCTCTCTCTCTCTTGTTCCCTCACTCTCTCTCTCTCTTTTCCTCTCTCTCTATATCTCTCTCTCCCACCCCTCTCGCTCCTCTCTCTCCTTCTATCTATCTCTCTCTATCTCTCTCTCTCTCTCTCTCTCTCTCTGTTTCTCTCTCCCTCTCGCCATCTCCAAATGTCTGAACGACCTCTCTCTAAGCAGTGCCGTTGTCTCAGGGATGGCGCCCTCGACGCAAGCGACTTCTTCCTGCACCATAAAGTACTTTACATGGGCACTTCTCAAACGTATGTAAGTATACTACCCCTACCCCCCAAAATTCAATTCCATGTCAGGGGTTTGAGGCCCACGGCGCACTAGAATAATGTCAAAGTCCATATATACAGATTCCTGCAGAGGATCTTGTTTCCATAACCAAGGAAAAGGCTCGGACGACTCGGACCCTGGTTGCATCCTCGCTCATAACAATTGTTATTGGAAACCGTAAAATATTATAAATGGCAGATTTGTTTGTTTATATGAACGAAAAACGATAATTTATATTCATTTGATAACAACTTAAAATGTCGCTTGTTCATAGTAGTTTAGGATGTTTTGAATAAATTATATCGAAGGAGTAGAATTACTCATTGAATATATAGGGATGCAATGACGCGCAAACCACAGGGTCAACTGAGATTCTCTATTTTGCAAATGATTTTTCTTTTTTTTCGATTCAGCAAAGTTTGGCGAATCTTCACAGCAAATGAACATGAGTGATTATGAACTCTCTCATTTGGTGATATACCTTATCGATGATTAAATCTACTAATTTAATTATTCCGGTATGTGGGTAGCGAAAGAAAATATTGGTATAGTGCAAATTGTTTGGAAATTATATATATATATTATATAAATATATAAATATGTGTATATATTTACATATATAATAGTTATATATAAATATATGTATATGTTTATATAAATATATATCATATCTGCCGATAAAAAAGACTCCCGACCTCCTTGAAGTACTTTGGAATGAGCTCAGCAATCTTGCGCGAGTACGCGGCGGCCATCTCGGACGGCTTCAGGATCACCGTGTTGCCTAAGTAAGTGTGTACATAATGAATGGCTGACATATATACAATTTTTTTTCTGCTATCACAAGAATGGCCAAGTCCGAATCCACTGGGAAACAATCAATTGCCAACACCACCCACGAAACAATAATTATATATTTTATTACTTCTTATAATGATATTTTGTATGTTTCACTATTATTATTTTTCTTTATTGATTAATTTTCTAGATATATTTTCTTCCTTTTCTCTCTCTCTCCTCTCTCTCTCCTCTCTCTCACCCTTCTCTCTTTCTCTCTCTTCTCTACCTCTCTCTTCTGTCTCTCTTCTTTCTTTCTCTCTCTCTCTCTCGTCCCCACCTGCCGCGAGTGCGTGCGCCATCGGCGACGTCGTCGAGAGCGGAAAGTTCCACGGGCCGATGACGAGGACGACGCCGAGTGGCTCGGGCACGAGGAGCACCGAGTCCGTGTCCGCGGAGAAGGGCGCCGGCGTTGCGAGCTAAGGTCATTAAAGCTAGGGTTAACGTTAAGGCTAGGGTTAAGTCTAAGGTCTTAGGTTAAGGCTCAGCTTAAGACTGCCGAGGATAATGCCGGGGCTAAGGCTAAGACTAAGGAGAACTGTACAGGCCAAAGGAAGCCTCCATCGATTTGAAGCAAGTCTGCAAGAATTTTTCACTCTCTTTCTAGCGCGCCGATTTAGGATTACTAGGTGTTAAGATTAAGGCAATACAAAGACTAATTCTAAGATTAATACTAAGGTTAAGGTTAAGATAAACATTAAGATTAAGGCTAAGGTTAAGGCTTAGATTAAGGCTTAGATTAAGGCTAAGGTTAAGGCTAAGGTAAAGGCTTAGGTTAAGACTAAGCCTAAGGCTAAGGTTACGGTTAAGGCCAAGCTCGCCACCTTCTTTGGGGCCGCCCACTCGTCCATATGCTCAAGAAGATGCCGTGTCTTGCCGATCGTAGAGTCCACCTCTGTTCCGCCTCTCTGCAAGCTGGCGAATACATGGAGAATGAGTAAACTAAGAGGGAAGAAGGAAAGAGAGGGAGAAAATGAGAGAATTAGAGATAGAGAGAGAGAGAAAGAGAGAAATAGGGAGAGAAAGAGAGAGATTTTTGTTGATGATATATAAATAATAATAACAATAACTAATGGTAAATCACTAAACATAAATAGAATGAATAATAATTCTCTCTCTCGCTTTCTTGGTCTCTCTCTTTCTCTCTAAATCTCTCTATCCGTCTCTCTCTCCCTCTTTCTCTATCTCTCTCTCTCTCTCACCCTTCGCAGATCGGCATAGATGGCCTCATCAATCGCCTGTCTGTTCTCGGTGATCAGCGAGAGGAACGCAGAGACGCGCGCCTTTCTGCCGGCCAGATCACGAGTGCCGCCAGAGAGGAAGAATGAACGCTGCTTGGACACGAGCTGAAAGAGAGAGAGAGAGGATGAGGGCGAGTGAGAGAGAGAGAGAGAGACAGATAGAATAGGAGCGAGAGAGGATGAGAGAAAGAGGGTGAGAGAGAGAGAGAGAGAGAGAGAGAGAGGTTGCCGAATGAATGGCAGAAATAAAAAAAGGGGGTGAGAGTAAGAAAAAAATAAAGTGTTTAAGGATAGAGAATTAAATTGGGGTGAAAAAATAATAATTAAATCTATGAATGACAATAATTAAAAGATATGGTTTCTAACCGCGCAATAGTCCGCCATCTCTCAGAGAAGATTTGAGAAACAATGAGAGGAGTGGTCTTCTCTTCTCTAAATGATAAGGAGAACTTCAAGTACAAAACAATTCAAGTGCTGCCCGCGAACGTTCTCTGCTCTCCTCTTTTCAATCGAAAAATGCCTGCACCTCTCGGCACGCCCTCCTAACAAACTAGAGATATGCTAGCGAGTTTAGAGAAATTGTAGTCTATGAATCTGTTGATGATTTCCTTGCGCAATGATTTTCCGTTGCGACTTAGATAGAAAGAGAGAACGAGAGAGAGAGAGAGAGAGAGAGAGAGAGAGAGAGAGAGAGAGAGAGAAAGAGAACGAGGGAGAAACAGAGAGACAGAGAGACAGAGAGAGAGAGAGAGAGAGAGTGAGAGTGAGAGAGAGAGAGAGAGAAAAATCAAAAATGCGAGAGCCATGCACACGATTGCCACAGCCCAAGCCACAGGTACAAACTACAGCTAGTCCTCACTCAGCTCTCGTCTTCATGCAAGGGGAGAAGCTTGATTGTCAGCGTATAGCTTATAAAAAATATATCACTTAAACATTGTACAGCCTAGAGAATGATTGTAATGTCTAGACTGGCTGACTAGGGTCATGTGATATTTTTCAAAGATTTCGAAGAAAAATATAAAAATACCACTAAAACCCTATCTGATTGAGAAAAACTTGCCTCTAGTGTGATGTCTGTGATTACTATTCGCTATAACTTATAACCCTCTTTTCCTACTATCACTCCAAACTCCTTTTTATCCCTGTTATGATGACTTATGCATAGCTGCTGCAAACCTTCTCAATTTCTCTCTTAGCATAGACCTTTCTTTATCTTCAAAAGGCTATGGAGTACAATTCCGAAATGAATAATGAATGTATTGGTGAGTAATACGGAATAAAAGAGCACAATTTTACTTTCAAAACAGTACAGTAACGTTCAGTAATTCATTTGAATTCATGTGAGAGACAAAACAACTGGAGTACAGAAAAATTCAGGAATAAATTCACAGTCAATATCTGCAAGTATGAAATAGAAAATAACAAGTGATATAAGCCGTTGTCTTCACAATTAATCATGGCGTGCGTGTGTTCTAGGCCTATATTTTAGCGGATAAACATCATTCTTTTTTGGGAGGCCAAATTCAAAGCTCGACAATAATATCCGGACATTTCTTCGTCCATCAAATAGGATACAGCGGTATTATTCTCTTACAGGGAACTTTGCAGACTTTAGAGGAGAGACCTGGTAATAGTAATTAATACTGATGAGAAGACAAGACATTTAGGCGTAGGAAAAATCTTGGCGGAAAAAATTAAAATTCAAACTCAAAAAGCCAAGCGGAAGCGAGTACTTAAGCCTAATATATTACGATCTTCTCCCCTGTACGTAACCAGCATCCTATACTTCCGCCCTCTTATGGCTTGCGTGCTGGAAAATACAAAAGCATTTTCGAGCTTTCAAAAAAATTCAAACACAATAAATGCGCGGGAAAATAAATTCGAAAAAGTGTCCGCTACCCTTATACCTCGCATTTATTTGTATGTGGACATGCAGTAAAGAACAAAGCAGCAGCGGCAGGTCACTTAATAATGTGATAGGGAAACATTTCGTAAGCTGTGCGCGGGTCTGCATGGAGAATTAGCTGTGGAATATATAGGCGGGGGAAAAATTCTGGCGGGAAAATTTAAAATTCAAACTCAAAGAGTCAGAGCGCGGTGAAATATGTATGAAAAGAATGTGATCTTTTCATTTCGCCATCATATATAGATAAAGAATAGATTTTGTATCAATTGGCAGAGAGAACTAAAGAGAGAGAGAGAGAACAAGAGAGAGAAAGTTCGCGCAATGACGTATCAAGTACGGTATCAAAGTTTAAAAGCTCAGCGGGAAAAGGAGAAGATCTTCTGTTCGAATGATGTGGACTTTCTATCGGCGGATATAACGAAAGAGCGGGAGGCGAAAAGAGTAAAATGCCTACTGCAGCAATAAATATCAGGTTAGATGGCGATCAAATGGTAGAGACGAATAAATCAATAACAATGGTTGAAGAAATTCGAGGGTACATGCGTGGAAGGGTGGACTCTTGAGAGGAGAGGAGATTTATGCGAGAAGTGCATATAGCTCTAGTACTAAACCATCGTGTGTTCTCGATGTCCGTTACTATGGTACTTCAGACAAATACAGTACTTCCGGAAGGTACGGTACTTCAGAAAAGAGCCACGAGAAGAGAGAATCAAGAGGGGAACAATGTGGATAGGCACCGATTTTAAAAGTGAAGAGAGAGAAAAAAAGCGATGAGAGACAGGGAGCGAGGACGATTATGGTATTATCAGCCCAATTCGGCGCGTCAGAAATGCGCGTTATACACATGGATGGGCTCTTGAGGGGTGGGGGGGGGGCTACCTGGACAGCTGGGGCCGTGTTTTAGGGAGGTGGGGTTTGAATGGGCCGTGTTTTAGGGAGGTGGGTCTGAATGGGCCGTCTTTTAGGGAGGGGGGGTCTGAAAGGGGGGGGGGTCTCGATAGGGCCCCCTAGTGGTTACTCGACGACCCCGCAATTGCGCCGCCATTCGTCCCAATTGTCGATGTCGACGCAGAGGAGCTGCTTGGCGGGAAGTCGAGGCGGGCTCGCTTCGCCGAAGAAGGCATGTCGAGGTCTGTAGAGAGAGAGAGAGAGAGAGAGAGAGAGAGAGAGAGAGAGAGAGAGGAGAGAGAGGAGAGAGAGAGATGGAGAGAATTAGACAGAGAGAGAGAGAGAGAGAGAGAGGAGAGAGAGAGATGGAGAGAGTTAGACACAGAGAGAGAGATGGAGAGAGTTAGACAGAGAGAGAGAGAGGAGAGAGAGATGGAGAGAGTTAGGCAGAGAGAGAGAGAGAGAGAGAGAGAGAGAGGAGAGAGAGAGAGAGAGGAGAGAGAGAGATGGAGAGAGTTAGACAGAGAGAGAGAGAGAGAGATGGAGAGAGTTAGACACACACAGAGAGAGAGAGGAGAGAGATGGAGAGAGTTAGACAGAGAGAGAGAGAGAGAGAGAGAGAGAGAGAGAGATAAACGTGGCACTGACTCGGCATGGCGTTACGTGAGTCGGTGATGGCCGGGATGACTTCGTTGATGCGCTCCGGATGCTCTCGCAGCATCTCGTTCCAGCCATCAGTCTGAACATCGGACAAATTTTAGTCTCTAAAATACAAATTTTGGTCTTTGAATAGTTTGAAATTCAGCCCATTATCCTTGCGCGTAAGCCACTTTTTTAGCCCCTCAAGCATTAGCCTTAGTATTACCTTTTCAACTATATCCAAGAAGAAAATAAATTAAGCATATAGCGTAATTTCAAAAAATAACCCATACAAAATCATACTCCAATTACCGCAACTCGAGAGAACTATCATCCCACACTGTAACCACAAAATATATAATTCCCTGCTGCCGTGACCGAGAAACAAACTTTTCATCCTATGCCGTAGCTACTCCACAAAGTTATACACCTCTAACCGGAACACAAAGTTATCCATCGTAACTACTCCAAAATGAACCTCCCATACCGTAACCCCGAAAATAAAATTCTCTACCGTTACCCATATTGAAATCCTCTACTGTAACCCCAAAAAAAAAAATCCCCTACCGTAACCAAAAAAAAATCCCTTCTACAGTAAGCCCATAGTTACCGTAACCCCACAAAACACGGCCTCCTCCTCCTCCTCCTGCCCATACTGTAACAATGCTGCTCGAGTTGCCCGCGATGAAGCGAATGGCGTCCGCCTTGAGATCGGTCGCGTGGTGCATGTCGGCGTAGACGAGCACACGGCACACCGTATCGAGCATCAGCGAGTTGCGGAGATGCTGAGAAATTGTGTGGAAAGTAGAAATTTAGCAAAAAAAGAGAGAAATGAAAAATCAAAAATTTGGATGAAAAAATAGGAAAAAAATTTATTGATAAGTAAATCCTCGCCAGTACAATTCACTTAATTTTAGTTTAAAAAAATACGCAATGATAAAAATTGCCCAGTTAAGAAAATTATCTTCTTTTAAGGGAAATTTGAAAAAAAAAACATTTTCTTTATTAACATAATAATCCCCATAAATCAATCACCTGCTCCGCCATCTCCTTCAGTCCTGGCAGATTGAAGCGGTCGGCCACGGCGAGCAGCTCGAGTCCCATCGTCTGCAGATTGGGCGCGCGGCCCGTGTAGATGTACATCATCATCTCTTGCATGACCTGGGCGTGTTTTTTGTGCATGTATTTGCGTGTTTTGTGTGTGTGTATTTGCGTGTTTTTTGTGTGTGTATTTGCGTGTTTTTTGTGTGTGTCTTTGCGTGTTTATGTTTGTAAATTTAAAAAAAAACTAATATTCCCCTCCATTCTCTCCAAAAAAAGTACTTAATTTAATAGTTGAAAAGAAAACGTCTCTTATACCCACCCCTTTCTGCCCCCTCTTCTCTCTCCTATTACAATACCTCATAGTCGACTCCCTCGATCTTGACACGGCCACTTCGCCACTCTTCCGTGTGCGGCTCCAGCATCGCAGCAAAGACCATCGAGCGAGCAGCGATCACTGCCTGAAACAACCACATATTCGCTCGCCCGGGGAATCGAACCCCGGACCTTTGTATTGCGGCCCCGACTCATTCGCACTACACTAAATCATCATATTGCTTGTAAACAATTGTACCCGACTCTGCGCAGTTCTCCTTGTATAATGGTTTTTTGTTGTTGCTATAATGTATTTTACATAAATACAATAAAACATTTTATTTTAAATTAGGCTTTAAAAATACCTTTTGCCCACTATAAGAATGCCCGTGATTTTTCAATTTATAGCAGCTCCCTTAATATATAAACATTTTCATTTTTAAAAAATGAGCGGGAAATTTGAAAAATAAATAACCTTGTGCACTTTGAGTTCCTTGTTATCCGCGAGCTCGATCACAAAGTCAGTGAGTTTGCCAGAGTTGTAGAAGAGCTCCAGATTCTGTGTCACCTGAATGAAAGAAGAGATGCATTTATAATAAAAAAAATTTTATTGTTTCAATTAACTCTTATTTATTGACCATGACAATATTATTTTCTTTCCAAACAGTCTTATCAATACAATTTTTATAACTACAACATTTTCGGAAAACAGTTTCGGCCTTCATCTCTGAATTGGGGGCAAAAATCTCAGGAATTCGTTATGCCCTTTTGGCTGTTAACAAGGCCCCATCCGACAGGCCGGAGCCTTTTCAATATTGCCAAAAAACATTCTCTTATAAAAATTTTTTTTTATGTTTTTCTTTCATTTGCGCAAAAAACATCTCTAGACTTGTCTTCTTCGACTTCTAGATTGTGCCCATATGGACTGCTTTTGTTTGTTGCGCCAATCAAAACCCAAGATATCCTTCTCTCGAAAACCCGTCGATTCTCGGTTGCTGCTGCAGCATATACCTCGCTGATCCTGGGTTCGATGTGGCTGTTGCAACGTGGCGTCTGCGAGCAGCGTGTGATGGTGTCGAAGGTTACGGTAAGAGTGAGCACGAGCTGCAGTTCATCCGAGGGCAGGACATGAGAGCAGAGCAGATCGCGGCGGATGTACTCAAAGTAGCCGTGGAGCTGGAAAAAGATGTTTTATTTTTATTTTTATTTTATTCGACCTATTTATTTATTATTCTTTTTTGCAATTCAAAGTAGCCGTGGAGCTGGAAAAAAGCTGTTTTATTTTTATTTTATTAGACCTATTTATTTATTATTCTTTTTTTGCAATTCAAAGTAGCCGTGGAGCTGGAGAAAAAAGGAGTTTTATTTTTATTTTATTCGACCTATTTATTTATCATAATTTTTTGCAATTCAAAGTAGCCGTATATAGCTGGAAAAAGGAAACGATTTTTTTTGCAACTACTTGTTTTTACCGCAAAATTAAAATAAATATTATATATTGGCCGGCTGGACCCGATGATTTTGACCGTATATTTCCACTATAATCCTCATGATCACAATTAATTGAGCACTAGTCTCCCTTCCCCTATTTCTTCATCATAACATCATCAAATTGCCCACCTGCTGAGTGCCAGTGTAGACGGTCGTTGGGATCTCCTCGTTACGGACGTTGAAGACGGTGAACTTGGCGCGGTACTTGGTGTTGTTCTGGTTGCAGAAGACCTCGAATACCTAGTGGATTACTCTCAACTCTCACACACACACGCAAATATCCTTCTAAGAGAAGAAAAGGGAAGAAAAATAATATCCAGCAAAAATTATTTGCAACGGCAAAAACTATGTGTGCCGACTTCATAAATAAATAAAATAACTTATATGAATATGACAAAATTGAATACATGTCCACCATTTCCATCAATTTCATAAATTAAGAATGCTCCAATAATACATCACTACTTACATTCCAAATAGGGCGAGAGAGAGAGAGAGAGAGAGAGAGAGAGAGAGAGAGCTAAGGTCCCACCTGGAAGAAGCTAAAGTCCTTGTTGGACTCCTTGTTGCCCTGAGGATGAAGACGGATGCGGAAAGTGATCGGAGCGGAAGAGTCCATGGTTGAAGATGAAGGAGGCACGAGCATTGCCTTAATAATTAGATTATTAAATATTACTATTTAATAGATCTAATCCGAATTACATTCTTTTTTTTTACCACATTTTCTTTACATTTCCCTTTTCGAAGACAAATATTCAGACGTTTCCACTTTTCCTTTAAAACTACCACACAGCTACTTACAATCTTTTCCACGAATTCTTACAATATATCTAAAAGATTCTTACAATATATATCTAAAAGGGGTCGATCCACTCTAACATATCCTCGACAGTCATTCCATCTATTTATGCATTAGGACTAGCGCGCTGTTTCAGATTAAAGTCCACTTTTTTTTCTTAATTTAAGCCTCCTCTGACATCCTCAACATGTTCCCATGGCTAGCTTATCTGTCAGTTTCGATGTTTAGTACGCATATAGACTTTGATCTCTTCGACGGGAAGTGAGAAAGAAAGAGAGAGAGAGAGAGCAGAGAGAGAACAGAGAGAGAGGGAGAGAGAGAGCAGAGAGAGTGGTGAGAAAGAAAGATAGAAAAACTTAAATTACGAGAGATAGATGGCGAGAGAGACAACCTACTAAAGAGATCGGGAACATCCACATAAAAAACTCTCCCACTTCCCGGTTCAGACATCTAGTCCTTGACTGCAGCGCAAATAAACAAGGATTCGTGGTGAAACACCAATTTCAGTAGCCCCCCCCCCTTTCCCCTACGAAAGGGAACACTTCATGTGGCTGCAGAGATCTAGACAAAGTCTATCAAATCGCTAGAGAGAAGAGGCGCAGGCAAAGTTTGGGAAAATGGTCTAAAAGATCAAAGGTTTACATTTTTTCTAAAGTTACCGTATTACTATTTTCATTTCTTCGCAATACGGTATCAGCTTTAATTACAGTTCCTGAATAAGCTGGCGGGCGGGCTGTGTAGAAATGGCCGAATAAATTTCGTCTGAATCACCATTGAAAAAAGTAGATCGGACTGACTACCAGTCCTAGTTAGGAATGAAGCGCGAAGCAGGTAAATAATATGCTACGAGGGGAGTCCTTGGTAAAAAAAAAACCACCGGGTAGGGTAGTGGGCTTGGACTACGGAATACAAAGCAAAGATGATTTTTCCAGGAAGGTCCAAAATAATAAGGGTAAGTCCGTAAAATAGACGACAAACAAGCGAGAGAGCACACGGGCATTTCATTAGCAGCATTCTTGTCTTTGATGACAAAAAACTTACTCTTGCATTATTTCCGTTGGGGAATACGCAGGGAGGAGCAATTGAACCAAAGTATGAGCCGCTTTATTTCACTTTAAAACAGTTAGAAACCTGTATAAAAATTGGTGGAATTTTCTTTTTTTTTTACAATTAATTTTCTTAAAAAAAATTCTTTTAGAATCAAACAGAATCCTATTTACCGGCCCCTCCTTGGTGTCCTTGATCTTGACGGTGGTCTCCAGATATCGCACATCGCACTGCGAGAAGCCACGAATCGTCCAGACATGCGAGTGCGAGATTGAGCGAACCTTTAATAGATTTCATTTTTCGTTTTAAATTTGGCCGAATAAAAAGGTCCTTCTCTGGAGAAAAATAAATAAAACATAAAAAAATACTGCTTAAAAGTAGTGGTAATAAAATTGCCATACTACTTGAATGTAATTTATACGGTTAATAGGCAAGAACGTCCGGCAAATAAGGAATTGCCAGTTAAGAATTCCATTTGTTTTCGTCTTTTGTGTTAAAATATATAAGTATTCTGCAAAAATTGCAAGGAAACAACTACGATTTCTTCTTTTTAAAGTATATATATATTTTTTTAATTTAAAACTCCCGCAAAAAAAGCACCTCGGTCGTGCTCCAGCTATCGGAGGGACGAAGAGGACCCATGATGTCGGCCATGGCTGAGTCTCTCGCTTCTCTGCCTCTCTGCCCTTTCTGACTCTCTGCGTCTCTGCCCCTTCTCCTTTCGGGGTTCAGCAACTACTTCTCAAGCTGACTGATCCCACTGTCTTCTTCTGATTCACGGGAAGTGAAAATGAAGATCGATCTCTCCTTTAAAGATCTGAAAGTGGGCGAGACGAAGGAATAAAACATCCGAGACAACTTCCAAAACAATCAATAATGTGAACGGCGGCGAAAGGGCGAAGAGGAAAGACGAACGGCGATGAGCGAGCAGACATGATGGAAAGGAGAGAATATTTAGAGAGAAAGAGAAAGACGGAGAGAGAGAGAGAGAAGAGAGAGAGAGAAGAGAGAATGAGAGAAAGTGGAAGAATTTGAATCATAAACAAGCTGCTCTCGAAAGGCCAGACGAACAAGTCACGGGTGGCCGAGCCACGAACGGTCATGTTTTGTATTGGGGGAAAGCAGTGGAAAACAGAAAAAGGACGATAGTAGAAGGGGAAAAAAGGAAGGAAAGAAAGAAAGAAGAGCACAGACGATCAGAACAAAAGAAAAAGAAGAATGTAAAGAACGATGTGTCAATTTTGGCTTCTTTTTTTTCTGCAAATAGTACATCAGACAATAAAATTCCATGGAAATAAACTTGCAAACAGCAAATTATCGACATACCAAATTCGATTGCTAAAATAAACACAGGGATTTGGACTGTGCAAGCAAAGAAGCGCGAAATGTTTGCCGCTTGCAAGATTTCGCGCAGAAATACATGAGATTACACTCGATTTAAGGCGCGAAGCTAATCGAGAGAACTCGATCGGTGGCAAATATCATAGATCGTAGAAGAATATATATCGGAGAAAACAGCGCAAAACAGCAAGGACACCACCGGAAAGGATGGCGCGAGGAATAAGAAGAATGACAGGGAGCAAAAATTTTTCCGCTCTTTTATGGTGCGCTTCTGCAAGTTCTCGAGTGCCGGTGTATAAATCGACAATGTCACTAGGGCGCACCCAGTAAAAGACTGCACCCAAAATTCTTTTTTTTTTAACTTCAAGGGTTTTTATTTTCAAGGAGCAAGAGGAAAAGCGTGGATTCGAGGGAAATTTCCCGTGGCAAGAGCAAATCGTTTTTCTTCTTCTTTCTCTTGTTTATGCAGTATTTCACAGAATGACGAAGAAGGGTTGCCCCGTAAATAGAGAATTGAGAGAAAGTTAGAGAGGGTGAGAAAAAGAGGAGAGACAGACAGATATGAGAGAGAGAGGCATGCGAGAGAGAGAGAGAGCGCGAGGAGTGAGAGAGGGATGGAGAGAGAGAGAGAGAGAGAGCGTGAGAGAGGAAGAGTGGCAGAGAAAAAAAGAAGGTTCTCAATAATAGCGTCTCTCCCTCGCATTAATGCTCATTAGTAAACCATCATTTTGGACTTTTAACTATTACTTATAACTTAACAATGATGTAAATGTGAATATATATACATATTACGTTCGCTGGTTCAAAAGTCAAGCGGATATCAGCCGAAACTGGGTGCATTTTAGGTACATAAATAGAAAAAGTGCATAGATAGAAGAAGAAAAAACGAGGCGCAGTAGAGCAGAGCAATAAAAGGAGATTATTCCTTATTCCATGCGAAAAGATCATGGGGAGCAGTGGGTATCTATCTCTGCAGGTGCTCTCGATACGCTGTCACATGTAACACCCGGCTCTCTCTCTCTCTCTCTCTCTCTCTCTCTCTCTCTCTCTCTTGTTCTCTCTCTCTCTTTCTCTCTCTCTCCTCTCTCTCTCTCTCTCACTTTTAATCACCTTCTCTTTTGCACCCGCACACACCTCTGTCTCTCTCTCTCTCTCTCTCTCTCTCTCTCTCTCTCTTGTTCTCTCTCTCTCTTTCTCTCTCTCTCCTCTCTCTCTTTCTCTCTCTCACTTTTAATCACCTTCTCTTTCGCACCCGCACACACCTCTGTCTCTCTCTCTCTCTCTCTCTCTCTCTCCCTCGACCGACCATCCTTCAGAGAGCACTGAGACTTTCGGCGGGTTCAGCACGGACCAAAAATGGTTTAAAAAACACCCAGACCATAGGGACTAAACACTTTAGAATGCACACATCACTTTGTCATCAACTCCCTCTCTCTCCCTCTTCTCTCTTCCTCTCTCTCTCTTTCTCTCCCTCCCTCCCTCTCTCTATCTCTCTCTCTCTCTCTCTCTCTCTCTCTCTCTGTTTCACTCTCCCAACAAGCTCCCCTGACAACGCCACACACTCCCACATACACAAGTCCGGTAGGAGAAATCCACTGATCACGCTTGAACTTGTATGATGAATATTAATTGAACACAGCAAACGAAAACAAGAAAAGACCACGCCGAGGAAAAGCTTCCGGAAAGACAAAAAGTTAAGATTTCGTAGTTACTACATACTTACTTTTTTCTAGTAGTAACATAATGATAACACATTTTTAAGCAGATTCAAAGTAGAACCTCCTCCTCCTTGCCTATATCAAAGTACCTTCTTTATACCAGACAGACGAAGATGGTGGAAGGAATAGCTGCCATATGGCTGAGCGGGTAAGAGGAGGAGGTGACGAACGGGTTTGAACACGGGTGGGTGCGAACGACAGTGGAACAGAGAGGAGAGAGAGAGAGAGAGAGAGAGAGAGAGAGAGAAAGAGAGAGGGTGAGAGAGAGAGAGAGAGATGAGAGATGAGCGAGAGAAAGAGAGAGGGTGGGAGAGATAGAATGATAAGAGGGTGAGAGAGAAAAACAAGATGGAAAATGACAAACATTCCATGTGGCCAAGACAATCGATATCCTGTGTGCAAGCGAGAATAGACATGGACACCTTCTCAATCACTCTGTTCTTTTCCATTATAGACTAGTGCACTTTTACAACTGCCCCATCAGGCAATTCGCTTCAAGAGCCGATGGCATTGGAGCGAATTCAAAGGAGAGAAAAAGTGGAATGAAATGAAGGCGCGGTCGCCTGTTAGAGGACGCTTGCGTGGTTTACGAAATGAAAGAGGCTTCGCCATGGCCTCCTCACTCGGGAGGTGTTCGCCTTGGAAAGGGGACGAGTGAGTGAGAGAGAGAGAGAGGGAGAGAGTGAGAGAGAGAGTGAGAGTAGGAGAGAGAGAGCGGGATAGAGTAACAGAGAGAATTGAGAGAGACGGAGAGAGAGAGCGGGAATGATGTGTGCAAACCTATGGTCGACGACCTTTTCTTTCCCGTCCGTGTCCTTCTTTTTTTTCTCTCACTCTCTCGCTCTCTCTCTCTCTCTCTCTCTCTCTCTCTCTCTCTCTACATTTGGGCCCTCAAGGGCGCTCTGTTTTTCTCTAGATTTGGGACCCCAAGGGCGCACCCCGCAGTGTTAAAATCTCTTTCTTTTTTCCACCCGAACCGCTCTCTCACTCTCTCTCTGCTTCTCTACCAAGCGGTGTACTCTTGTGTGCTCAAAGGCGAGACATGGAATGCACTCCCGTGCTGTATTTCTCTCTGTCTCTGTCTCTCTCGCTCCTCTCTCTTGCTCTTACTCTCTCTCACTCTCTCTCTCTCTGCTTCTATCTCGCTCTCTAACTCTCTCTCCTCCTCTCTCACTCTCTCTTGGACTGTTCTCTCTAGCCCACAAACATTACATCTCATACAGCAAGCTGCGTTAGCAAGTCTCTCTCTTCTTTCATCGGCCTCCTATGTATATCCTCGATGCTGCCGCTTCCTTCTCTATCTGTCTGTCTGTCTGTCTCTCTCTCTCTCTCTCTCTCTCTCTCTCTCTCTGTCTTTCCTCTCTCCGTCTATCTCTCCTTTTCTCTCTCCTTCTCTATTTCCCCTCTCTCACTGTTTTCTTGTACTCTCTCTCTCTCTCGCTGTCTCGCTCTCCCTTTTTCTCTTGCTCTCTCTCTCTCTCGCTCACTCTCTTCCTTTCTCTCTCTCTCTACCCTCTCTCTCTCTCACTCTCTCTCTCGCTCCCGCACCTTCCCATGCCTCAGTCATGCTACGAAGAAGGCCATAACCTAGGCAGGAAATAGCAGCAAACGAGAAAGATAAAAAATGGCGATGAAAGCATATGGCCCTTTAGGAGAGTTCGCCTGCCAACGGAAAAGAAGGTGGAATATAAAAATAGGGAGAGAAAGAGAGTGAGAGAGAGAGAGAGGAAGAGAGAGAGAGAGAAAGAGAGAAAGAACGAGAAAGATGGAGAGGCAGAGGCTTCTGAGAGATAACAAGAGCGGCAATGAGTAATAAACGAGAAGCAGAGAGTGAGAGAGAAAGAGAGAGAGATTGAGAGAGAGAGAGAAAGAGAAAGAGAGAGAAAGAGAAAGAGAGAAAGAGAGAGAGAGAGAGAGAGCGAAGGCGCGAGAGAGAAAGAGCGAAAGAGAGAGAGAGAGCGAAGGCGCGAGAGAGAAAGAGCGAAAGAGAGAGAGAGAGAGAGACAGAGAGAGACAAGTAAAGGAACAGAAAGAGCACAACCGGATGTATCGGCCACGTCGCAGCGGGCACCAAAATGGATGTGGTCGGTTAAAAACGAAAAGGACACTTTGGAAATGATTTTTTTTAGCTACAATGTTTCTTTTTTTCTTTTGCAACTCTACGATTTCGCTGGCTGCGAAAAGTCTCTAAAAAAACGAGATGAAGATACATTTCACATTTCAAAAGATCACTTCAAAGGGGGGTATAAATTGACGCGAAAGAATTTGTGCCACTTCAAAGGACCGTAAATTCGGCAGGGAAGAAACTCGCAACCTACATTCCAAGAGTTTATACCGCTGCTGCAACATTAGAGGCGCCATTTCGTTACATGGAATGCGTCACGGCTGGCCGGTTTGCATGAGTGAAGCAGGCAATAATTTTTTTTACTCTTAGTCAATATTGAGATAAATGGATCGCAGAGAGAGCGAGAGAGAGAGAGGAAAGAGAGAAAGAGAGCAAGAAGAGAGAAAGAGAGAGAGAGAGCGAGAGAGGGGAGAGAGAAAGAGAGAGAGAGACAGAGAGAGATAGCAGGAGAGAGAGAGAAAAAGCATAGAAGAACGCTTGTGTTCTGGGACGACAGCATTCTCGATATTGTTTCTGTTTCGTAGGATAACTAGATTTCTTTTACAAAACAAAACAATTATTTTTCATTAACCAAACCTTAGTAATTCCGTGAGAATTTCGGTCAAAAGCCAAAACGTACACAATAATAAATATTTTAAAGCTAAACAGCAAATATAAGTCAGAAAAGATTAAAAAGATTCCAGAAACATCGAACTTTATCGCAGCAAAATCCGCTTATCGTTAATGTTCAGCGCATTTCTGCACACGCATACAGCAAACGTGGCAAAGATAATGAAGAGATAGGATGAAAGAGGAGCCAGGAAAAGAGAGAGGCTTGGGTGATTCAGCGGAGGAAAAGTCCTTCCCGTTCTTATCAGTATTCTTGAAGGTTGTAGAGAGAAAGGATATGACGAAGTCCATTAAAGGAGTATCTGTCTATTATATATGTGGGAGAGAGAGGGAGAAAGAGAGAGAGAGAGGGAAAGAGAGAGAGAGAGAGAAAGGGAGAGGGAGAGAGAGAACAATGAGCTGTGAACGGAAATCAAGAGTCAGCGACCATTTTGGGCGGGGGTGTGGAAAAGAACGTGATGACAGGAATGGCGGAATAGAGGCTGAAAGAGAGATACAAAGGGGCAGGGAGAGAGAGAGAGAGAGAGCGAGAGAGAAAGAGAGTGAAAGATTCCGTAATATTTATTAAAAATGCATGCAACACTATGGCTGTATCATCATGTGAAAAAACATATTCACATCTTTAAGCTTATGACGCAAATGAAAACCACATGAGCAAGATG
This sequence comes from Allodiplogaster sudhausi, assembly GCA_945643635.1. Taxonomy (NCBI): domain Eukaryota; kingdom Metazoa; phylum Nematoda; class Chromadorea; order Rhabditida; family Diplogasteridae; genus Allodiplogaster; species Allodiplogaster sudhausi. The sequence goes on along the minus strand of CALZFC010000265.1, from coordinate 728,554 downwards.
AGAAAACTGGATATATTCATCTCAACTACGTAAAAAACAAATGAGTGAGCACACTAAAATTTAATCAATTAATAAATTAACAAACTCTTTGGTAATCTTTTTGAAGCTAAAGTAAACATAACAATGTGTACAGCAGGACAACACCCTGAAAACATTTGCTCAGCCCAACACTTTTTTAATTCCCTCTGTCTCTTTCTCTTCTCTCTCTCCCTCACTCTCTCTCTCACTCTCACTCTCTCACTCTCTCTCTCACTCTCTTTCTCTTCTCTCTCACTCACTCTCTCTCTCTCCATCCATTTTACAAAACTAATTTCATAGCTGCCAGCTATTTTCTGTTAATCTTTTTCTCACTAAAGAAAATTTAAAATCAGCAAAATACAGAAAGCTTCACGCAACAAGCCACATTTTAACACAAGATTCCATCACGAAATGGAGACATTACGTTATTGACAGCTTTAATCTTGCCAAGCATTTTGGGCGGAGGTCTGGAAAAGAGCATGACAGCAATTGCGGAATAGAGTGTGAAAGAGAGGCAGAGAGAGAGAGAGAGAGAGAGAGAGTGAGAGAGAGAGCACGAACAATAAAGGGAGAGAGAGAGAGCGAACAATAAAGGGAGAGAGAGAGAGAGCGAACAATAAAAGGAGAGAGAGAGAGAGAGATTGGGTTATATTTATCATAAATGACCACTATTCAAGTTATTGACAGCTTTAATCTTATGACGCAAGTGAAAACCACATGTGCAAGATGAGAAAGTCGGATTTATTCATCTCAACTACGTAAAAAAAACTTATTGTTAGAAGTGAGCCGTCTAAAATTTAATCCATAAATTAATTAATAAACGAATTCTTGGGTGCTCCTTTTCAGAAGCTACATACATATAGTGCATAGGAAAATGTTTACAACAGGACAATCTGAACAAATTTGTTCAAACAAATGTGTTCAATCCAGCCCTGATCTGATGCTCAATCAATTTCAATTTTTTAAACTATTTTTTGCAGAGTTGCTAGCTTATTTTCTTACTCATCTCATCAATGTCTCTTTTTAAATAAAAAAAAGAAAAGAATTTAAAACCAGCAAAATACAGAAAGCTTGACGCAATGATAGCAGACAAACCACATAAAACTTTAAAGACTCGATCTCGCAATGTACAAATAAAGATCTCAACTTCTGCTCACACTACATAGAACAGCCGACACATCGCTTTTTTTTTAAAGTTCGGTTGAAGGCCCACCGTTTGTGACTTGGAAGGAAGACCATTTTCGCTCTAATACCTCTCACTAACTCTCTCTCTCTCACTCTCTCTCCTCTCTCTCTCTTCTCTCTCTCTCTCTCTCTCTCTCTCTCTCTCTCCCTCAACCCCCCTCTCCTCTCTCTCTCTCTCTCTCTCTCTCTCCCTTTATCTCCCTTGTCTTCATGACTTTTGAGCACTTGGCCAGTGAGCGGGCGGAGGCCGCCAAAAGGTCGTGCTCACGACACGAAAAAGTGTGCAGCAGTGCGGCCGTTCTGCTGCACACTTTTCTTTCTTTCCCTACCCCTGCAAGCCATACAAACGCGTGCTGACGACCATGCTACGTGCGCGAGGATGTCTCGGAAAGGAATGAAGAAGTGGAGCGGTGAGAGAGCGAGAGAGAGAGAGAGAGATGAGATAGAGAGAAGATAAAGTTGTACGTGATGATGTGGAAGAGATATGGCGGTACCAAGAGAACGAGGTCGTGAATGACCATTTGTCCTGGAGCGCATGCAGTTTGAGTACAAGGAGAAAGGAAGAGAGCGATAGAACGAGAGAGAGAGAGAGAGAGAGAGAGAGAAGGAGAACGAGAGAGAGAGAAAGAGAGCGAGAGATAGAAAGAGAGAGAGAGAGAGTGAGATTGATATGGAAATAAAGAGAGACGAGCGTAGAAACAAAATACGAGAATAGGGGAAAGAGAGCGAACGAGAAATGATTGACAAGAAATAGAGCAGAGAAGCTGAGAAAATGGTAGCTCCTGAATTGTTTTTAATCGAGAGCAAGAAAGAAAGAAAGAGAAAGAGAGAGAGAGAGAGAGAGAGAGAGAGAGAGAGAGAAGGAGAACGAGAGAGAGAGAGAAAGAGAGCGAGAGATAGAAAGAGAGAGAGAGAGAGTGAGATTGATATGGAAATAAAGAGAGACGAGCGTAGAAACAAAATACGAGAATAGGGGAAAGAGAGCGAACGAGAAATGATTGACAAGAAATAGAGCAGAGAAGCTGAGAAAATGGTAGCTCCTGAATTGTTTTTAATCGAGAGCAAGAAAGAAAGAAAGAGAAAGAGAGAGAGAGAGAGAGAGAGAGAGAGAGAGAGAGAGGAAGAAAGAGGGAGAGAAGGAAAGTCAAGAAGAAGAATATTTGTATTCAAAATCATTTGTTCTACTTATTATTAATCAAAGCATCGGCGAAAAAATAGAGTTGGAAACGGCGAAAACACAGAAAAATGGAAACGAATATGGGGGTAAGCAAGCGGGATAAATGGTTCGAATGAACGACGAGAGAGGGAATTGGGGGAGACAGAGAGCGAGAGAGGGGAGAGAGAGGGAGAAAACGGGAAAGAGAGAGAGGAAGAAAGAGAGACGATGAGAGGAAGAGTCAGAGAAAGGGAGAGTGAAAGAAATAGAGGTCAATAAAATGATGTTGTCGTAAATATCTAATTGACACAAACGATTACTCACTGAAAGAAGCAGGAAATGGCATAAACAAAGAGCAGGAAATTTCCTTGTCTAGCTTGCGCCCCGGGCGTGAAGAATAAAGAGGATAGACGAGGCTAAGAAGCGTCATTCTTTAGATAAGTGGATAGTGAGAGAGAGAGAGGAGAAGAGAGAAAGTGAGAGAGAGGGGGAGAGAAGAAAGAGAGAGAGTGAGAGAGAGACGGGAGCGAGAAAGAGAGAGAGAGTTAATGAGGGGAAAAAGATGGTCAACAGCGAGAATGGCGTTCTTGCTATGCCGCAGCTTTTAAAATTTGGAGATCTCTGGAATGTCCTCTCTCGGAGGCGCACGTAGAAAACAAGGAAAAGTGAGGTACTGAAAACGGGAACGAGGGAAGCGAGGGAGAAAGAGAGCGAGAGGACAGAGAGAGAGTGAGCGAGAGAGAGGACAGAGGGAGAGAGAGAGAGAGAGAGAGAGAGAGAGAGAGAGAGAAAGAGTGAGGACAGCGGGTGAGTGAGCGATTGAGAACACAGGGAGAGAGAGCGGGATAGAGAAAAAGAGAGAGAAAGAGAGCGAGGGCAGAAAGAGAGATAAAGAGAGAGAGAGAGAGAGAGAGAGAGAACTAGATAAAAGGAAAGGCTCCCTCTACAATAATGAACACGAATAGCTCTCAAACACGTACGCATGAAGACGAAAATATTCCTTCTTCTCTTGCCCGCAGGCCGGCAACAAAAGAATGCAGGAAGCAAAACAAGACGGCGAGAATACGGATCTGCAGCTATCTCTCTCTCTCTCTCTCTCTCTCTCTCTCTCACTTTTCTCAATCTCTTTTTTCGCTCTCTCTCATTTCTCTCTCTTTCTCTCTCTCTCTCTTATCCTCCTCTCTCTCTCGCTACTTCTCTCTATCTCTCCCATTCACATCATCTCTTTTAATTACTGCAAAGGGTGGAACTTCGACGAGACCTTGGACATTTTATTCGCAAGGGAACGTCATCATCAGGAAAAATAAAAGCTAAAGCAGCAGTAGAAAGACCGCGAGCAAGAATTCTTTGCTCTCCCTCTCTCTCTCTCTCTTTCTCTCTCTCTCACACCCCTCTCTCTCTCTCTGTCTCTCTTGCTCTCGTTCTGTCTGGCTCTCTCTGCAAAGCTCACTCTCTCGCTTTCTCTCTGACTGTCTGACTCTCTCTGTCTCTCACTCTCACTCATGCTCATTAGATGCAGTTCTCATATACGACATATTTTTCTTTTACTTGGTCACGAGGACGAGGAAGTGGACACAAAAAAAAAAGATTTGACAGAGAACAGAGATCCTTCACCGCCAGACGCCATGTCTCGACTCTATTAGAGTTTAGTCTTGTCTCTTTCTCTGCTTCTCTCTCCCTCTCACTCTCTCTCTCGCTCCCTCTCACTCTCTCTTTTCTCTCACTGTTCTCTCTCTCTCTCTCTCCCATACTATACTGAGGCGAAGTGACACATCAGAATCCGCTCTTTAGTCGGTGTGCGCGAGCGCGTAAATATGAGGAGACAAGGAAGAAAATTCCGACGAGTGGACAAATGTATGTACATGCATCTGTTACAAACAAGTTCTCATCCATGTAAGGCCAAGGGTGGTAGAGACAGACTGAGAGAGAGAGAGCAGAGAGAGAGAGCAGAGAGAGACAGAGAGAGAGAGAGAGAGAGAGAGAGAAAGAAAAGGGTGAGGGAGTGAGAGAGAGAGAGAGAGAGAGAGAGAGAAGGGCAAGAGCTTGAAATGTCTGGTCTGCGAGCGCGGTGACGTACGCATAGATAAAGGTTGCGGCCACTCTTTGGCCGTTAGTAAGGAAAGGCTGTTTTCTTTTCATTCGCCGTTTCTTTTTCTTCTTTCTCTCTATCTCCGCTCTCTCTCTCTCTCTCTCTCGCTTTCTCTCTTTCTCGCTCTCTCTCTTTCTCTCTCAGGCTCCCTAGCGAGCCCGTCTTTCTCCTTTTACATTTTCGACATACTCCGAAAGAGTAAAAGACCTAGAGCGAGAGAGAGGGAGAGAAAGAGATGAGAGAAGAAAGAACTTTAGATGGAGAGAGAGAGAAAAGAAATGCGTGTTCAATTAAATGACCTTCGGCCAAAGGTAAGGCTGAACATTACACGAGTTCGCAACCGCGGGATTCAACTACATGTACGTTTATCGGCAATATCTTTCTAGCTCACTCTCTCTCTCTGCCTGTCTCTCTCTCTCTCTCTCGCTCTCCCTCTCCCTCTCTAACTCCATCTCCATCTCACTCTCTTTCTCTCTCTCTCTCGCAGCTTATCTTTTTTTTTCCAAAACATGAGCATATGACTTGAAAATAGTGCGAGACAGCAGTCACAAGCTTGCACTGTAAACATCAGTAAAAGGAAGAAAGATAGACAAGGAAGTGATAAGCTTATCAAAACAATCAGTAAAATCAATGATATAAAGTACACGTTATACATGGTTTAGTTAGAATTAGTTTAAGCTTGTTATTAATTTAAAGTAAGAAAATAATTTATTTTTATTTTTCATTATTGCCAATACAAACGCCCATTTGGATTTCAGGCAATCAAAAAAATTTTTACAGTGAACTAAAAGTGGAAATAGACCGCAACTTTTAGGAGCGCCAATGAGTGGCACAATGAGACAGAGAGAAAGGCAGAGAAAATGAGAGAGAGAGAGAGGACCAGAGTAAAAAGAGAGAGTATGACAGAGAGAGTATGAGAGAGAAAGAGAGACTAAAGAAAAAGAGGGAAACATAATGAGCGCAGACAATCTATGGGAAAGGCTCTGCAGAGCAAACGCTAGCCGAGCAAAGAGAGAGAGAGAAATGCGACTGGTGCTTTTTGATCGTAACGGAGCGGCCGCTCTTTCTTTTCGCTGCCTTGCTTTCTCTCTTTCTCTCTTCTCTCTCTCTCTTTCTTTCTCTCTCTTTCTCGCTCTCTCTTTCTTTCTCTCTCTTTCTCTCTCTATTTCTCTCTCTGTCTTTTTCTCTCTCGCCTTTCGCTCTCTCTATTTCTCTCCCTCTCTCTCTATCTCTCGCCCTCTATTCTACCGGACTCTACTTTTAGTATCTGCACTCCTTCCACCCGCATCCGTCAAGTACAATCGATATGGACAGACGGAGACCACAGTGCACCAGTATCAAGTAATTGAAGCGGAAAGAGTGAAGAGAGAGAATGAGAGTGGGAAAGAAAGAAGGAAAGAAAGAGAGACGAGAGAGTGAGAGAGAGAGAGAGCGAAGACGGAGAGAGTGTAGGATTTGACGCGGGCCTGAGGGGGAAAAAACAGAAAAAGGCGGCCAGGAGAACAAAGATGAAATAGGGCCAGGAGCGAGGATCGGCCGGAAAGAGAGAGAGAGTGAGAGATATAGACAGTTGGAGAAATAGTGAGAGAGGGAGAGAGCGAGAGAGAGAGAAAGAGAGAGAGAGAGAGAGAGAGAGAGACTAGAGGCAACGCTGGCCGAAAGGACATGGAAAAGAGCATTAGCCTTGCTTCCTACAAAGTTTGCACAGAATCAAGGGGGGGGGGGGTGGAGAGCTGGTTAAACTAGGACATGGATAGACCGGAGTTACATACAAATGCAGAGAAATAAATCAGCATAAGGCGAATTAGAGATATTAAATTCTTGCTATAGTGTGCAAACTTATGCTTCCCCAAGAAGTTTTTCGTAATAACTGAATCAGCAGTTGAATCAAAATAAAGAGAGAGAAAGAGAGAGAGAGAAGGCGAGAAAGAAAGAGAAAGAGAGTGAGATAGAGAGAGAGAGAGAAAGGGAAAGAGTGAGAAGAAAGCAGAGGAAAATTGAGAAGTCTATGAGGAAAGAAGGAAGCGAGACTAGCCAAAGGCAAGTGCTATGGAATGCGATGTCTGAATGCTGTCACAAGCCTCAAGACGTTCTTTGCCCTTGTGGTTGCTAATTAGTCGGTCTGTCTATCTCTCTCTCTCTCTCTCTCTCTCTCTCTCTCTCTCTTTGTCTCTGTCTCTCTGTCTCCCTCTCTGTCTCCCTCTCTTCTCTCTCTCTCTCTCTCTCTCGCTCTCTCTCTCTCTCTGTCTCTGTCTCTCTGTCTCCCTCTCTGTCTCCCTCTCTCTCTCTCTCTCTCTCTCTCTCTCTCTCTCTCTCTCTCTCTCTTTCGCCCCCTCTCTCTCTCTTCTTTCACATTCTAACTCTCTCCCTATCTCATTCTCACCCAAGACGCATTCTTTTTCCCTCTCTCATCCTCTCTTTCATCGCATATCCCCTTTCGCATTTGTTATTGCCCTAGCGAGCGCAATTGTCGATGTTAGTAATTAAGTATATACAAAATATGTGTTTCTTTTAATTTGTATTGGCATTGTCACCAATTATGACTGGCAAACAAAAAAAATATATGAATGCATACAAACAACTACGTTCGATTTATGACGGAAGCTAATAAAATACTTTTTTAAAGTTACAACATTGGAAGAAGAAATTGAGTTGTTGACGCGGCAGGCGAAATCCAGAGTAATAATAATACTAATAATCACCATGTTTATCACTCATCACTCAACTCACGACATTGTGGGTGGATGGGTGAAAGTGGGCAACAAGGCAGTGTCGAAAATAAAAATACATTGACAGAAATTTGTTGCAAACCGAAACAGTCAAAAAATATATTGACTATATTAAAAAAATATATTGACTAACTAATTGCTTATTTTTATGCTTATAACTTGTCAATATGGCGTAATTTTTGTCGCATACCAATTTTCTTAATTGTCCATTTCTGCCGATTGTGAGAATATGCAAGAGGCGACAAAATAAATTATGCCCTTTTTTCGTCTTACTAACGGAAAATTTCGGACAACCAGAAAAGAACGAGATACGTATTTAAAAAGGGATGGGGCAGTTAGGTAATTCACTCTCTCCCTCTCTATCTCTCTCTCAGTCTCTCTGTCTCTGTATCTCTTTCTCCTCACTCCCTCTCTCTGTCAAGCCCTCTCTCTCTCTCTCTCTCTCTCTTACTCTCCCTCTCTCTCTCTCTGTTCCTCTCTCTCTCTTTCTCTTTTTACTTTTTCTCTTTCTCTCCACCATTTTTCCAGTGAGCCTGAAAGCAGAATCTGTTATTCACACTACCTCTAGCGGGTGCTCCCTCCACAGCTTTCCGCATGGACGACAAGAGAAAACAGTGCCCCGGAAAGGCAGGATAAATAGGCGCGCGAGGCCAAGGGGCCTCTTGCACAAGGACAGAGGGACATTAATTGTAAGGCAGACTGATGCGGAGGGGTCAGGGGCTGGCAGGTCCACATTCCCCGATGACTGCGACTTCCCCTTTCCTTTATCTATTACTCTTTATCAAGAACTCGATATTTTAACAAGGAGTAAAAAAAATATGTATAACAAAGTTAGTAAGAAAATTTTCCCACCGCCGATGGTTTGCCTTAGACTGCAAACGAATATAGGCAGTCAACGGGTTCTCAGACATTTAAAATAACTTAATTAATTAGTTATTTTAAATGTCTGCATTTATGCTTAGATCATCTCATTGTTTTGTCGCGTGCCAATTTTCTTTTTTTACCCATTTCTACCGACGATATGCGAAAGGAGACACGAGCAAAATAAATCGAGCCTCTTTCTATGATTTTGACAGGATTTCGCGCACGCAGAAAAGCTAACGAGATTCCTATTTAAAAACGGGAGGGCGCAGATTGGGAACTTTCTCTCTCTCTCTCTCTCTCTCTCTCTTTCTCTCTCTCACTCTCTCACTCTCACTATCACTCTCTCTCTTTCTCTGTCTCTATTTCTGATACATTTATAATGCGCTTCTCTCTCTCTCTTTTAGTCCGTCTCTCGTTCTCTCTCTCTCTCGTTCTTCTCACTCTCGTTCTCTTTCTCTTTTTCTCTCTCTCCCTCTTTCTTGTTCTGCCTCTCTCGTGCTCTCTGTCCCACTCTCAATTTCCTTGCATCTGTATGTCTACAATCAAGTTTCTCTCTCTCTCACTTTCTCTTTCCCTCTCCCTCTCTCCCTCAATCTTCTACTCTATCACTTCAGAATATATGCACATCTTCCACGCATGCACATACAGTAGTATTTATAGGAACGCCTCCATTTTGTTCCGGGAAAATTTCAAGTAGAATGCTGGCTTCTTTTCCTCTGAACCTCTCTCTGCTTTTTATCCGTTCTGCTGTTCTCTCGTTTCTCTCACTCTCACATACACTCTATCTCTCTCTGTTTCTCTCTCGCTCTCTCTCTTTCTCGTTCTAAAAAAATAAATGGAGATTGGTGCCAAGAAAGCTCTGCAGGAATCGTTATTTGTGCTCAGATCAAAGCTATGATCACTTTGATACATATGTAACTCATGGGGAAGTAATGAGAGAGAGAGAAGGAATAGAGAAAGAGGCAAAAAGAAAGTGAGAGAGAAGGAGAGCAAGGGTGAGAGTGAAAGATAGAGAGAGATACAGAGAGAGAGACTTTCAAAGAAGGAGAAAGAGAGAGAGAGAGAGAGAGAGAGACTCCTTGCACAACAGATATACTTGTGTATAACTAACTACCACTACTACCATCAGAAAAAGCTAGCGGGGACAAAACATCGTCGTCATTATCTTCTAGAAGAAGTTGAATATTTTCACAACAAACTCCGCAATAAACCCATGGAGTCAGCAAGAAATAGAGAGAAATAGTTTGAGAGGCAAAGAGTGAGAGAGATAGAGTAACAGTGAAATGGAGAGAGAGAGAGAGAGAGAGAGAGAGAAACTGGGATACAGATTGGGGACAGCGAGATTGAAGAATGGAAATAATCTGATAATACATAGTCATTTAGCATATTAAAAAAGATAGAGAAAAGAAGACAGAGATAGAGAGAGAAATAGTGGAGAGAGGGAGAACAAGGAGGAACAGGAAAGGAGAGAGAAATGTACTGCAGCCATTATTGATAGGGAGAGGCCATCATACAACACTGGCATTGAAGCAACGCCGACAAGGCCGTGCGAAGGTGAGACAGCCTCTAAGGGAAGGCCAGTCAGGAGAAGGTTAACAGCGCGGAGGATCCCACCCAAGGGCACGATTGGGTGTAACCGAGTAACCGAGTAACTAACTGATGGTGAGATGGAGGACAATGGGCGTCGTCCTTCAGGGTGGCCGTCCTTCGGAGAGAACGTCCTCGAGGATGGCCTTTCGGCTTCGAGGATGGAGGACAAATCAAGGAGAGAAAGTGGAACAGGGCGATGGAGAGCGAGAGAGAGAGAGGGAGGGAGAGAGGGGAGAGAGAGAGAGGGAGAGGGAGAGAGAGAGGAGAGAGAGGGGGGAGAGAGAGAGAGGGGGGAGAGGGGGGAGAGAGAGAGAGGGAGAGACAATGATTGACTTTCGTTCGCTCCGAGGCCACTCGCGCGACTCCATTCACGCGATTCCACTCGCGCTTCTTACCACACACCTTTCCTGCTGCTGCTCCTTCCTCATGTACAGAACGCTATCTACGCAGCTTCATCATCTTCTGTCGCAACAATCCAAAGGCGCCCCATCGTTTCGGCTGCGCCGTAGCACGACCGTCGATGAGGGGGTCAATATCAAAATATATGTAGCATAAATATTAATGGAATAGTATTAGGTATGTATGTACATATGTATGTAACAGTAATTTGTTTGTTTTCACTTCTCTCTTTCATTCACTACTATGTGTGTGCGTGTACAATGAACATTAACATTACAAGAATAATAATTTATTTCTCATACGCATATATTATTATTATGGTAACATGAGCTGAAGATGAATAGTACGATATGAACGAACTTCCGTCCGCTACTTACGCACTGTCGTTCGCTGCCGCTGAAAATGCTTCCGCATTCGATCAGGAATGCGCGCGAGGAAGACGAACATAATCAGTCTGAAGGGAGACACTTGTCTTTGAAATGCGATATAAGTTACGCTAAAAGATACTTTGCATACTTTTGCAACAGTAATAAAAAGAACTTTACAACAATTCTTGAAGCATTAAATGTTCGTTGGCGAATAAGAAATCAATCTCTCTTTGACGCGACCAACCCGTCGAGAGCGGTGACCGTGAAAGATGGACCGATTTGACTGAAGAATGCCAACAAGGCGTTCACTAGCTTCAGCTCACGTGGAATGAAGTGTGGCAGAACCGAGATGAAGAAGGCCATGCTTTGAAGGAGGCTCTAGAAATTGCTTTTTGTTAGATGTTAAAGGAGCAGTTCGCTGAACAATAAACATATCGCTATATGAAAGTTGGTCTATTCGAAAACATACATCTTTAAAAAGTTTAAACCATGTTTGTACACTTCTTGCAAAGTCAAAATCACGCTAAACGCAATATTTAATTTTTCTCTTTTTTTTATTTTCTATTTTTCTCTCTGAAAATTGAATTTTTTTTCTTATGTTTGAAAAATAGGAGGGAAATTGAGTAGTATAATTTTTTTGTTTAGTATAAAACATAACGAGTAAGTAACCTGTATCAGGAACGATAATTCCTGCCGACGCCACACTTGTATTCTGGCCATATTTGTATTGCGTCGCTTCTTGAAAAATATGGTCTTTTTTTGGAGATTCACATAATAACAAGAATAACCTCCACTCCATACCACGTCCACCCTGGTGTCAGCTACGCCCCTGTTTCTAATTAAACTGGCTAGTCACACATTTATGTATGCATTTCATGTCTCTCTCATTTCATACAACCTTTTATTTTATTTTGTTTAATCTCATTTCATATCGTCCAAATGATTTCTCCGACCTCTGCCATATATTGTCATATCTTAATCGATTTAGTAAACAATAAACAAGTAAATAAATAAATAAATATATTAATTAATTAATTAATTAATTAATAGCTCAACCTGGAGGCGCAAGAGCGCGATCAGAGTGGCGACGTCAATCGCAGCCAAACCTCCACCGATCACAGTCAGCGCCTCATTCGACAGGCCCACGTCGATGGAGAAGCACCAGTCGGCGAACGAGCCCGAGTACCAGAGAATTGCCGGCTCGTACATTGTGAAGCAGTCATTCACTCAAGTGACTTACTTCCTCCAAGTGTTATCAGATCATATTAATTTTGATGTAATAAATGAATAAATAAATAAGTAAATAAATAAATAAATAAATAAGTAAATAAATAAATAAATAAATAAATAAATAAATAAGTAAATAAATAAATAAATAAGTAAATAAATAAATAAATAAATAAATGAATAAATAAATAAATAAATAAATAAATAAATAAATAAGTAAATAAATAAATAAATAAATAAATAAATAAATAAATAAATAAATAAATAAATAAATTAATTAATATATAAATAAATAAATAAATAAATAACTAAATAATTAAATAAATAACTAAATAAATAAATAAATAAATAAATAAATAAATAAATAAATAAATAAACGAGTTGCACCACACATTCGACTCTCTTCCAACAGGCAAGGAAGAATTTATTATCATTTGCGATTAAGCGCGGCGCTTTTTCATGTAGCAACCAACCACCGCAAAACATGCGCACATTTCACATGCACACACTTTCCGAATACCCCTCTTTGGGCACATGTCTTGCCAATTCGGGGTTGGTATTAAATAGTAAAAGCTGCGCTTTAAAAAGTCGGCATCTTTTTTTCCTTACCATCAGAGGTGTAAACGGGCCCAACATTTTTGGGCCAGCCCCTAAATCTCGGCCCGGCCCGGCCGGAAAGTACCGGGCCCTGGAATTTTGGGCCCGGCCCGGCCCGCGGGCCCGTTTGAGCCCGATTTTCAAAAACATTTCTGGGAAAAAAGTACAACGAGTTACAATGTGTTTTGAAAGTCAGAATTTTTCATGCTCGTGCTATGAACATTCATTTTAATGTATTTTAATGTAAATGGGCCGGCCGGGCCGGCCCATTTACACCTCTGCTTACCATACAAAGTGGATTACAGTAATTCTTTGTATACTTTTGCACTTGGCAAGAACATACATATATGCATGTCTGAAGAATGAGACTGCAAACTCTTTTCTTGATACCTGCGAAGAATGGAGCCGATTGCACGAGTGCGAGAGCGATGATGAGAGCGATGGTGAGCATGGACAACTTTGGCGTGTAATCTCGCCGCGGCATTCGAGTGGCGCGCAGAGTGACGTGGAGACGATTGACACCGAGCGCCACGTGGCCAGAGAGCCAAGCCGACTGGGCGATGACAACGATCTGTCAAAAAAAATTTTTTTTTGAAGACGCAATTTGAAAACTTTTACATTTCGAAACATGGTAGATACAAGAAAATCGATTTCTTTCAATGAATGAATGAATATTAGGTCTTTATTACGGTATAACAAGTACATGAATGAATGTATTTATTACGGTACAACAAGTACAGGTGTATGGATACACGTGGTCCACAATTAATAATCATAGTAATTAAAATAGAAATAGACAAATCAATACGGCACCGGCATCCTTACGTGTGTGATGCGTTTTCGTAGATCTGCAGCAATCCACGATGCGTCGCCACTGCAACTCGATGTTCATTATAAATATTGTTTTTTTTTTTCAAAACAAAATATTCTGCTAATCTTCTCTGTTTTGTATGCAATTACGCATGAAAACATAAGTATGTATGTGCAGACAATAACTTATTTTTGAAAAGTTCTTAAAGTGCAAAGAGAAAAATTCATATAGTTCACTTTTCATATACTATCGCCGTCAGCGTTCCGTAGTAGCCGGCAGCAAGCGCTGAAAGAACGATGTTTGCCACGGCGATCAGACCGCTGAGATTGCCGAATGTGCTGTGTTGCCGGACAGCGAACCGCAACGCGACCGCGTTGCACGCGATCCCCAGCGTTCCTATCTGAATAATAAGCGGATTTTGTCCTTTAATATTAGATGTCTTTGACAGTACCGTAATCAAGAAGGCCGACGCGATGACCCGTTCTTTCGGAGAAGCCTCCATCTAACTAACCATTCGAGAAACAGCTGAGGAACGGCACTGAATTGCTTTCATTATGCTGAGGGTGTTGAGCTGTGGTTTTTCCAGTGAAGAAAAAAAAAGAATTATTTGATAAACATTCTAAATTGAATAGCGTTAGAGTATAAACATAATATGACATATGACTTGAAAATCCACCAAATCCAAATGATCGCTTATTCAGGTAGCGCGTTTTGAGCAACAAAACAGACCCCGAGGATAAAAGCTTATCTGGCGGAAATTAGATTTCGCGTGTCTGGAGGACGCTTGGAAATCAAATGTTCTCTCGCAATCACGACGTCGATTCATACGAATGGCTCCACGTGAGAGCAAATTAGCGAGAAGTCGTTGATCATGAAAGGAAGGATCTTACAATAGAGATGAGAGGCGTGACATTGAATGAACGCAATTTTCAAAGATTGCAAAGTGCACGTACGCATGAATGTATGTATGTTTACATTTATATCGTATGTCTTTTCGTCATTCTGTTCATACATATACATACATACATACGCGAAGTTGTCTATAAAGAGATTATGCGTGGATTAACCATCCATTTCGCCGGCGATTTGTTGAGCGCACCAAAAGACATACTTCTATCTAATGAGCAAACCAACTAACTATTCGAACGAAATTCCAATTTGTCACCGACTTCCAATTTGTCAGTGATTCATTGCTGCATTACTCAAACGCCTTCATGCGTGAAATTCCTCTCTTTCTCTCCTCGAGCAGGAGGCAAGAATGAGAGGAGGCACTCACTACAAGGGCATTCTTTCGGCAAGGCTCCGGCAAACTTTCATCATGTCATTCCAAAGCTCTCTGCATTCCAAGGGATAAGAAGGGATACTTTCTTCCTCGCGACTATAAATGCTTTCTATTTAAAGCATTGAAATGAAGAAAAAAAACAAGTGTAACACTCGGCATTGGCTTTTTCACAGACGTGATTAGCAAATGCTTTTTTTTATTTAAAATAAATTTGAACTGTATTCGAACATTGCTGTCACATGTATCATCAGTCGTCGTTCCCCGTTCAAAAGTTTCCGACCCTGGCAGGACTCGAACCTGCAATCTTCGGTTTAGGAGACCGACGCCTTCTCCATTAGGCCACAGGGCCACGAAATGTTCGCTTAAGAGATCAAAATTTGCATAATAAGCCAAGGATTTAGGCAGGTCCAACCTGGCAAGAAATTTGGTACTCATTTTGCATGCGACGCGATCCTTTTGTAACGGATTCCACTGGGTTTACCATTGCAGACGATAGGAAAAAATAGTCAAAATATGAATAGTCAAAACTATCTAGTTTTATACTTTTTACAAAATGTTGATTAAAAAAAAACATTGCGAAATGCATAGACAGCAGATTAAATTAAAATGTGATATTTATAGTATACGAAGGTGTCACTTGTATATACATCATTGTCAGTGGCGTATGTATGTACATACGCCACTGACAATTATCACATTTCTGTCGTTCGGAGATTACAAAGAAAGCTAAAGTTGTTATTTACATTCAATAGCTTAATTTATGCAGTGATTTCCTTTATAATAAATTCATTAACTGATAAGTAAGCCTGCTTTCACAATCCATTTACGAAAGGGTAAGAAATTGAACTCAACTGGCACAGATAATCAAGCATACATACATAGAGTATGCGGTACTTTATTAACACTTCAAAAAGCCTAAACTACATATCTTCGAAACATGCACGTACAATGAACATAGTAAGTATAAAGTGAAAGTTTATGTGAGTCGTAATTTGGTGTGGTCAAACGGTGTGCAAGTGGGGCCTCCATTGAATACATTCAGGAGACATCGAAAGGATATCAGCATTGCTGTTTTGAGAGAATGGTTGATGAAGATATACAATAGAAGTAAAGAACAACTCTATTTTGTTTGCTTACTTTTATCACAATTTGCTGTCTGTTCCTATACAAACTCGTCGGTAACTAATTTTACTGCAGTCAGCTGCACTGTTGTACTGCCGAGTGATGCAGCGAAGAAGAATTGTACGCTTGCGACAAGTGCGAATTAGGTTGAGACGAGTTGGAGATCTAGCAGAACAAAGGCAAATTAATTATATGTATTTCTCCAGTTCAATTAAATTACGCATGGTCAACGATCTGCCACCGCTGATATTTGATAAATTTTCTTTGTGGCTCCTCGATTGTTGAAGTTCTTACAATTAGAGAACGGTCTGCGATGGCACGTAAAGGCCTTTGAGGTACCTGCTGTGACAGCCAGCTTAGCAGGCTCGACGGGGTAACAGCCACCAAAGGGGCGAGCGAGAGAGAGAGAGAGGGAGAGAGAGAGAGAAAGATTGAGAGACAGAGAAAGGGGAAAGGGAGAAAAGAGAGAGGGAGAGTGAGAGAGAGAGAGAGAGACAAACCGAGATCTTGCCACTCGTGCAGGAGGTGAGAGCAAAGCGGATGCCGGCCGAGTACTTGGAGGTGAGTGTGAGGACGATGAGCGGATTGAGGACGGGCGGCAGACATAGGAGAAGGTCGGCGCGCAGCTTTTGCTCCATCTCCATGAAGACGTACAGCTTGAGCTCGAATAGGGGCGCGAAGACGCAGAGAGCAGGCAGGACTGTCTGTGTGTGTGCGGTGAATTGTGTGGTCCAATTTGAATTAGAGACTATTGGTCGTGGTAATTTAAATTTATATCATAATCGAAAAATAAAGAATTGACTATGAGTTTTGGCGGGAAATTTAAATTTATATCTTAATCGAAAAAGAATGAATTGACTATTGGTCATGGCGGGAAATTTAAATTTGAATTAAATTTAAATTTAAATCGAAAAAGAACGAAGCGGGGTTGTCTGTAGCGTGAGCACAAGAAGTGCCCTGCGATGCATGCGCTTCGATTGAGGAGACATCGAGGAAGCCCGAAGATGCACAAGGACAGCCACGCAACAGAAGATCATGAGAGCGAGCATCGCGCACTCGGCCAAGAACAGCAGCAACGAAATCACCTTTTTCTGCTCGTCCTTCTGCAAGGCAAGAAAAAGAACCCATTAATTATTGGGCATGGCGGGAAAATTTTTTTTTTATTTCCCGCCATGACCAATCATTTCTGAGTATTAACATGCGAAACTCAAAATATTCTCTTATTGTTAGCAGAAAAGGCTCTGTAATATTCATATATCTTGATTGTACATACATATGTATGTTATTCATATTCCTATTCCTATTTCTATGCACATATGTACTTATGTACATATGTATATATGCTAAAAGGATATAAGCTATCCCTTCGTCCGAAATGTCGCTGGCTAGCAGCCGCGCTCCGCCCTTTCGGGCGGATGGGGGGGGGGCGGCGGTACTTGCTCGCGTGGCTTAACGGTCTGGCCTACTACACCCGCTCGGGAAGTCTCGCTCACCCCACGCATATTATCCGTCTCATACCGAGACATGCGGAGGAGGCTTCAGCGTTGCCTTCCCCCCTTCCCCCCCCCCCCCCCTTCCAAGATATTATCATGATTTCTCAAGTCTCTGCCTCTTGCATACCGCCACATTTGCGATATTATAATTCTCTCAAAGTGCTGTCACGTCTATGTATGTATGTATCTACTTATGATCTACGGAGTATCTATGTACATAGATAAAATTGTAAAACCTTCTCGAGCACAATGACTGGGCAATCGTACAGCAATGCTCCGATAGCAGCCATTCTTTCGCGGAAGCCCTCGGCAGGCGTGTACATCAGCACTGTGCCTCCGGCCAGTAGTGCGGTCCAGAGTACAGTCTATATATTAGTTGGTAAAATCATATTATTTATTTTTATTTTATTTAGGAATTTTTACAACTTTATTATGATGACATGTAATATATATATATAATGATGTATTAAATATTTCTTTCGCCGATTATATTTACTAATTGCTGAATTATATCAAAGATTCGTCAAGTCTTTATACTCTTTAATGCAACTTCAGCATGCCGGGGTAAAGTCTTCTTCTTTTCGACGAGGTGAAGCGAAGGGACCCCCGGCGAGGTAGGTTGTCTGATTCTCTCAAAAACGCGCGGTGTCTCGCTGCGAGTCGCGGAAGCAGCCTGGGAGGAGGATCCTTCCTGCAGGGTGGCAGAAGAGCGAGAGATTGTTGTGGGAGAGAGAAATGGGGGAAAAGAGAGAGAGAGAGAGAGCATTCGCTCTGTTCGGCGGTGAACATCGACGACCTTGCGTCACAATGTCTTCTAATACTCTCTCTCTCTCTCTCTCTCTCTCTCTCTCTCTGTTGTTCTCTCCCTTCCAAGAATCACTCGCTCTTCTGCCACTCTGCAGAAGCAGGAAGGATCCTCGTTCCAGATGCTTCCACGACTAACAGCGAGGCGGGCTACAAGATACAAACGTACATCCCGCGAGTTGAGAGAGAATCAGACAACCTACATACCTCGCCGGGCTCCCCTCATTTCACCGTCCGAAAAAAGGAGACTTTACATCGGCGGCAGTGTTCTGTTTGTCGTTTTTTAATTGGTTACTCACCCCAAGGACGAAAATTGTGAACGGTATGTTCCGGTGAAAAATTGAGATCGCTCGATATCTTAAGAACAAAGTTTAAATTAGAAAAGAGAGTTTTCTCACGAATGAATTAATTTACTCTTACCTTTTTATTAACAAAAAGCGGTAGACAAAGCCGATGTCAGGCTGAAATGAAATAAGAGTATACTCTATGTACTCTTAAAGGAACCATGCACTGAATGATGTTACCGTAGTATATTATGACCATTTTGAACGCGCGCCCTCAAATATTTGGCCCTTCTGCGGGTTAGAGAGCGTGTGAAATAGGAGGGTGGCTAACAGCTACAGTAAAAAATTTTGGCGCAGCCACATTTCACGTGCTTCTAACTTTCTAACAAGTATACAAAAATGGCTCAAACTCTCCAGAAGTATGTTTTCTACTCATGCTAATAGATCCACGTCCATAAAACCATATGTTAGATACTCAGTGAACTGCTCCTTTAAATGTCGCCAAAGTTTATTTCTCAAAAGTTGTCTACATTTGTTTTTATTATTGAGCACTGTTAGAGTGAGGGGTGTTCTACAATCTAGAGGGAGGGGTACTGCTTATCAATGACGTTATCAAAGCGGAACTATTAGATGATGGAGGGGGTCTAATAAAGTGGGGGGGGGGGGGTGCTAATAAAGAGAAAATACAGTATACCACTGCAAGGCAGAAGAAGAAGGCGATGACCTCGCCGAAGAGGATGAAGCTCGTGTCTTTGGCAAAGGCGGCGACTCCGAACATGTCAATAATCATAACTGAACCGCGCATCGTGCGAAAGTGCTGTAGAAATGAACTATACGTACTGTAGAAATGAACTATTGCATGCATGCTGCATGAAAATGTATCCTGCATGTATGTCATCCATTACATGCATACATATATGTAAATTTACGCCAACATATAAATCCCCCTTGAACAACTCGGCATGTAGTGAGTGTTACCAACTGATTAAAAAAAACACAAAGATAAGGGTGATTCTTACTGTTGGGATTCAATTGTTACAATGGAAAGAACTATGAGAGACCAGCCACGTATTACCATAGTTATTTCCATTGCAACAATTGTTACAATAAAGAAGAAACAGCTTGGGAAGGAGGAGAATGGAGAGAGAGAAAAAAGTTCAAAAGAAAAATATATAAGCAGAGATAAAATACTCAACCGGAGCAGCCGCGATTAACGCAAGCGAGTAGTAAATATCGGAGCATGCAAAGAGCGCCAGTACACGGCTGTACCTGAAATGAGAGGGGTAGAGTTAGAGAGAGAGAAGGAGAGAGAGAGAGTTATGGAGAGGGAGAAAGAGAGAGAGAAAGAGAGAGAGAGTTATAGAGAGAGAGTGAGGGATAGAGTTATGGAGGGAAAGAAAGAGAGAGGGATGGAGAGAGATTTAAAGAAAGAGAGGGAAAGAGTTAGAGAGAGAAAGAGAGATAGAGAGAGCGAGAGAAAGAGAGAGCGATAGAGAGAGAGAAAGAGAGAAATAGAGAGCTAAAGAGAGAGAGAGAGAGAGAGAGTGAGAGTACTTAAGACTAACCCATCGACTCTGTCTTTGTTTCGCTTGCCATGCGTCATGACATAAACGAAGAAGAAGATGTTGAATATAATCGCCAGCCCCAATGTGGCCATGAAAGTGTAGCGCCAAAAGAGTGGAATGGAAATGCCGAGGGCCAATGGAATCGAGTCCGCGTCCAACATTCTTGAGACCAAATGATTATTGTGATATCATGATTAAATATTTTATTGAATGATTGATAACATTTGAATGATTGATAACTGAATGATTGTGATAGCATGATAAATAATATTGTTACAAAATAAAGAAAAATAGAATAAGACAGAACAGAGATATCGTTAAAGGATTAAAGAGACTAAACTGAAGAAAATTTGCTCTCGAACAAGACGAATTCGTTTATAATGTCTATATATATATATTTTTTTTTTTATTATCAAATTCTGACGTCAGATTTTGGCGCGACAAAAAACAGATAGCTTTTCCTTCTTTAGTTCAACTATTCGTTGATGCAAGAGCAATATATATAGAAATTTCTGATAAACCGTGGAATTGAACAATGAGGAAGGCAGTCACACATGAAAACAATTACCATATACACAAGAAATTCTTGATAATATTTTCTTCACACTACATACATATTTCCTGTCTACATACATACATATGTGTACATACATTTATAGAAACGCGGCCCTTGGTTAGCGAGAGAATAATTTCGTCTCCGGAATAATTTCATCTCCGACTTGCTAAAGCTACCAGACGAGGTGTTGAAAAATATAAGGAGAGTATATGTAGAACTCATACATATAATTCGTCGTATAAGAAAATGAGAATCAATAGAATTGCTGGACTTTTTTTTCTACTCTGTCTGCTCAATGACGTGCGTACGTTTTGCCAATATTTATTCGCCTACATAATTCTGGAAATATTGATCAATCATAAACAGTACTCTTTATCGTCGAAGATCTGGACAGAGTTAAGTCAGGAATATTATTCAACTCATAGATGTTTTTAATGTTGTCTGACGGATTCGTGTTTACAGCAGAGACTTCTCACGCAGACGGGCCAAAATGTAGTTCTGAAGGGAAAATGGATGGTGAAGAATGAAACATAATATTGTTACGGAATAACTGCCGCTTAAAGACCACTAATAGAAACATAATTTACAATTTGATAGACGCTGAGCATTCAATGAATATGTTTGTGTGCACATGAACATTTGCATATGTATATCTTATTGAAAATAGCTTGCGCTCTGCCGCGTCAACAGCGTGCTCAATGTTTGAGGCCTTTGCAGTTGATGTTCACTTACGTCACATTTATGTAATAGATTCAATGTAAGTAAAAAATACCTGCATACATTAAGCTATTGAACTTAAATAACTAGTGCTCAATATTGTATGCAAATGTGGTATCTGTACGCCATAAATATCACTATCATAACTATCAGGCAAAGAATGTAACCTATCATCATTCAAAGAATCATCAGCCGCCGTAGTAAAGTGTCCCTTTTTTGAGGCGAAAGATGAAGTTACTGACATCAGGCAAATATCTCTGTACCTCTCTCATCTACGGCAACTCTTCTTGTGTATGCCTGTTCCCTTACAATTAGAGTTAGCCTGATATGATTTGTCTGGCTAGCATCAGGCAGCAACATGAGGCAAAGGAGAGACAAAGTGAGAGAGCATGCATTTTGAAGAGACTCTGCTCAACATGAGGCACAGAATCTTGACCCGGTCCGCATTGGGTCAAGATTCTGAAACGCCTGAAGAGAACGCGCGATTCAGGCGTTTGAAACACCAAGCAAACAGGATATTCGAGCCTGTCAAGCTCTGTATTCACGAATGCCGAAGCATCGAGGGAGGAGTTGATGCTTTTGTTGCGTGCGCCTGGGCGTGGGCGGACAGCGCGATCAGCTTGTTTCTACCAGAAGAGGGACGACAGAGGGCGCACAAAGTACTTTCTGCTCGAGCACAGCGCCGTCCGTGCTGCTTCGTCGCGCGCTGGAAGAGTCGTCGCGCGCTGGAAGAGTCGTCGCGCGCTGGAAGAGTCGTCGCGCGCTGGAAGAGTCGTCGCGCGCTGGAAGAGTCGTCGCGCGCTGGAAGAGTCATCGCGCGCTGGAAGAGTCGTCGCGCGCTGGAAGAGTCGTCGCGCGCTGGAAGAGTCGTCGCGCGCTGGAAGAGTCGTCGCGCGCTGGAAGAGTCGTCGCGCGCTGGAAGAGTCGTCGCGCGCTGGAAGAGTCGTCGCGCGCTGGAAGAGTCGTCGCGCGCTGGAAGAGTCGTCGCGCGCTGGAAGAGTCGTCGCGCGCTGGAAGAGTCGTCGCGCGCTGGAAGAGTCGTCGCGCGCTGGAAGAGTCGTCGCGCGCTGGAAGAGTCGTAGCGCGCTCGTCTCGAGAACGCGCCGTCTGCAAGGTTCGTTCTTGGTGTTTGACTCTTGGCACCACCATTATTTTTGTACGAGAACAGACTACATTTCCTCGAAGAAGCGGGCCGCGCTGCATGCTACGGGGCCTAAGCTACGTACGCACTGCAGACAATGAGCGAGCATATGCAGAAGCGCCGTCTCCACCGTGTAAGGGCACTCGACGTCGGCGCTCATTCCTTCTGTTCTGATCCGGCGCGCACGTCTTGACAGACGCCAGCGTGATGAATTCTGAGATATTCGTTACGCTGTTTGAATTGGCTTGTTCTCAGAGCGGTGCACACCATTCAATTGTATATTTAAAGAAGGTTGCACTTTGTGTTTGCGACGACTCGCAACTTGCGGCTATCATGGTCCTAGCATATTTTATCTTCCGGTGCAGAAGGGAAAAGTGACAGCCTCAGAGAGTGATCAGAGTGGGGATTCCTCTCTCTCTCTCGTTCTCTTCAATCTAACTCCATCTCGCGCTCTCTCACTTCTCGGGCTGTCTTCCTTTCACAAGGAAGACAACCAGAAAAGCTCCTTTCCTTCTCACCACCTCAGAAAGTAGAACAAAGTGAAATGTATATATATATATATATATATATATATATATATATATATATATAATGTAAAGAACAACGATTGGGTGAGACTTACCGCCATTACAGTATAAAAATAGGATTAAGACTGTTTTTCATCATTTTGAAAGCTATTTCAATCAATGATAGTACATTGTCAACGAATAAACACTGAAAATATTCGCCCATCAAATTTTCAAGGAGAGATTCATAGCTTCCCAGTGTAATCCAGAGCACACATTTGGAAAAAAAAGACAAAGGAATTTTTTGCCTTTGATTTGAGAAATAAAAAGCAGAGAGATGCAATATGTATAAAAGACGACGACCATATTCCAAAATCATGAAGAGGATGAATGTCATTCAACTTCCTGCTCTCTCGAACTTTGCATGCCTGTACTTTTCTACTTGGAATCTCAAAGGTTCAATTAAATTTGCAAACTTTAAAGTTGACTTGGTGGTTGCTGGGAAAAGTGCTGGTCAACTAAAACGAAACATTAAACTTTCCCTGCTGCCAACTTCGTAATGAGAAAGGAAAAGTGGAAAATTAAAAGTGCATTCTGGCCATATAAAAGTGGCTAATTTGTGCATTTCCTTGTCATTCTTTCTTTTGTTCTCCTCGAGGGATCACTGGAGTCATAAGAACGAGGTTAATTTTTCTTCCTTGTGAGTTCCCTTTCACCCTCGCTTCATCTTTCACTCTAGATTTTCCATCCTCCGTTTCCGACTCCCTTGCCTTTTCCCCTTCAATCTCCCTTTCCTCTTCATCATCTCTTTGAACATCCCCCCTTTCCCTGTCATCCCCCCCTTCATCCCTTTCCAATTCAATTCCTTCTCTTCCCACGCATTTTCCCTTTTTTCATAATACTTCAAGTCCTTGCATTAATTCATAAAAATAGAGGTGTCCTTTTCTCAAATCTAGCTTTCCGTGATGTACATACATATATGTATGCTCATGGTCAGATGCGCCTCCTCCTCCCGTTTCAGCTCTTCTCTCTTCTCCTGCAGCTCGGACTCTCCGATGCGGCTCCAGTACAGCCAATGAATCTCGCTGTGACTCCAGTATGACTTTAACAACATTCGAAATTATACAATGACAAAATAATTTTTACATGTGATGTACTGTAATCAAGTACTGCAATATTCAATGCTCTGATCAAGGAGAGTTGGAAAATATTCATATAAAAAATTCCACTTGATTCGTGCATCATTCAAAAAAAAAAAAAAAATTCCACCGGATTGCGAACCCTGCCATATTCAGGGAGCACCAGGGCAATGCGAGAACGTAGAAGATATGAAAAGATTGACGATTGTTTGTACGGAAAGCAAACCATTTTGCATTTGTTACGTACAAGCTCTACGATCACAAACTGTACGAGACGAATATCACTCACTATCGGCTGCTCGGAACATGCGTGGAATCGCCAGCACTGGAGGGATGCACGCCAGGACCTTCGGATGACAAGTCATCTTTGAATTATAATTGAATCTCAAATATGTCTTTAAATGCACATTCCAGCAAATGGCTTGATAGCATTTGTAATATAAAAGTTGCATCATTGTACTTTAAGGTATTTCCGCTACTGTGACACTCGTCATAAGTCGAATTGCTCCAGCTTTCCTGCTATTAGGCAATTTCCTGCCAGCTTTCCTACAATGCAGGAAAGGAAATCCGAAACATTTTTTAATGGAGTCAAAGTAGATTTTGTCGATACAGAAGAGCGTTCAGCAATCGTATATAAAAATCATTATTACTATAGCGATAGTAGTAAATGATCGATTTTATCCTGCTAAACCTTCTGCATCTCAGGCCGAGTTAATGAATCTGATGCTGAAGGCAGCCATCATGCAACAACATGATACCGTATTTTCTCTATTAGTAGTTCCCCCGGGGGTTTTATTTTTCAATACCCTTGCGAGAGAGGGGCACTATTCGAGGGAGGGGTTCTACTGGAGGGAGGGGTACTATTTTTCAATGTGAGACACTAAAAGTTTGATAACAACATTTTCTTCTCAAAAAAAAAACAAGAATCATAGCTCTACTACAATGAAATCATCAGTGGAGTATCAGTTTTACCGTAGATTTTGAATGAATTTGCAGTCAGTTCATTATGAAGAGCATCCATAACTCAAGCATAGATTCCAGGTAGAGGAAATCAAAAAAGAGGGAGAGAGATAGAGGAAATCATAAGAGAGAGAGAGAGAGAGGAAATCATAAGAGAGAGAGAGAGAGAGAGAAAATCATAAGAGAGAGAGAGAGAGAGAGAGAGAGAAAGAGAGAGTAAATCATAAGAGAGAGAGAGAGAGAGAGAGGAAATCATAAGAGAGAGAGAGAGAGAGAGAGAGAGAGAGAGAGAGGAAATCATAAGAGAGAGAGAAAGAGAGAGAGAGAGAGAGAGAGAGAGAGAGAGAAGGAAGTAGACATTGAACGGGAAAGAGCAGAAGAAGATGGTTGCACCTATGAAAGCGAAGAGACCAAGCACCGTCATGGTATTCTTCTCCGATTCCACGCAGAGGGACTCAAACGTCTGTAGAGCGGGGTATGAGATGAAATGACGAGGAGAATTGAAAGCATCAAATGAATTTTTCTATATTCGAACACACATTCTTTGGACTCCTTTTGTACTTTAAAACTATTTGAGCTGTACTGTTGTTTGTTAGCGCATTGAAAAGGTTACATTACATTGGTGAGTGATACGTGCGAAATAAAATAAGAAAATGAGCGCACAAAAACTAATGGAGAAGCAGTAAAAGCTTCGCAGAATTTCATGCGTTAATCATGGAAGGTTTTATTATTTTTTAAAGGGGATTAAAAAGCTGTTTTATTTCTTGCAAACTAAGGGGAAAAGGGTGGGTGCTTGTGAAACAGCAGAGGAAACCGCCAAAAAGATAAGCAGTGATAACAATGTTGAAAAATGATGAAATTAAAACTAAAACTGTAACATTAATTAAATATAACGACTAATAAGCGTCACTTGCTCAACAACCTCTTCTCCTCTCTCTCTCTCTCCCTCCCTCTCTCTCAATATCTCTTCTCTCTCTCCCTCTCTCTCTCCCTCTCTCTCTCTCCCTCTCTCTCTTCCTCTCTCTCCCCCTCAACCTTTCTCTCTCTCTCTCTCCTATCTCCCTCCGTGTCGCGCCCTCATCTCTCTCTCCCTCTCTTTCTTTGTAGCTCAGTCTCTTACAATTCGATATGATCTTTTTTCTCGTCATTTTGGGAAAAATGTAGGACTATTTGAGTAGAAAGAATCCTGAGAGATGAATGAAGAACCAGACAATTCAAAGTAGGTTTAGAGCAAGTATGAGAGAGAAAGTGAGAGAGAGAAAAGGAGAGGTAGAAAAAGAGGGAGAGAGAGAAAGAGAGAGAGAGAGAGAGAGAGAGAGAAGGAGAAGAAAAGAAAGAGCGAGAGAGAGAAAGAGAGAGAGAGAGAAATAGAGAGAGAAGGTGAAAGAGAGTAAGAGAAGGCGCAAGTGAGAATTCAGTCATATAGTCCACGTTGCTGACGAACAGAGAGAAAATGGTGGTGTAAATTGTTATATTTTGCAAGACAACGAAGTTGTTGAAGTAAAATATTTATTATGCTTTATTGCGAATCGTAATCACGATAGAATCTATATTGTTAGAGAAGAAAGGAGTGCACTAATAGAAGGGTGAATAAGAGAGATGTAGACAAGGTGAGATCATATTGTAGGTCCTTCATAGGACAGAGTTACTTACTGCGAAAGATATGTATCTTGCTGGCTTGATTCTCTCACTGTATTATTGAAATTCACTTAAAACACGTTTAAAGCAAGTACGTCATTTAACTCGCTTGTATAGAATATATTATAGTAGGAAAAGTCTTCATCAACCTTCGTAGAAGCTACGTAGATCAGGACATGCAGAAGGGATATGAGAAGGTTGCGAAGGCGAAGGTTGAGGTAGCGAACGGAGAGAAAGAGAGAGAGAGAGAGAGAGAGAGAGAGAGAGAGCAAGGCATAGAGAGTGAAAGAGAGAGAGATACAGAGAGAGAGAGATAGAGTGAGAGAGAGTACGAGAGAGAGAGAGAGAGAGAGAGAGAGAGAGAGTGAGAAAGAGTAAGAGAGCAAAGGATCACGACAGAATGGTTAGATGTTGCCGAGCAAAGATATGCAAATTCGGCCTGTTTATGCTCCCTTTTTTCTCTCTCTCTCTCTCTCTCTCTGCCTATGGCACTCCTTCTCTCTATGCCCCCCTCTCTCTCTACGGTACTTTCTCCCACTCTCTCATGCCACTCTCTGTATATCTCTCTCCCTCATTCTCTCTCTGTCTTTATGTGTCACTCTATACACCCTCTCTTTCTCTTTCACATACTCTCTCTCTCTCTCTCTCCATGCCACTCTCTCTCTCTCTCTTTCTCCTCTTTCTCCCCCCCCCCCCCTAGCGCTTCTTCTTTCACTTACATATTTACCTGTGATCTTCCATCGCTTCTGATTCTTAAAACCATTCCGACAGACTGCCCAAAATAGGATTAATAGCACCTTCCCAGAAAATAGATCAGGACATACAGAAGGCAGAGAACGGAGAGAAAGCGAGAGAGACAGACATCTTTCAGAGCAAATATATATTCGGCCTGCTTGCAACCTTTCTTCTCCCTTTGTCTCGCTCTCCCATTCTCTCCCTCTCTCTCCCTTTCTCTCGCGCTCCCTTTTTCTCTCTCGCCTTCTCTCTCTCTTCTTTGAATCCCTCTCATTTCCCCTACCTTTTGAATTCCGCTATATGCATAACCCCTATTCAACCATTCCAGTGGAATTACATATTGAAATACATATTTTCATCCATGATCTTCTCGGACTTCTTTAAAGTTTGACTTTCTTGTAAATCTCAGGGGTAACCACAAGGAATTTTTATCGGTAAGCATTCAAAAAAATAGCAGTCATTTCAAAATTTACACGAAATTTACACGAGATGGAAAGCTATTCGGTAAAATTCCAATGTCTTCTGAATGTGAATCTTTAAAAAAAATACAGCAACTTAAATGTGATAACCGTGCATTTTCAATTCGGGCAAATCATCATAAAAAAAGTCTACAGTATCCTTGGGACATTGCCTGGAATGGAGAGAGAATGGGGAGACAGATAGAAATGGGAAGAGAGACAGAAAGGCACACTGATAACACTGGATATATATTACAGGCACGAGTCTTCTAAAGAGTACGGTAAGCCGGGGGTACTGTAATAGAGAAGAGAGGGGGGGGGGGGTGAATTGCACCCCTTCCACTTACGAGACAAGCGCAACGGGCTGGTGGTCATCCGAGATGGTCATAGTGGACATGTCGGGCAGCTAGTGGTGCTTTGGCTTCTCTTCCTCCTTGGCCTTGTGCTCGACCTGGTTCTAGTTCTCCTCCTCTGGCGCGTTCCTCTCCATCTTCTTCTCTGGACTCTCTGCCTTCTCTGCGGTCTCTCCCTTCTCCTCTGCTGTCTCCTCTTCCTTCTTTGCAGTCTCTCCCTTCACTGCAGTCTCTCCCTTCTCCTCTGCAGTCTCCACCTTCTCTGCAGTCTCCTCCGTCTTCTCTGCGGTCTGAGAGTGAAGAGAAAAACAGCGAGTGAACGGGTCAGGAGGGAAAGCAAGCATGGGCTTATAGAGTCTGGGAGGCATAGAGTAAGAAGAAGCAGGGGAACGGAAGGAATAAATAGCGAGCGAAAGAGCGATGAAGAGAGAGAGAGAGAGAGAGAGAGCTACCTTAGCCTCGTCGGTGACGTTCTCCTTGTCCTTGCTGGGAGACGACTGCGGAGATGGAGTGGCAGGCTGATGCTGCTCATCGCTTCGCTGTTGCATCGACAAGACCTGGAAGAAGAGAGGCATGTTGAACACTCCTTAATATTTATTAATTTTTTCTAAAGTTTTTTAAAATTTGTTTTTATTATTTAAGTAAAATTAAAATAAGAAATAAATATATAAATATATAAATAAAAATGCATTCTTAACTATTCCGCCAAGCAAGCAATTTTATTTGCAAAAGCTGATTCCTTTTATTCTCAAAGCCTAGCCCAAGCAGCTACAGATGTAGACTCACAAGCGGACCAAGAAAAGTAGCAAAATAAATTTAGTATTCATTTCCAAGCGCAAACTTTCATCTCCTTTGTCTCCTTTGGACTGTTTGTATTGACTACTGCGCTCGAGCAGCTTCCCTGCAGAATTTTATTTTATTTTTTAAATTATGAAACTTTTCACGCCTTCCTATCACTAAAATGCCGCAGTAAAATCTACTTTTCTAAAAAAAAAAAGAATATCTCCATAACACCCGCCCCTCCCCCGTACCTTCACGTTTCCTTAATGTAATTTTTCTTTTTGACTGAAATTACTCTGTGAAATCTTATAATCTTTTTAAATAAATAAATAATATGACGTATATATATATATATATATATATATATATATATCTATATCTATATATTATTTATATCAATATATATTATATATATCTCTATATATCTATATATATTATTTATATATATATATATATATACATTAAATATATATATATACTATATATATATATATATATATATTGTAAGCCCGTATACCTTAATGTCGTCCTCGGCTGTCTGGTTCTCGGCTGCGGCGACAGGAGGAGCGGCTGCTGAAGCCGCCTTGGCCTCGTTCGCCGCCTTCACATTGTACGACTGCTTGTTGCCCATGCTGACGTTTATTTATTTATTTATTTATCGTACATGAAATAAAGTATTTCAATGTGACAGCATTGACATAAAGACTATGGTCGTCGTTCCATTGCAAAATAGTAAAAATAGGTGAGGGTGGTGGGGGGGGGGGGTGGGGATCGACGCACCGAGTCGCACCAAGCCGGGGGCGCCACTGCCTCGTCTTTGCCAGAGACGGTACAAGCTGGAGAGGGACAGCAGGAGGATTGACCCGGATTGTCGATGGGGGCTTAGAACATAGCAGGAAATAATAACAACACGCTAATCAAAGATTATTTACTATAACTGCATTAACAAGACTGAATATATTCTCAATTCGAGATAGGATGCCCTTTGCAGTCGGAACAGACCTTGCAGTAATGAAAGATAAAGGCAAGTTAGGATACCCTCTAGCAGTGCGTAATGCAAATGAGTAGAAGAGTAAATCAGATCTAGTGACAGGAACGTGAAATGAGAATACGGATCTACGACCAGAAGATGGCTTGAACGAATAAAAGATATTAATATTAGAAGCAAGAATCATATTCAATATTTTGAATGACGTAGTAAAGTCAATTTCTAAACGCCTTCGGTACAGAGAAGAAAGAGAGAAAAGTTTCATCATACGATGGAATATTCTTAAAGTCTATTCTAGATTGCGAGCATCGAACAAAAAGTAACCTACTGAAAACTTTCTGTACATTCTCAACTGCTCGAATCTGCATAATTCTATGGGGTGACTAGACTGGTGAGGCAAATTCTATAACCGGTAAAACAAAACATTTAAATGCACGAATGTATGGTTGAGCAGTTTTAGACTTAAGTATTCTGAAGATAGCATAAACGAGACGTAAAGCTTTAGAAACAAGTACTGATATATGCTCCTTGAAGCTAAGGTCAGAGTCTACTAAGACACCTAGGTCTCGTACTGCTCCACTGGCGACAGAGAAAGCTATCGATATGTCTGGGATGGTACGAGACGGAGACAGCGGAGATGTAAGAGAAGACAGAGAGAGAGACGGGAATGCGTGATAGACAAAGTAGGGTAAGCGGGGGTTCTTTTTACCTAGGTGCAAAACAACGCACTTTTTATGTGCGATTTAACTGCATGTTTTGGCAGTAATTTTGAATGGCAACAGTTGCTTGTGAAAGATGAAAGTGAGAAATACCCTGGGAAGAGGGGTCAAAGGAGGTAAAAAATTTCATGTCATCAGCAAAAAGTGAGATTTTAACCTGAGGCAAGTGTGAAATAGCCTCAGGTAGATCCGCAGTGTAAAGACTAAAAAGCAGAGGAGACAATACACAACCCTGAGGGACACCAGATTTAGCAGGGAACACAGATGACAAAGTGTTGTTAACCTTTACTCTGAACGAGCGGTGTGTGAGAAAGGACTCAAACCAGCGAAGCCAGTTTCCTTTAAATCCCATGCATTCAAGTTTGGTAAGCAACTTGGGAACGGACACTTTATCAAAGGCCTTTTCAAAATCATAGTACAGGGCATCTACCGACCGGTTAGAACAAATTTCACGTTTCCAAAACTGAGAACATTCAAGAAGATTGGTTATAACAGATTTGCCTTTTGTGAAGCCATGCTGACATTCTGGAATGATTCTAAAACGTTCACAATGCTGCATGATCTTCCTCTTGAGGCATCTTTCCATTACCTTACTGGCAGCTGGTGCAATTGTGATAGGACGAAAATCTTCAGGAGAGGAAGGCGAAGGGACCTTATTGATTGGTAGAACTATTCCCTCTCGCCAATTAGAGGGAACCTGGCCTAATGAAAGGGAGAAATTGAAGATAAAGCTCAATGGTTCAGCAAGTGAGCGGGAACAGTTTTTAAGAACAATAGCAGGAATACCATCTGAAGTAAGGGAGCAGGATGGCTTTAGGTGTCGAAGATGATAAGCTACTTGCTGAGGCATTATAATGAAATTAGAGAGCGAGTGAGAGGTATGGAGAGAAGGAACAAGAGGAATTCCGTTATCACAAATAAAAACACTGGCAAAGTGCCTAGCTAAAGCCTCAGCTTTGGAAGAGTCAGACGAAAGAGTTTGACTATTCACGTAGAAGGAGCCAATGTGAGGACGTTTTTTTAGCCTGGTAGAAAGGTGTTGGAAAAGTTAGAAGGGCTGGCTAAAAATCGAGATTCCGAGTTCCTAGAGAATTTAGCAATGAGATGCTGTAGCTTTTTGGAAACCCGCTCATATTCTAATTTTACTGGTAAACAGCCAAGCTTATGGAAAAGCCTGTTTTTATGCAGCATAAGAGCTTGGATATATTGCGGATAGTGTTCCTGGGCTAATTTGCACTTTTTAAGGGGAGTAGTTTCTTTAATCAAGGAAGACAAGACCGCGCTCGTAAAATTGAAAGCGCTCGTAAATGTCATCTATGTCAACAAATTCGTCAAAGCAGGCGCACCAGTCAATGGAATTAATCGCAAGTGAAAGGTTTTCAAAATCGCAACGTTTGTAGTCAAGTGAGGGGGCGTAGAGAGGTACAGGGGGTGAGAGAGAGAGGGAGAAGGAGATGGATGAATGGTCAGACGAACCAAAAGGAGCGCATACTTCACAAGAAGAGACTAGTTCTTCCGTGCCAATAACTACATCTAGAATATTGGACCCGTGAGTTGGATTTTTAACATATTGGATGAGAGAGAGAGATCAGAAACTAGATTTGAAAGTCGCTTGTTTTGCCCTTTAGTAGAGGAAAGATAGTTCCAATCAACTGACATGTTCGAATCACCGCATAAAATGGATGGCTGGGGAACCGCTAATTGCTCTTGCAAAAGGTCAAAGAGGCAGTCGTTCGCAGCGGTGCATGTATTGGGAGGGCGATAGACAAGAACTAATCGCGTCATGCCAAGGTCAAGTGGGGAATGCACATCGATTGCAAGGATATCACAGGGAGACTTAAAGTTGTGAGAGACAAGAGAGACAGCAAGGGTTTGTTTAAACATAACTAAAACTCCGCCTCCACGCTTACTTTTACGATCAGAACGAAGAAGGCAATAAGGCAAGTTGGCAATTAATTCGCTATCCAAAATATTGGCATTGAGCCATGTTTCAGTGACAAGGAGAATGTCTGGTCTAGTAATTGATACGTAAGCGTGGAAGTCGGTGAGCTTGTTAACAAGACTACGTGCATTAAACAAGACACAACAAAGCGACGGAGGACAAGGAACTGACGGAGTGGCGAGACAACTTCCTCGCTGGCTCAGTTTCCCATCGCGGAGTCGGAAGCAGGGGGAGCTGCGGAAGAGGAAGACGGCATGGGGCTGGGGATAGAGAGGCGCTGCCGGCCGGGAATTTCACTCCTTTTCCAGATCTGTTCTCTGAAGATGGTCCTGATGTTGGGCTCTGACCGACTCAGCCAGGAGAGATGCTCACGATCCCTCTGGAGACGGCGCCTCTCCTCCTCAGTCATCGACCGACGGACGAAGACTCGAGACCACGATGAGTGGCCACGGAGGGAGGGTGCCGCCTTCAGGGCCTGCATGAGGTGGGAACGAGTAGGGAGCAGAACCTTCAGGAGACGAGGTCGGGAGCTTCGCTGGCCCATGCGGAAGACGGTCTGGGGCTGGGCCTCCACCCCAAGGGCATCGAGGAGAGAACAGATCCTCTCCCTGTCCTCGGAGACTCGCTGACTCCGGAAGCCCCGCCACAACAAGAGATCTCTCTCTCTAAGATGACGCTCCACGGGCGACTCGAATTGGGGATCGGCGATGCTTGAAGGGTCGAAAGCGAGAAAAAAAAACGTTGGCTGCTGACACTGGGAGAGACTCTGCCTGAAATGGGGAAAACAAATTAATTAAATATAAAAGTATCAGAACATCGTTGCGAGGTTCGTTAAACATATCCGCGTAAGTAAGAGTAACGAGAGAGAGAGAGAGAGAGAGAGAGAGAGAGAGAGAGAGTGAATAAGGGAGAGATGGAGAGTGGGAGAGAGAGATTGGAGAGAAAAAAGCGCGCAAATGTGTCAGAAGGGAAATTAGAGGATAGTATTATGGACTCATAGAGGAAGAGCAAGAATAGAGAGAGGCGAAAGCAAGGGAAAAATGAATAGAGAGAGAGAGAGAGAGAGAAAGAGAAAGAGAGAGAGAGAGAGAGAGAGAGAGCGAATGAGCGAGCGAGAGACTGGAGGGAAAATAGCGGGTGATCGTGTCAGGAGGAAAATTAAAGCTAGTAGTATGGGCTCATCGAGGCTAGGAAGCATCGATCTACGCTTCTTTTTAAATATATAAAGATGTATATCTTATAAATTCCTTTTTTCGCATTAAAATGCCTCTTACACCGGTTATAATGAAATATACTTTTACATATATATTTTTTTTTATTTCGAAAAATATGATAACAAATATGTATCATAAAATATTTCGTTAATATTTCTTCAATTAATCCCGCCGACAGGCTTCCAAAAAGTTTTTTTTTAAGTTTTTATAAGCGCATATTACTTCGTAATGATAAGAGGACTCAATCACTTTAAATATTCAAAATTGGACGGAGTAACAACGCGTTGCACAATTGACCGCTGCGCATACAATATATCCTCCCAAAATTGAGTTGATTTTAAATGTTTTTATACAAACATTCCGGAGGTTGCTCGGGCTTTCCATGCCTATTTTTCGGGAGTGTCCAAAATTGTGACCTATTAAAACAATGTGTATCTTTCGAGAAACGACTGACTTCCTTCATCGAGTCAACAGCAGCATCCACAACAAGAATCGAGGCCAGCACCTTCTCCCTTTCTGATGACCAAGCGCTTTCCGTATGCTGCAAATTTATTCACTATGGTTTCATCTTGAAATGGCCCTTAAAACTACAATAAAGAGAATAAACAAAACTATTTTAAAAGTGCAAGAATTTGAGGCCAAAAACGGGAAGTAAGTTCCTTCAATAGACAAGCCGTTTTAAATAAACAATATATATTTTAGAGGAAGTTAGTTTCCGAATCGATATTACAAGAAGAAAAATTAAAAGACATGCCTTCATTTTCTCTTGCAGTGCGTTAAAATCTGCTGCCTTTTTAAGTAGCACTCGCTCGAGATCTTCACACTTCATTCGTAGCTCCTGGTTAGTCTTCTGGAGGGCGGTCCAGTCTGCCTTCATCTGTAAATATTTGAGGGTGGTGATTTTTGTCTGATATTATTTATCATATGGACAAAAAAATTTCAATGAAGAAAACATAAACAAGGTTTTTCTTGTTTGTTGGACTTAAATAAATAAACAAACAAATTCATCACGGAAACCTGATCCAATTTGAATTTCATCGTTGACTCGCTTTCCACAGCAACACTCGCTGCCTGCGCTTGTTGATTCAAGAAGTATACCTTCGATCAGAGTTCATTCGTCAAAGATGCAATCTGTACGGCAATCAGGGAAATAATGGAAGAGTGTTTTAATGCCATATAGCTTCAAGTCCACCAACAAAAATTTGAAATGAAAACATGCCGAAAATCGACTTGATTTTGAGTGATTTTATACTATTTAACTTCCGGTGGAGATCCGCGCTTTTCGACACTTCATAATTTTTTCTAGCCATCCTAAAGCCTTAAAAATAATAATAGTAATTATAAAAAAAATATTAAAAAAAAAATAATATGTTTTTTTTAGCAATCGTGTTTGACTGGCAAAGTCTCCAATTCAAAATAAGCCGAACAGAAAAAAGAAATATAGACTCCCATGCAGGTAAAAACCTCCGTGACGATAAAAGCTCGCGAAATAAATTGATAATTCTTAGCTGCGCTTTCAGATCCTCGAGGTCAACCTTGTAAGAGTCCTCCAGCCTCGTCCTTCTCGTCATCTCGGCCTCGTAGGACCACCAAGCCGCAACAAGGAGCGCCGCCGCGATCATCAAAAAGATGATTGATGATGCCGACCAGAACGCGTGAAAGTTCTAAAGAAAGTTTGTATTTACATTGTAACTTTTTACCATAGTTAACCTCGCGCAAGTTCCCTCTGTTGATGAGAAAGTAAGCAACAAAGCTCGCCATTGCAAGGAAGAGCGCGAGCGGGATCGAGGGGAAAAAAGGGCTGTCAAGTAACATCTGAAAGTGAGAAATAAATAAATAATTTAGGAAATTAAGCAACTCTTCTCTCCAACGGTGGTAAACAAAAAATACGGCGCCCGTTAACGAAACAGCTATTTTCATGAACGAATGTGATAAGATAAATAATGATCTGTTTATTCCATATACAAAGGAATAACAATATTAGTCCATTAAAAAAAAATCGTGCTATTGAGGGAGGATTGGGGTGTGGAAATGGTGGGGTGCTTGTGTCTTCGGGCGAGCAAGTGCGGACACAGGCCAGGATCTCCCACATCTCCCCGCTTCTGCGGCCCTCTCCACACTCTTCGTGCCATTTACAGGAAGATATAAGATTCAACTGATTACAATTTTTAAAAAAACGACATTGACAAGTTATGCAAAATTATTGCAATTAAAGGTAGGAATTTGTAGTGGTTGTTACTTTCTACGCGAATGATAAGAGAGGGGCATATAGTAAAAGGACCAGGTTTGGACTTGCGCAGAATATTTGTTCATTCTGAGAGGATAATAATAAATGAGAAACACTGCAAAACAGGAACTGAAAGGAGAAGAGGAGGGCGTGATGGATGTTGTCAATAAACCAACTTGCCCACGCCGGTTAGAACTTATGAGATTATATGGGGACCTGGGGAATTGGAGGACTCATCAACGAGATGTCCTGTAAGTAAAAGTAATGAGACAAAGGGGGAGAAACAAATAATAAGAAGAAGACTAGAGACAGAGAGGGAGAGAGAGGGAGAGAGAAAGAAAGCGATAATAATGAAACAGATAACAGTGAAAAGTGACTCTTATAAACCCAAACAGAAAACCCCCAGGGAGGTAGAAGAGTTCTCTCTCTCGCTCTCTCTCTCTCTCTTCTCCAACAAACCTCCCGCTTGAGTTCCTCGAGAAGGTATGCATGAGAGCAGGCGAAGCCCTGCAAAAATGCTAGATTTACTTCTCATAAAAAAGTTTCGAATCATCGCATCTTCAAAAAAACTTCAGCATTTAACACTTTCATTTCAAAAAATTGAAAAGGGTACGATATCTCTTCACAAAAACCCGAAGTGACTCTGTCGTACGAAATTGGGTCTGTTTAGCATGCAGTAAAGTGGGAACGGCCAGACGTGCCCCTTTTTGGAGATAGCTGACTCCCCCAGTACAGGGGAAACATTGTCAGTCAAAGGAAGGCCACGAGTATCCCTTGCGTAGCAGAGACACTTTGGGTTTTCTCAAACAGCAGACAGTGGCATTTATCCCATGTTCCTCTTGGTGTATCTCCCCGAGACTGACCACATGCTTCTTGCGCCATGCCTTGTACTCGTAGTGATAGTATACACCAGTGACAGTCACCCACATGCCGCTAATGTATCATTCCCGCATGTTAAGAGAGCCTCTCTGTAAGGCTCAAGGAGCGTCTGCCGAGGGGAATTTTTGTCTCCATTTACTTTGAAAACTTTATGAGGGTTGCATCTATTGTTCATAACGAAGTCTAGCCGGTCAGAAAGTTTAGAAATTTTTTTTTTCACTTAGATATAAGTCGTAACGTTTATAAACTTTGGATGACCATATCAAACGTTATGCTTAATATTTCTCAATAATCTTTTCAGTGGTAGATTCCTTATTCAAAACTACACAAAAAAGTCCGTGGAGACCATTTTCGAAAAATAAAATTTATATGACGCGATTTGCGAGAGAATCAAAATTAATCATGGGCTTGGGCCCTAGAAAAATCATCATCTCCGATTTTGCTTTAAAGTTGTTTCTAGGTAACGTTAGACCCGCAGAATTGAATGGGATTGGTCTTGCAGCCTAAAAAATTCATTTTAAAAAGTTATGAAGAATTGAAAAACTGCGCATCTTTTTGAGATGGTCGAGTTGGGCGCATGTTTATGAACATCTCTCCGCGCACAGTAAAGCAATATACGCGAAAATTTTATGGTAGATAGAAAAGATATTGCTTATATGCATATTGAAAACAGAATTTGAAAATTTTCAAATATCGATTTTTTACGTGCTCTCAAACTCAATGAGGAATGTACATGTTATATTTCAATTTACGCAGACAGTTTTGAATGCATCGTATAGAGCATAAAAGTGGCTTTCTAATGATACATAGGATGTTTCATTTCGACGAACTATGCGGCTTTTGTATGCGTTCAGGTCATGCGCAACAGTGAAAACTGGCACAGAATCGCGGCGCGACGCGATATTGGTCGCATTCAAATATCGATTTTCTATATATCTAGTGGTATTTTGTTTTTGATATTTGTTTTTACTTTTATTTAACAATTAAGCTCATTTTTGAGCAAAAAATACACTTTTCCACCAAATATTAACGAATTCACTCTTCTCCGCAAAAGGAGACCGAGTTGCCGTGAAAGTGTGTTAAATTTGCTACAAAGTAACACTCTTCAAACATAAATTCAAGGAAGGTTTTTCTCGCAAGAAATCGAAAAGCGACTAAAATCAGCTATAACACTATGTAAATACACCAATTCACCAGATTTTCACCGCATGAATTAGAATATTCGAATGTGTAAATTGGAATATTCGAATTCGACATCCCTGGTGAATCTGGTGAATTGGTGTATTTACATAGTGTTATAGCTGATTTTAGTAGCTTTTCGATTTGTTGCGAGAAAAACCTTCCTTTAATTTCCGTTTCAAGAATGTTACTTTGTAGCAAATTTAACGCACTTCCACGACAACTCGGCCTCCTTTTGTGGAGATGAGTGAATTCGTTAATATTTGGTCGAAAAGTGCATTTTTTGCTCGAAAATGAGCTTAATCGTTTCAAAAAAGTAAAAAGAAAGATCAAAAACAAAATATCATTAAATATATAAAAAATCGACACTTGAAGGTCATGCGCAACAGTGAAAGCTGGCGCAGAATCGCGTCGCGCCGCGATTCTGCGCCAGTTTTCACTGTCGCGCATGACCTAAACGCATACAAAAGCCGCATAGTTCGTCGAAATGAAATATCCTAAAAATCATTAGAAAGCCATTTTTATGCTCTATACGATACATACAAAACTGTCTGCGTAAATTGAAATATAACATGTACATTCTTCATTGAGTTTGAGAGCACGTAAAAAATCGATATTTGAAAATTTTCAAATTCTGTTTCGACTATTTATATAAGCAATATCTTTTCTATCTACCTTAAAATTTTCACATATATTGCTTTACTGTGCGCGGAGAGATGTACATAAACATGTGCCCTACTCGACCACCTCAAAAAGATGGGCAGTTTTTCAATTCTTCATAACTTTTTAAAATGAATTTTTTAGCTTCCAAGACCATTCCCATTCGATTCTGCGGGTCTAACTTTACCTAGAAACAACTTTAAAGCAAAATCGGAGATGATGATTTTTCTAGGGCCCCGAGCATTTTGATTCTCTCGCAAATCGCGTCATATGACTTTTGTCCAATTTAATTTTTTGAAATGTGGTTTTCAGGCAATAACTTTTTTTATTATTATGACTTGCAAAAGCTGAATAATCCACAAGAAAAAGGAGGAAAAACTACATATAATAGTTCTCTACCAGCAAAAATCTCGGATACACTTTTTGGGTATCTGCATTTGAATATGTGTTACTAGGCAAATTTCGGTTTTGGCCACAAACCATAATCTCATTCAAATTTCATCAATTGTAAAACTAAATAGTCCATTCAATGTAGTTTTTAATGCTCTTCAAAATGGTATATGATTTGTACATAAAACATTAACTCTTAAGGTCGAGAATTAATGTTTTGCGTTTTAAGCCAATTTCAGGTGTAAAAATAGTCGTTCTTTTAACCATTAATGGGTTTTGTACACCGATTGTCCACACAATATTTGTACTGTGAGAAAGAGCAGCTAAAACTGGGCCGGATACAGTTTTAAAATTAAAATCTGAGGATACACTTTTGGGAATATGTATTTGAATACTGCCTGTTTAGGGCGATATTCCTGAATATTTTTTAGGATAATTGAAGCATCTAGCACGGAATAATGGGTAATCCAGAATTCTTTGAAGTTCTTTTACGATATGGCACTCAAAAGTACTTCAAAAGTCAGGAAATCACATTTTTACGAGCATAGGTGCTGAAATAAATGTACGAAAACTCTTTTTCGAAGCCAACTATCAGGTCATTTGTGAGCCGGATTGTCAGAAAGGTCACAACCATTCGAAAGAGCAGAGACTTTTACATAATATATCCACCGATGAAAGAGCAAAACCTGTATATGTTTCAGAAATATTGAAATTTCGAAACAAATCGACTACAGGATTCAACTATTTTGAGCTGTTCTGCGAAAGCTGGTAAAAATTGAAACTATGTTCGGAAAACTCTTCCATAATGTTTTTTGAGAGGAGAAACATGAATTTGATGTTCATTTTCTACTTTTGAGTACCATCCATGGTACTTTTGTTAGAAGAACGAAATATAATATGCAAAAATTTTTCATTTCGATCAAACACATATTCAAATGCAGATACCCAAAAAGTGTATCCGAGATTTTTGCTGGTAGAGAACTATTATATGTAGTTTTTCCTCCTCTTTCTTGTGGATTATTCAGTTTTTGGCAAGTCATAATAATAAAAAAGTTATTGCCTGAAAACCACATTTCAAAAAATTAAATTGGACAAAAGTCATATAAATTTTATTTTTCAAAAATGGTCTCCATGGACTTTTTTGTGTAGTTTTGAATAAGGAATCTACCACTGAATAGATTATTGAGAAATATTAAGTATAACGTTAGATATGGTCATCCAAAGTTTATGAACACTACACTACGACTTACATCTAAGTGAAAAAAAAATTTTCTTAACTTTCTGACCGCCTAGACTTAGATGCAACCCTCATAAAGTTTTCAAAGTAAAAGGAAACAAAAATTCCCCGGGGCAGGCGCCAATAGAAGCCTCCTTGAGTCTTACTGAGAGGCTCTCTTAAACAGATTGCTTCAGTACCCGGCACTCAATTTTTTCTATCAATATACAATCTCAACATGATAAATATTTCACCCTTTTTAATAGCTGGTTTTGGTTGAAAGCAGTACATCACAACACATAAGCCCTACTTTTTCTACTCATTGTTGTTGTGGATGTGTTCAAGAAGCTTTCAGCCGGCTCCGACGATTCCAGCGCCACTGCCTCCTGGTGCGATGAATACGCTCTCCAGACAGAGGGAAATGAGAAGGTAAGAGAGGGAGAGAAAGAGAGAGGGAGAGAGAGAGAGAAAGAGAGAGAAATAGAGAGAGAAAGAAGGAGAAGAGAGAATGAGAACGAGAGGGAGAGATGGGGAAGGAGCACAAAACAAAGACGTGAGAAAAAGGAAACCTTTTCTCTCGCTAATGCATTATTAGCTAATCAAATTCCCTCGCTGGAATGCCAGCATACATTCGATTTTTAATACAAAACATTGTGCATTCCAGCAAAGGCAACTAGAGTATATAATATAATGTCATAGAACGACAAACGAAAACAATAAAATCATCAAAAGAAATAGCACGAAATGCGAGCAGAGATGCACGTGGCCCGGGAGGGCCCGGCCCGGCCCGGGCCGGCCGGCCTTAATTTCCAAGGCCCTCAAGGGCCGGGCCGGGCCGGGCCCAACCTAGGGCCCGGCCCTGAGCCCGATTGGGCCCGTTTTTCTCAGATGTGCAAGCGAGCGTGCTCATGACCGACTGAACTCCTAGTGCTCAACTTGACCATACGAAATATAGTAGTCATTAATGCGACTCGTACTCCTTTTCTGAATGAAGTAAAGAAAGTACCTTCGCTGTTCGTGTTTGCCTTTGGCTGTTGTTTTTGTTGCTTGTACGAGTCTGATGAATGGTTAGGTGATAATATTTCAGACTGATAACGATGCGAGATGTCAGCGGCGCCGAATACGATCTGGATTCTCTCTGCGAAGCAGATAAGAAGATTCTGCTGAAAGTTTTTGGTGCGTTGCACTGACCGGATTCAGCTTTGTTAAACGTTTGCTTTATTATGAAATATTCTAACTGCAGGGAAGGATTTCGGCACCAGGTCTTACTCGAAGGAGCAGCTTCAAGCACTAGTCCGCGCACAGGTCGAACAGAAGTTCTCCAAAGATTACGTGTTCTTCCGAAGTCGGAAGAAGACAGATCCAAGCGACCCAATCAAGCAGCTATTATACAGCCCGGAAGGGCACTAGGCTTCCGCCTACAACACTCAGTTGTTGTCATGTACTCGATGTCATCTTGTAATGGTCCCTGGAGGAAACGCAAGGTTTTTTCTTGTTTTATTGTTCTATTATCTCACGAAGCTGCTTTCAGTCGCCATTTGGATAACTGCCCCAGAGGGCGCCAGCATAAAAATGCTGAAAATTTGCGAAGCGGCCCCATTGACGGGTTCCTATCAATTGTTTCTGTTACGGGCACGCTAGAAGAGAAGCGTAAACTGTCAACTGCTATTGCAAAATGGGTTTCTGGGAACTCACGACCTTTCTCCATTTCTGATTCCTTGGCGTTATTTCTACAGCTCTTGAAATTGGGTTAGATAACTGCATTTTCTTGTTTGCATTGGCTTCAGTGTGTACTTTCCAGAGCGAAACGGAAGCACATCGGTAATCTCCAAGTCGAATCCATCATTCCTTCGAGGACTTGTGTAACCAGACGAATGAATGAACTTCACACCGAGCTTCTATCCACGAAAGGTGCTGAAGTTGTACAACACTTGCAAGATTTCGGCGGGGCGATGTCCGCAGACTACGGCAAAAGGAAGGATGATTACATCACCCTGGTGCTCCACATCATTCGCGATTGGTCAGTGTTTGACGTAGTCTTGGCAGTACTGCATTATTTTTAAAGAATTTTTTAAATATCTTTTTTAGGCGTTACTACAGTATCCATACTGCCATGAAGCGTTGTGAAGTTGTGAGAAAAGACAGCGCCCAGGTATAGGACGACTTCAAAACGGCGGCAGGAAGCTTTGGGCTGTCGGAAGCGACGCTCTCTACTCTGTATGCTGCATCAGATGAAGGGTCGAATATCAGCAAGGCCCTTCGTGTCAACATTGGAAAAAGTTAGATTTATTATCACCTTGATATTGTTATAGCCACTGTTTTTTTACAGAAGTTTCCTGCATCTGCCACATTGCGAATAACGTTTGCAAGAGAATTTTTAATCCGTACAAGGATCGGAAGAATCTCCTTTTTGCGAACGACCTTACTGCAGAGGACAAGGCATTTATTCGACGTGGCCGGCGCATCCTGGACGATCTGAAGACCGTTGTCAACGGCGTGAGAGGAAGCTCTCTCGGCCTAAACCTCTCGAGAAAGCTCCCGCTCGATGTTGAGACCCGTTGGCTCTCTAAGTTGAAGACTGCAAGAGCCTACCAAGAGTGCGAAGCTGAGTTGTTCTGTCACAAGGATAGACACAAGCTTCCAGAGGTAGCTATTATTAATGTATTTCTTCATTGATAATATACAGTATATTAAGGATGTTCGGGCTGCTCTGGACTTTCTCTCTGCCAATCGCCCAGAATTCGAGGATGTTCTTTACGTGTTGGAGGCTTTATTGAATTCTTTCAGGTTTGAAATGTCCATTTATTTAACAATTAAATAAGCGTTATTTAGAAGGACGCAGCTTTGCTGTGTGAAGTCTGGCCTAAGTGGCACGAACTGAGGGAGCGATTCCACACGATAGTCACGACATCCGACTCTGACCTGCTGTGCGCGCTTGGTAGAAGGGCCTACAAGTGCATGATGAGGAAAGAGGAGGATGGAATCATCACGAAGTTCCATCGAGTTGCCACGCTTCTGCACCCTAAAAGGAGGAAACTACGTCTCGTCGCCAACGACGATCAGCGGAAGGGAGTTATTCAGGAACTAAAAGATCTCCTGAAGAATTCCACGAACCCCACCCAGTCTTCCACCTCCCAGGCTAAACCTGCTAAGCGTTCCCGAACCGCTTATGATGATGTGTCTGATTCTGAAGATGAATCAGTTTCGGAAGTTGATATCTATTTGAACTCTCACTTTAAATTTGTTGACTCTTCTGGCCTTGACCACGATGATCATCTTCTAGCTTGGAAAGATCGTACTTCTGATTTCCCCCAGCTCTCCCGACTTGTTCTTCAATTGTTTTCCATTCCTGCCTCAACTGCAGTTGCAGAACGTTCATTTTCTGACCTCAGAAATCTCGTCCCTGAGAAAAGGGAACGTCTTTCACCTGAATCCGTCTTCAACTCTCTCATTGTCCGTTCTCTGCTGAATCTGCAATAACAACATTCACAACTACCTAATGCAATACAATAGCGAGTAATCCAATCTAA
Organism: Allodiplogaster sudhausi; assembly: GCA_945643635.1. Taxonomy (NCBI): domain Eukaryota; kingdom Metazoa; phylum Nematoda; class Chromadorea; order Rhabditida; family Diplogasteridae; genus Allodiplogaster; species Allodiplogaster sudhausi. The sequence continues at coordinate 685,044 of CALZFC010000265.1, read as the reverse complement.
TCGCTTTTCTTTTATAACATCCCGGTCAATTTATGTGTAGGTTATTGCTTACGAAGCCTTCTGAAAAGGAATTTATTTTATTTTTTCTGCCATTTAAAATGATGCTAATAAAAGGACGAATTAGAAATTTGAATCTGTCATTTTAAAAAATCGGGCCGGCCCGCATGGGACCGGGCCGGCCGGGCCCAAAATTCAAGGGCCCTAAAACTGCGGGCCGGGCCGGACCGAGATTTTGGGCCCGAAGGGCCGGCCGGGCCCAAAAAATTTGGGCCAGCGTGCATCTCTGAATGCGAGCCAAACCGTTAGTAAAGCGTGACAATTCCTTTTTCTTACCATGTTATCGTTCATTGCACTATATTCTATAGTGCACCCATTTACACTATACCTTACATGATTTTCACCTCAAATTTAATTTTTTTATCTGTATGTTTCTTTCATTTATATATATATTTTTTCTACATTCGAGTCAGAGATGTAAAATCTGAATTCAGACTTCTGTATTTCTTCTGTAATCGGTGTACGCCCAATTCTTTCTTCTCATATTCAATTACCGTTATAGTCGCATTCGTCTCCCGGGAGGTCCCCTCCAATTCTATTCTTGTCTGTGTTATTCTTTATCTCCTTTTCTGTCTCTCAGCATCTCTATCCTTCGCTCTCTCTCTCTCTCAGCAACTCTTTCCTTCGCTCTCTCTCTCTTTCTCTCTCTCTCTCTCGCTCTCTCTCTCTCTCTCTCCCTCTCTCTGTCTCTGACTGTCCTGTCCTCTCTTTCTCTTCCTCCTTTCACTGGTACTGCCTCTCCCAATTAAGAGAGCCATTCTGAGAGGTTCGAGCAGGCCTCTATACAAGACATGTCGGGAACAAAATTATTTTTTTGATTTTTTATTCCTTCTAATGGCTTATGTAGCACCCTATAGAGATCCCAAAAAAATTGTTTCAAAAATTTTTTTCTGTTATTTCACCATGGATATGCACCGAAAACCCAAAAAAACTCAAATGATCATAACTTTGTTCTTTGTTGAGATATATTAATTTATTCAATTCCAAATTGAAAGGCGCACAAAACTCATGTTAACCACTTTCTAAAAATATTTCATTAAAGGCCTCATTTTGGCATTTTAATATTTCGAGTGGTGCGTTTGGGGCATAAAAACCCCCCCATGTCAAAAAGCTGAAAGCACCACGTGAAAGAGCGACCTTTGTTACCCCTATTTAGATACATTTCATTCAGAAATCCGGTCCCCAATTTTACAACATTTTGACTTGAAGCGCGCGAGTCGGTCAAAATGGCACATTTTTCGGCCGCCGAGGCACCATGCAAGCACATTCATCGATCCATAACTGCGTTCAATATCAATATTACAAAACCGTAAGTATATCATTTAAGAGATCTCACGGAGATCTTCAAATGTTACATACATACTTTTATTGAAAAGTTTCAATTTATATGGGAAATTTCGTTCTGTACAATTAGAAGGCTTAAAAAACTACTTTAAAAACATTTTCGCCTGTCGAAATATATATCATAAGAAAGAGGATGAAATTTGCTACAAGACGAACCCCTTTCAATGGAATTCCATGCATATGATCTTTTGTTATAAGCCATAAGACTAGGACAGCATGGCCTTATGGAAAAACTGTAGAAAAAATGATTGGAATATTCTAATTCGAATTTGGAATATTCTAATTCGAATAACCTAAAATGTGAATTGTTTGGCAAAATGACAGCGACGCTACTGGCACTACTTTTATGGCTTATAACAAAAGATCGTATGCATGCAATTCCATTGAAAAGGGTTCATCTTGTACAAAATTTCATCCTCTTTCTTATGATGTATGTTTCGACAGGCGAAAATGTTTTTAAAGTAGTTTTTTAAGCCTTCTAATTGTACAGAACGAAATTTCCCATATAAATTGAAACTTTTCAATAAAAGTATGTATGTAACATTTGAAGATCTCCGTGAGAGCTCTAAGATGATATTCTTACGATTCTATAATATTGATATTGACCGCAGTTATGGATCGATGAATGCGCTTGCGCAGTGCCTCGGCGGTCGAAAAATGCGCCACTTTGACCGACTCGCGCTCTTCAAGTCAAAATGTTCTAAAATTGGGGACCGGATTTCTGAATGAAATGTATCTAAATAGGGGTAACAAAGGTCGCTCTTTCACGTGGTGCTTTCAGCTTTTTGACATGGGGGGGTTTTTATGCCCCAAACGCACCACTCGAAATATTAAAATGCCAAAATTAGGTCTTTAATGAAATATTTTTAAAAAGTGATTAACACGAGTTTTGTGCGCCTTTCAATTTGGAATTGAATAAATTAATATATCTCAACAAAGAACAAAGTTATGATCATTTGAGTTTTTTTGGGTTTTCGGTGCATATCCATGGTGAAATAACAGAAAAAAATTTTTGACAATGAGCTGCAGAAGGTTCAGCAGGATAAAATCTATTATTTATTACTGTGACAGTAGTAATTATGATTTTATTATGTTTGCAAGGAATCATTGAATGTATTCAGATGGCTAGTGAAGCTGTGAAAATTACATGCTCATTAGTTCAGCCCCCTATGAATACCGCGGTCAACGTTGGTCCTCAGCCTAGTTAAGGTGATGCTATGCAGAGCTCGGTGTTTCAACAACGGTTTTGTTTATCTCAAATGATTGCTAATAGGTTTTTACATGTTCGGCAGTCTTCTTGCATCCCTGGCTTAAAGGAGGGCGATCACCGAAAAGTCGTTCACGACATATGAAACATTTTACGTATTTTCGAATAGTTTTTAGCATATAGATAAGAGATATGCACATGAAAAACCACAAAAAAGTTTCACATTCAAGTATATGCACTTGAAAGTGCAACTTTTGAATTAAATTCATATTGGTGTCTCAGTGCAAAAATGTGGTGTACACAGTAACTAGGGTACATTTACCATCGCGGGAAGATAAAATTTACAAAGCCATCGCGACTTTGACATTTTAGTAAGCTTAATAAAGTTTTTGTGTTAATTTTTCTGTAAATACTTTTAGCAAGAACAAAACAACGTCAAAATAGTCCATCAGAATTGACATCCCGCGTTGGGAAAAAGCATGCATTTGGCCACAAGTGTACCGTACATCTTAGTTTGCTCCGATGGACTTCCATTCGAGATTTTTGTATGCTTGAACGCATATTAGTAAATTTTCGGTGATCGCCCTTCTTTAATGAGTCTTGAAGAAAACAATGAACGATTTATGACACCTTTAAAGCGAGAAAATGGCATATTTGACATCAGGCCTTTCTAGGCCAATCGCAACTTTAAATGATCTACTTGGAATTTAGACGAGTGCTGAATACTCTTCTGCATCGAATAATGTGGTCTTTCACTCGATATTAAAATTTTGGTGTTTACTATTCTGTCTTCTAATATGCAGTACTATTCCATACTTGGAGTAGTGAGGTTCCCAGCAACACCAACTCTTTAGAGACACATTTATCTACCTTTACATACGCGACAATTAATACGAACACGGCACGGCGGGCTTCCAGAGGGATTACGGTAATAGAGAGATAGAAGAGGGAGTTGGGGTTGTGGGAAGGACTGCCGGCTCTCAGTCCATTCTCTCCTCCTGTCTCCGTCGGGGGCTTCTTTTATATCGTCCGCCTCAGCGCGTCTCTGAAATCAGCGGATATTATCTGTATTGCGAAAGTAAAGAGATACACAGAGAAGAGAGAGATTTACAGAGAAGCAGGTAAAGGAAAGAAGGAATAGAAATAAATAGCTTAACCGGATATGCCATTAGTCATCTTCCCCGTCTGTATGAAAGGCTCTGAGATATGTATGTATGTACTTTGTACTGTATTCATATTGCGGTCTAACCAGATCCCTTACACCTCCCACCATCATTTTAGAGTTCGTCCTCGAACTCGGAAATATGACTACCGCGTAGACCATGATGAGACATGAGGGTAAGGGAAGAAATTAATTGACAAAATTTTTTTATGTACATACGTAGTAAAGAAACCTCGCTTAAAAAAATTGATTTTGAGTGGTTCCAAAATTGTAAGAAAGAGAGAGAGAGAGATAAAACTTTTTCTTAATCAGAAAACGAGCAAGTAGTGAAGAGAAAGATATTGAAGACAAAAATTTGATTGAATGTGAGATGACAAGAAAATTAAAATTTATCAGCAGGGAAGCAAAAGAGAGAAGAGGAGCATTGTTCAACTGGCGCTTTGTTTGCAATAAAGTTGGAGAATAGACCGAGGGAGAATAAATGACGAATTTAATGTAATTGAAATCAATATAAGAAAAACCAATGTAGGTAGAGGTACATGCGAAGGTTGTACTAGGTAAGAATTCATTTTCGCTGCAATAGTGGCGAATATTCGTTCATGGCGACTATTATCCGCTTTGCGATTGAAGATGGCATAGTACTGAAAGATGTGCATAATTTTAGTTCTTCAAATTCACCGTCGTGCCAATTGGATGACTAAGCGCATGTATATGCTAGACATGAAGTCATTTCTAATGGTTTTGAATATGAAAGCGTGGTACAATCGGGAGGGAACTGCTAGGAATTTTGAGAAATCATGTACCAATACTAGTGTTTCCATTTTAGTATGCATGAATGATGCCAGTGAGGTCCGCGTGCACTCGGTCAAAGATCGCCTGTGATTGATAACACATAGCTATTTTTCGTTTGCAAATTTCGCATTATCTGCACCGCAGGTAAAATTTCCTGCCGCTTATTTAGCCAATAATATTTCATCATCATTTTGGTCGTGGTTTTCCGCCAGCTGAAATGTCATCTAGTTGCGTGATTCTCATGGAGTGCAATTAAGATTGGGAGACTGCGTGTTCTGTATACCACAATTAGGGGTGATTTAATGGGGTAAGTCTGTTGAGTTTCTAACCATGTATAAACAGCCTTTTTTAATTTCGAATTGTTTTGGCTAGTGTACGCATTGTTTCATTCTTAGTGGTTGTTTCATCATTACGCAGGGGATCAGTGAGTTGTTCATTCAGCATTGTGGTTGTTTCATCATTACGCAGGGGATCAGTGAGTTGTTCATTCAGCATGTCATGCTACAATTGAGACTGTGTAGAATGGTAGCGAAGCAACAGCTTCTTGATTGGGCAAATTCAGAATAGGAGCGAAGCGACCGCTTCTTCGTTGGGCAGCGAAATTTATTTATTCATACATAATTAAGATATGACGACATTAAAATAATGGGGCAGCAGATTGTTCACGCCATCGCAGGAACGGCTGCTCGAAGGTGAAGAGATGAATGAAGGATCTGAATTAACATATTTAGAGATATATTAGTAGATTCATGGTGCTTGTGAGTGCCTTCTTATTCTATGCATTATCTACTCTGCTCTGTTGCATTCCAAAAGTAACAAGCTAGAAATGTATTTCTTAAATAATTAGACTGTTCCAGATGTAGTGGAAGAAAACTATAATATGAGATATATTTAATTATCTCAAATTTACGAATTAGACCAACTTCCAAATAATGGAGGCAAAGTTAATGACAGGAATGACGCAACGTGTACTCAATATCCGAAGACTTGCGTATGCGAAAGAGAGAATAGATTAGATTCATTTATCTATTGGAAATATACTCTATATAACTGCTAAAAGATAGCAAACTATCGATTATTGCACTAGGTCACGAATTGCAGGAGATGAAACAAAGGAAGGAATCATAGGAGAGAGAAAGGAAATATATATATATATTTCGGGTGTCGTGGATTAAATTTGCCTAGGTGGAGTGCGTTGCACTTTTCTTTGTGCAATTGGGAGCTGCCATAAGCAGTAGTATTCGGATAGATTAGTTGATTACGAAGCTAGAAGAGAGGATAGAGCGTCAGGGTGATAAAATTATATAACTTTATCGAGACATTTGTGTAAATCGTAATACTAGATGTCAACGCAATATGCAGAGGTAGATTTTGGATCAGAATCAACAGCCTGTATCGATTCAGTCGCGCATTCTAGGAAGATTCTACTGACCGGCGAGAGTGGGAATCGTGTTGTCTAATAGGGACAATAGATAGTAAAATACACCATCACAGCAAGGCTGGACGAATGAAGCGTTTAAGTTCTTCGACTGAGGAGAGAGCGTCACTCATTAACAGAAGAAATAGCCAGAACTTTATTATTGGGACTGCCATACCCTCTTACAGAAAGACGGAAGAGAACCAAGCATGAGAGGATAGTTGAAAATGTAGCTAAGCGGTGTACATAACGAGGAGGCACATTTTTGTGTACTCGTTGCCTCACTTGTTCGGCAATTATGGTATCCGCCAGCTCAATCTCGAGAAGGATCTTTCTAACCAATAAGGTAAGAAAAAGAGCGCGAAACGGACACATATGAGAAGTAAGAGGGCATACTGGCATCGCCACCGGTAAATATAGTTACCGCCATCTATGCATGTTCAACAAGACTGGTCTCTCAGAATGCCTATACTGGGTTTATTTTCAAACGACAGTCAACAAATGAGTAGAAGTTCTTCTTAGATATCACAGGGCGGCTGCACTTAGCAATTTGATTATTTTTTTTGACAATTTTAGCAGTCACTTGCAGATATTCAGCTGTAATAGGTGCGCTGTTTAATTGGAAGAGAGCAGCTCTGTGCGTGAGAAGATATTGAATATATGCAGGAAAACTATCACAAGCCGGAAAGAGGTGCGGAAGCATTAAATATATCAAAGAGAGTAGACGTAAACCGGACTAGCATGTTATTTGTATCTGTAAAATTCAAGAACACACTGATCATGCCAACATTAAGCAATGTCTGTGCATATTCTCGTGCTCTGCTTCATGCAATCGAAATAGAGAATGGGTCAGATACATACTATTTTAGTGCAAGAACAGAGGCACGATCAGAGATTGAGAATTTGGGAATTGGAGCAAGGCGACTGCCTTTCAGCTGTGACAATATTTTAGATAAACCGGGAACAGACAATATCCTGAGATTCTTCATCAACAGGTGCATAAGTGGACCTGTTTTACGCTTGATAAACCATCAGCTGCTGTTTTAGTGGTTCCACTGAAATTTTCTAATTTTAATGTCATAGCTCGATTGTCCACCGCGTTAATTTTGTGATGATGTTTTCCATAAACTGAAATAAACGAGATAGTTTATGATCGGTTTGTATTAGAGTCAAATTGCCGTAGATAATAGAGTTGAAGAATCTAACAATAAGTGCAGAGATATGTCTACATGGGAGGCTGGCCGTATTGTTTGAGATAAGGTTTCAATTAAAAATATCCGATTTCGTTTAGAACCAGGTTCGGGTTCTGCAAGAGGAAAACAATTATTGCTAACATGCTGCCATCTGTCTGTAGCATAAAACTATCATCCCAGGGGAAGGCTAGGCAGGGCTTAAAACAAAGAATTTATTTTATTTTATTAAATGCTTCTTCAAGTGGCAGCTTTCACGCAACATGAGTTCAAACTGGCCGTAGATGGCTAGGTAAATTGGTCATGCTAATCAACCCTTTAACGTGCTTTAAATTTTTTTTTTGGAAGTTCTTGACTTGCTTTAAAGGAGTTATCCGTGGAATAATTAACCTAACTTTTTCTATATGGATAAATTCATCTTGGCGAAAATGTCTACATCGGGAAAATTGAATTATGTATTTTCTTCCTATTACATTCTGAGCAACAGTAACATGAAAACTGGCGGTAGAGAATTAGCAAAGGTAGGTCAGAGCAGCACTCCTAATTCTCATTCTTTCTTTACCGAGCGACGGACAGCTTTATGAACGCGCGTATTCAAATTGGCTCTCTAGCGCTGCTGTTAAATTAATCGCCGAATACTTCTTTAATGTTCTGAAGTGGATACATGCACGTTGGGAGCCATCGCGCTTCTTAACTAGTATTGAAATGCGAATTCTGGTGTGTATTTTTTGTATTCTGCCATTAATAAGGTATGGTATGCTTGTCTAATTCTGCTTGATGCACAACTGGGACTTTTAGGGATTCATAGCCGCTGTTAGGAATTTCAGTGGTAGCTGTCACCTGTGTCAGCGTGTCATCGTATGCGCCAATACCAAGCGGGTCAGTGGAGATTCAGTTCTGAAGCGTGAAAGAGCGCGCGTAGGCTATCTTATAGTTCTTCATCGAGTTCGGACTCGCTGAGCTCGATCCTGAATTCATTCGTGGGGCAAACTGCCCATTTTGATTCCGTTTGGTCTCAGATGGAAGGTTAGGTGGGAAAGGTGCTAGTCTTGTCAGCAGCATCAACAAGTGCCCCGGCTTTTCAACAATGGAACCATATGTACTGAATGGTCAGGATGTCTACCCATAGAGCAGGAGTGTAATTTTAGATAAATACGCGCCATTCATTACTATTAAAATAGCAGGAACAATATGAACAGTATGGTCACTTTAAAAGATGCGTGACGACGAGCGAGGCCAGCTGATTGTGAGGTCAAGAATGTTACGTGACTCCTGTTTCTAACTTATTTTCGCATTCAGGGGTGCCTCAGAGTTTAGAAGACAATTTGTCGAAGGAGAGAGGGTCGAATGCTGGCTGAAATTATAGGGAGTAACGGATCATTAATATGGAATTTATGATTTTCCTAATCGGTCGACATGCGGGAAGCAGATGACAAGTATTGTTGACAATGATTACGTTATATTGGTCAGGCTCAGTGGGCAGACAATCTTCTTTGGTAAAATAAACTTCCCGGAGTGATAAAGTGCTGCCTATTCTGAAATCAATAGGGAGCTTGCCACTTATGGTGATCGGATTGCCTGCAATGCCAGTAGCCGGTGATATGTCACTAGTGAATATGGAAATAATACCGGGTGTTGGCGTCAAATTGACAATATCAACTGGAATGTCCGTGCCGGCGTCAACAAATGCAAGGAGATATGTATGTATGTCCCGTTTATTGTCACTGGTAATTGGACTAGGAACAGAAAGACCTCGGTTTGGGGTTCAATAATGAGAGGATGGTAGGTTTTTCAGTTTGTAAAAGATGGAATATAAGACTAGGGGCTGACAATGAGGAGAGCAATGCAGATAGAGCATGGGGATTCTACGATTGAGGAAGATACGAGCTCTTTTATAGTCGGCGAAGGAAAGATGGGGTACGTGGAATAAGCAGTGTTGTTATGAAGCGAGGCAACAGCCTCTTTCATATTAGGTTGGTCAAAAGGTGGTTTTGGTTGTTAGATATGGAGCATTGAACGGTTGCTTGATTGGCCAAAAGAATACACAGGAAAGAACATTGATATTAGAATAGTATAAATGAGAAGAAGCGAAATGAAAAGAGAGGGAGGGAGACAATAATGCTGCAGAAAGTCAACCAGATAAAGTAGGGCGACCATACACAGAGAATGTATTTAGAAATTTGGCTGGTCCATGAAAAATCTTCTGAATATGACATGTGATCAAATAGAGTGACTTAATTGGAAGTCGGAGTCTCTTGCCAGTTTTGTGAAGACAATTGCATGGTTTTTTTTTATTGAATTCTACCATCTTCAAAATTAATTTGAACACGGATGTGAAAGACGTCGGGCTAAACCCGAAAAGATTTCCTATTTGGAGCAATCGCTGTAATTTGCATCGCAGCTATTTCGCTGGATTCTGCTGTCAGTGAACTGACGCGGATGATTCTATATTTTTTTTAGTGGAAGGTATCATCGTCGCCGCAGTTGATTTTTTGGAGGTAGTTTATTTGGTTATCTGCGAGGACGGGTCGAGCAATGAAATTATTGATAAATTTTGCATCTGTATCCTCCGCGCAGAATAACAGGTCTCAATAAAGGGTAGGAATGTGATGGCTATTTCGGGAATTTGCAAGCAGTACGCGATCTCGACTATGTGGTTACCTCTGTATCTGGCGGAGACTTCGGATTTGCTCATTAGCACTCTCGCTATGGCAGTGGCATCTACCGTCATTGCAATGTGCATAGAGGAGACAAAGGCGTTCGCGCTTGCATAAATTCAAAGCATCTCGCTAGATTATATTTGTGAAAGATTGGCTAATAGCCGTTAGCTATGCAGATATTGTTATTAGTTTCACTGCCTGTTTCGGAAATACGGAGATTATTCCTAATTTATTTATTTATTTATTTATTTTTAACAAGGTTCCTTTTTTTATTGTAACCTTGATAGGTTATGATTAGTTCGCGGTTATAGTCAGTGATGGTGGTAGCATCATTTGTCCATGATTCCGCTTGCCAAAAGATGGCTGAGCAATCAGCTAGAGTGCCTTTCTAATCTTTATATTTGCATTCAGTTAGGCCACTTGCAGGTGAAGGGTACCAGAGCTGATCCCGGCACATGAACACTTTTGATTCTTTCCTAAAGCAGTTTTACACTGTGAGGCTCTGAGTAGAGCAAGAACGGAAGGGCCAGCGCTCTAGTCTAGATGACCCTCATGAGATGTCTGCCTAATGTTGTTCTTGCATGAAAGTTCACTCAATTCGTAATTCTTTAGTTTCAACAATAGCTTGCATTTTGGAATATTCAGAAGCTATGAGTTAATTTAGGTTACTTGTTATCAGTAGTAGGCTACTTAATGTAACGACATTAATATAGAGTATTTGTAAGAAGCACGAGTCTCTTGAACATATTAATTCTAAGCGAATTAATTGACTCAACGAGGGCATAACTGGGCTGCAAGTGCAAATTAAGCCACTCCTCTGATTTCTTCACGTGAGCGTGTGTCAAGCCAAGCGCATCTGATGGTCGCTGCATCTTGTCATCTGTGGGCAATGTAACCATATTTATATTTGGGTGGCCGCCTGGCTGGATAGTTGCTTGTTGCTGATCTCTTTGTGGTGCTAGCTGCCACCATTTCTAGTTGCGTTGGTTGAGTTTTGTACGCTGGTTGCCTCGCCAATTGTTATTATCGTTTCTGCCGAATTTTGTTGCAGATAATTGCCATAGTCGCAAGGCTGCTGCCTGGAGTAAAAGCGAGAGGTGTTCTGAGTGTGGGCTTCCTGGTGGCTAATTCTCTTTCTGCATTGGCTAGCTCAGTGGCCATTCCTTCAACAAGAAAGCTATATGTTAGAGATATTTTTATCATTCCGCTTGTTAAAAGGAATTGGCGTTTTACTCATCATTTTTTTTATTTTGGGGCCTATCGGTGTTATAATAGCGGCTTTATTGGCTTTGAGAGTATTAGCAAGAGTTCAAGACCTTCCGCTTTGCGCAGCATCCAATTATTCAGGCTCGGATATGTAAACATATGTAGTCGCGGAGGAAGTGCCTTAAGCGGGCTAGAAATTCTTCTACAATTTGATCTTGCTTGACGGGAGCCGGGAGTCCGGCGGTAGCCGTTCTTGTTAGTGCTTACAGCCTAGAGCTGAACATTGATTCGATCATAATCTCTTTTTGTTTTGCTGTAAGCTCTTCAATTCACTTTGGCGCGGGCCCTTTCAAAGTGGGCGATGAGACAATTAGCTTTGTCGTCCGAAGAAAAACCCGCCGGCGCCGGCTGTCCATATTTCGCCAGGGCGGCAGCTGGCTGGCTGGATGCCACGTTCTAAGGAGATCTCCGAAAGGGCGCATCCATATGCAAATTAGACTTCACTGGTGACAGTGAAAGGAGAGACCTCTGATAATAACTATTGTGCTTTTGGATCATGAAGAAGCGCGGGCTGGGCGGGTTTGCAGTAGCTGTAGAAACAGATCCGGCCGCGGCCGGTGTAGCAATGATGGTAGAAGAGAAAGCATGAATGCCATTTATTTCAGGCAGACACAGAGGAGGAGGAGGACATAGAGGGGGGGGGGGGTTTCATGTTTGTGTTTGTAACCTTCATGAGAGAAGAAGAGGGTGTCTGACAATGAGAGACAGGAACATTAATAGTTATTGTATTGAGCGTAGCAACAGCCACTTCAAGAGGGGACGAAGACGATGTGAATGAATGAGAGACAGGAACACTGAGAGGTCTATTAGGCGTGGCAACGGCCACATTCAGAGAAGACGAAGACGATGAGGCAAGATTTGGATTTGTAAGAGAGGGTGCGACACTTAGGACGGACGGGAGGGTTTTTTTAACTCTTCAAACTCTTCAACGTAATGATTCGTTTTCGCTTCAAACTGTTTCTGTGTATTGAAAACAGACCGCGCTGAGCGTCTCCACTGTCACGTCTCGAAGCTCTTTAATAATTTGGGCGGGCAGACTGCCTCTCTCTTGTTTGAAGAGAGGGGAAAGTGGTGCGACAGGTGGTGAGGATTTGTTTTTTTGGGCGTGGCAACGGCCACATTACGATTGTCCCGGAGCCCTTAGAAGGCTCGTGGGTAACATGAGAGGGATGAGGAACACAGAGCAATGTTGAGTGATGTGGCCAAACAACAAATGAATGCATGGTTCATTATGAATTCAGTTATTTCTTACACAACTCACCCCCCGAAAGAATTTCCGAAGTACAGAGGAGGCGAATGAGATAGAGAGAGCAAGGAAAACAAGTGGATCGGAAGTGATAACGGATTTCAGATCACTCTTTTTTTGTGTTATTCCTAATGGAAGAATTTTGTTTATCTCCATTGTATGCCTTGAATGAATCACAATCTGGGACGAAATCGAATTCTTATGTGATCCCCGCTTCTGCATAACAATATCTGACTAATGGGAAAAATTGCAGACTTGTTCGATGTACGATGAAGAGTGGGGGAGAGAGTGTGTATGCTAACGCGAGAGAAAGAGAGACAGCGCGGAATTCATTGCTCATCTGCCGGGAGATAAAGAGTGAAAGAAAAACAAGTATATCGAAAGTGCCTGGCTAATGGATTTCCGATCAACCGCTGATAGATGTGTCATTCCACTTGAAAGAATTTTGTTTGTCTAGATAAAATACCCGAGAAGAATTTCTGTCTGGGATCTGATCGCATTCTCAAGTGATGCCCGCGTCTGAATAACACCCTGTGACTAATCGCAAATCAAGAATTCTTCTAACAATAAGTGAAGCGGAAGCAAGAGATAAAGAGAAAGAATTGAGATTACTGTAACCGCGTGTCCAATGGGCACAAGCGGGGAGCACGTAAAGAGAGATATGCCTCGCTCTGTGTGTACGTTTCTCTCTCATAATCTAGAAGCGTAAATGAATACACGCGCCAGAGAGGGAGAGGGAGGGAGAGAGAAAGATTATGTACATATGTGTAGTGCATAGAAAATGATATGGCGATAAATGCGGTTAATTCCTGTGATATTCAAACAGAGCAATACTAGAAAGCATTAACACGAGTTCACAACCATGACATCTCAAAAACGACAAATTCGTAAAATTTACAAATGTCTCTTCATCTTTGGCCTACGTGGCGCGCATTAAGAAATAAGGGCTACTTTCGAACTAGATCCCTACTCCTGGACATAGATTCCTTATTTTTAATGGGTGAAATCGATTTTTTTTTGTTGCTTAATCGGGTTAAGGTAGAATGTGACCACTTGGCGTAATCTGGGCACTCGGCACAAAATGTGTTTTCTTCTGTCTGTGTATATCTCTCTTCGGCATAATTGTGACTTACAAACTAGCCTTATTAAGAAAGCATTAAACAACTTGACTATGCGTGAGAGACTGTGAGAGAGAATGATTGAGCAAGAAAGGAAATTGCGCGAGGAAGGGAGAGAATGAAGAAAGTAATCTTAACCGTGCAGACTCAACCAATTAGTGCTTATTTAACGGCGAAGAAGAAATAATTAGGAAGAAGAACTATTTACTTATGCGCTTGCTATAAGACTCTCGCTTGCTTTAGTTATTATAGCAATCTCCAAAATATGCCTGTTTGGCAGCGCCATGCCAGAATTATGCGGCAAGATAGTTTACGACTTCTTTCTCTTTTTAACTGGAGGCACGAGATTAAAAATATGAAAGATGAAGCTGGATTTATATGGAATCCCTATACGGGAATGCAAGAGAAGACATATGTATGGCGACTGCCATTGACAAAGAGAGCGAGAGAAATATAAAGAGATAGAATTTGTTCATTCCTTCATTCAGTTCACTAACAATAAGCATTCTCTAAAAATTCAGGCATACGCATAATACATCCAAGATGAGGAAGGCGGCGTAGAGAGTAGTTATATTTGATCGCGAGATATATATGGCAACTGCCACTGACAAAAAGTGTATTAATTGCAAGAGTGAGCCAAATAACAGAGGAAGAGAGATTTTGATAACGAAGAAATTGCGAGAGGGCGCAAGGAGAGAGGAAAATGATGGAGGAAATCTTTACAGTGCCTGGCTAAGCGGTCATTGCGGAATTGACAACGAAATCGCGTGAGAGAAAGCAAGGCAACCGCCATCGAGAAAGAAAGAGAGATGAAGAGATTGCGAGCAAGAGACTGTGCTGCTGTGAAATAAATAAGTGCATGATAAACAAATGCCACAGAGAGAAAGAGAGTAGACGCCGGTTTCTCAGCGTTGTAACAAAATAAAGCGGGCAAAAAAGAATAAATTTAACTATTGCATTCTCAGTATAAGTTATTTGCAACTCATATGTAAATCACATGAAACTGTAGATAAAGAACTACCTTGCTTCCTGTAGTGGAGCGGCCACTGCATCGGCAGGCGTCCCGCCGGCCGGACTCGCCATGCGAAACCTGGAATTAGAAAGTAACAGGGAACGATATTGATCTTGCTAGCTAAAGAAAAATAAAGAAACATAAAGGGAGAAAAGATGTGTGCTTGCCATCTGCACACAGAAGCGTCTGAATGACTGTACTGCTGGCAAGAGAAAGAAGAGGCAGACAGAGAGAAAGATTGAGAGTGAAGAGGGCATGCACTGTGAGAGAAACCAAAGGGTAAAGGAGAGAGAGAGTTCATCTTCTAGAGAGTAGCAATGCGCAAGATGGTAACATCCATGCCAGCAGAGCCTGTCTTGCCGTCAAGGGGGTGAGAGAAGCAGGATGACATGGATACGCAGAGAGCGTGGAAGTGTAAAGCGCGGGCGGCGATAGTGATGATATAGAGCTAGAGGCTCAAGGAGAGGGAAATGCAGTTCGATAGAGATGTGAAAGATAGAACTGTCCGTGCCAGCGTAAGGCGTGATAGTCCGAGAGAAGAGAGATGAGAAGCGAGGCAGAGTGCATGAACTTGTGCAAGAAAGAAAGGAATGGCACGAGCCTGGACGGTTCGCGAGGAAGATGTCTTTGTCAGATCAATCTTTGGGTGCCTGATGGAGAAAAGAGAGACATGCATTATTTCTGCTATAGAAGCTAAGAAGAAGTAGCCGAAGCGTCTAACGGCTCTTAACATGCCTTCAAGTATGACTAAGACCAAGAAGAAATACGAATAACCACAAAAAAAATATATGTATGAATACTTAACAAACTGTGAAAGCAAATTAATTATGCGAGTGTTTGTGGCAAATATATCAGCTTAAGGGATATTATGACGAATTCTTATTGCTAGAATATTTCTCCTTTTTTGAATGGCTAATTATCCTGCTCTTTATCCCTTCTGTCCTCAGTATATTGGCAGATGACTTTTCTTTTCACATGCGGTTCTCATTTTACATTCTCCAAATTCGGCAAAAGCAAACCAAATACACGACACATATCCAGCTGCATGTACATATGTATATGATATGCCCTATTCATTCTAATTATGGCTGAGCTAGGGATAACCACCTCTTTTGTACTTTTGAATAACTGCCCTCTTAAATTCTTAAGGTTCGGATCAAAACGCGGCGAAACAACATGCATATCTATGAGCATATTTCTTCTAATGTCTGTTCCAATTATGACTCAACTGGGGACCGTCCTTTTTCTGCACTTTTGAATAATTTGGCATCTTGAATTTTTCTCTTTTTTTAAAATTCAGCTTTAGTAAAACAATCACGATATACATATCTGTATTTATGTATTTTCCAGTGAACTCTGCATGTATGACTCAGCTAGGTATGCCTTCTTTTCCTCTTTTTTGACTGAATTGTAGCTTTTATCATATTTGAGCAAACATCTTGTCCATTATACGTAAACAGGTACTCCTTTCTTTTGTGACTTTCATTATATTTGAGCGAAGCAACTGCTCCTTCCAAAATGCATCAACTGCATGATTTGAAACCTTTCTTTCATGAATTTCTCATTAATTGAGAATCTTCCTATGGAATTCACTTCTTTCATTTTTAAAGTAGTTTGCTTTATGAGCGTGGCAACAGCCACTTTCCATTATCAAATAAACATGCGCAAAATGCTTAAATCTCTGCATGAGAGAGGAATCGAGTACTACTTTCTTCCGAAGCTTATGTCTTATTTAAGCGAAGCAACTGCTTCTTCATTGATGAATTTAGTGCATGATCATAGCATTCTTACACGTTTCGTCCATGTATTTCTGATACATGGGATTGACCTTTTCTCTTAATTTATATAGTAGTTTGTTTGATGAGCGTGGCAACAGCCACTTTATATGCATTATTCGACAAGCATACAAACAAATGTAACTACTTTGAAACTCTGCATGTGAGAGAGAGAAAGATATGACTAACCATGTGCGCACGGTGCACTTTTGAGCAGGGCCGACCCGGAGTTCTCGGGTTGCGGGCAGCAGATCCGTCGTCTTCGTGCCTTCGCTTTTAACAAGGCGCTGTTATAACTTTCCACTGAATGAACCATACATACCGAGGGTATGTATTTACGACGCGGCTATGGATGTGTGCCTCCCGGCTTAAAGAATTACTGAATAGTGGAAAGTAAGCCCTAGTGCCAATTTTAGGACTATTTTACTGGCGCAAAAGCCGCAACAAAACAGTGCCTTATTTTCTCTACGCGCGACTGCAGCTGCTCTCCGCCGGACGCGCCACTCCTTTTTATAAGTGATTGATATAGAGCAAGGCAACTGCCGAAGCTTGGGAAATCGAGAGAGGACAGGAAAAACACATAGATAGGAAAGACACACATGCGGATAGAAGTGTGACAAAGCGGCGCGCTTTCCGCGTTGTCGAGCCGGACACAAAGCATTAAAAAAGGAACTACACTCGCTGCTACCAGTGAGGTTCCCAGCAACAACAACTCTTTAGAGACACATTTATCTACCTTTACATACGCGACAATTAATACGAACACGGCACGGCGGGCTTCCAGAGGGATTACGGTAATAGAGAGATAGAAGAGGGAGTTGGGGTTGTGGGAAGGACTGCCGGCTCTCAGTCCATTCTCTCCTCCTGTCTTCTTTTATGTCGTCCGCCTCAGCGCGTCTCTGAAATCAGCGGATATTATCTGTATTGCGAAAGTAAAGAGATACACAGAGAAGAGAGAGATTTACAGAGAAGCAGATAAAGGAAAGAAGGAATAGAAATAAATAGCTTAACCGGATATGCCATTAGTCATCTTCCCCGTCTGTACGAAAGGCTCTGAGATATGTATGTGTGTACTTTGTACTGTATTCATATTGCGGTCTAACCAGATCCCTTACAGAGTACATTTAAACATTCTTCTGAATGAACAGCATAAACGATCAAAAAAAATGTTTGAAGCAAGAATACATAGTCTCACTATCTTTCTCTGTCTCTCCCCTGTCTTTCTCTGTCTTCTCTTTACTATCTTTTTCTTCTCTTATCTCTCTTTCTTTCACCCTTGGTTTCCCCTGATCTCTCCATCTCCCTCGCTTTCTCTTTTTTTTTTTAAATTAGAGCTAATTTTCAGACCCTTTAATTTGCCCATAGAGTTGTACATTCTCTGTGGCTCTATCAGGTCCTCCCTGTTCAATGGCTCACTCGTCTATCTCACTCTCTCTCTCTCTCTCTCTCTTCTCTCTCTCTCTCTCTTTCTCTCTCTCTCTCTCTCTCTCTCTTTCTCTCTCTCTCTCTTTCTTTCTCTCCCTTTTAACTTCAACATCCCTTCTCCTCGCTCCCCTGACTTTCTAAATCTCTCTCTGTCAAACAATTAGCATTACGATTCGCCTCTCACACTACTTCTCTTCAAATGCTTTCTAACTATCCCACTCTTCTCCAACGTAAGAGGCCGTTTTCTCTATGGCACAACGCCTCACCACAACGAGTCCCGACCCGCCTCTGCTCTCCTCCGCCTCCCCTGCGCACCATTCATTCAATCCTTCAGCCGGTTCATCGGATCGCGCGCTTACTGTTTCTCTTATTCCATAACAGAGTCTTCTCACGTAGTATTAGTCTTTGTTGGTCTGGCAAGGCTTTCCCTAGTCAGTTTTGCATTTCTCCCGCCTGGAGAGCGGTTGAATTCCTGGTTTCCTCTAGCCAAGTCAGCGGTTCAGCGTGTTCTTTGTTAGTGTTGCTGCGATTCATTAAGATAAACCTCGAAAACCCTATCCCTCCCCTCGTCTCCTGCATTCTAAACGATAGTACAACAAGCGTTTGCTTCTACATATAATTGCCATATTTTCTCTATCAGTTCCCCAACCCCCCCCCCCCCCAAACTTTAATTAGAACCCCCCCCCCTCCTCTAATAGTTTCCATCTCTGATATTGTAATTGAAAAATATTACAACTCCCTCTAGTAGAACCCCCATCCAATGGTGCTCTGCCAAACAGTCTAATACGTAGTACCTCAAATGCAAAGTTCAAATGTTTAATGCTCGATCACTTTTAAACAAGACGGCCGAACTTTCAATTCTACTTAAGCAGAATATTCCTATTATAGCTGTCACAGAAACATGGTTGAATTCTACTATTTTAGATTCCCTTTTGTTAGCCGATGAGACAAGTAATTACAACCTTTTTCCGTAGAGATAGAATTAGAAAGAAAGGAGGCGGAGTCGCCATTTTTGTTAGCTCCTGTTTCACAGTTAAGACAATCTTTTCTCTCTCTCTGCCTAATGCCTTTGAACTCCTCTCTCTGGATGTCTTTGTAGATGATGATGCATTTCGTATTATTTTGGTCTACCGTCCCCCGTCCTGCGCAGCTGTAGATAATTCTCAGCTTCTCAAGTATATAAGAGATCTATCTACTTGCGCCCATCCATCACTACTCTTAGGAGATTTTAATTACCCTGATATTGATTGGCATTCTCCTCCTCCCATGGCCCCTCCGGCATCGTCTCAAGCGAAAGAATTTCTAGCCTTAATTCAGTCCTCTCACCTTGCCCAACTTACCCCTTCCGCAACATGTAATGGTCACACTCTGGATCTCATTCTCAGTAATTCCCCTGGCCTTATCTCAGATACCTCCTTGATCCCTCCATTTGCAACTTCTGATCATTCTGCTCTTACAGCAACAATTAATTTGCAATTTACTGTTCCTTTATATACTTTTGTTAAAGATTTTCATAAAGTAGATTATACAGCAGCTGCCCAATATTTATTTCATCTTAATTTGCTTGATGTATTCCATAGAACTTGTGACATTGATGAGATGTATGCAGCTTTTTCGTCGTCCCTTAAATTTGTAGAAGCTAATTTGGTTCCCTATAAGCGCGTTTCGCTTAATGGTGAAAAACTTCCTGAACATATTCACAGACTGCGATCTAGGCGTTATAAAGCTTGGGAACGAAATCTGGTAATTGGTTCTATTGAATCTCGCTCTGAATTTTTAAAACTTAGTCGTATGTATAAGTCCGCCGTCGACAAATACGCTAGAAATATAGAAAAGAAGATTATTGAATCAAGTAATTTCTTCCGTTATGTCAGAAATAGGATTTCTAATGCTCAGAGAGGCGTAGATATTTTAATTGATCAATCCGGTACTAGTTGCTCAGATGACTCTGCTAAGGCTGACCTATTAGCTACTTCGTTTTCTAGTCATTTTATTCAAGACGACTCTTTTCTACCTCCAGTGTTATTCTCCCCATCGCCTATAGCACCCCCGTTTTCTGTTCATTTCGCTCGTCATGATATATGTAATTTGATAGAGAGATAGAAGAACTCTTCTTGCAAAGCTCCTGACCACTTTAATATGCATTTTCTTAAGCAATTGGCCGTTCCCATTAGTGAATGTCTCGAATATATATTCAGCTTTTCATATTGTCACTCGGTTATTCCCTCTATTTGGAAACAATCTATTATTGTTCCTTTACGCAAGAAGCCCCCCTTCTCTGATCCTTCCAATTATAGACCGGTTAGCATAACCTGTTTCTTTTCTCGAGTTTTTGAGCGAATGCTTTGTAAGTCTATTTATCGTTGGTGCGAAGAGGCGCACATCTTGCCTGACGAACAGTACGGCTTTAGGCCAAATAGATCAATTGAGTTGCAACTGTTAGATGCTATGGAGTATTGGACACGTTCTCTTTCTAACTCTCGTACAACTGATGTAATATACTTTGATCATGCCAAAGCTTTTGATAGGGTTTCTCATCGTAAGCTTATATACAAACTTCAGCATTATAATTTTCCAGCTAAGGTCATTAATTGGTTTAAAGAGTTTCTTTCAAATCGATCCTTTGTTGTTCGGGTAGGTACATCAGTCTCTCCTCCAAGACATGTTGTAAGTGGAGTTCCCCAGGGTAGCGTTTGTGGTCCCCTTCTCTTCCTTATATATGTCGCAGATCTTCCACCATTGATAGAACCTACTGGTGCCGTCGTTAAGGCGTTTGCTGATGATATTAAAGTTTACAAGGCTTTCGGTCTTTCGGAGGATAGAGCTTCTCTTCAAAATGCTATTGATATTGTTTCATGTTGGGCCAATACTTGGCAACTTAAATTAGCGATTGACAAGTGCTCTGTCTTGCATATTGGTACTTCAAATCCTAGAATTCCCTATCTCCTTAATGGCTCTCTTATAGGAGCTTGTGATTCTATCCGTGATCTAGGAATCGTTGTTGATCATAGGTTGACATTTTCTGAACATTGTAGAATTGTTACCTCTAAGGCCATGGCAAAACTTCACCAGATATTAAGAGCCCTCAGAAGCAAAAACCCCAACACCCTTGTTTTCGCTTACACCACTTATGTCAGATCAGTTTTAGAGTTTGCTACTAGCGTGTATTCTCCCCATTTACTTAAGGATGTTAAGATTTTAGAAAAAGTCCAGAATTACTTTACTCGCCGTCTATTTGTTCGTTGCTTCGGATATACTTTTGATTCTCTCCCTGATAGTCAATATAGAAACCTCAAACTCTCGTTACCATCTCTCAAGGCACGCCGCGATAACAGAGATTTAGATATACTTCGTAAGCTTAACTTTGGTCGTTGCTATTTGTCCCGCAAGAACCCCCATTATCTTAGTTTTAAGCATTCTAGGACACGCGGTCTCAGCTTCAAGCTTCACGTCCCCGCATCCAGACTTAAATCCCGATCTCATTCTTTCTTTGTAAGGGCCCCGTCTTCATTCAATAAGCTATATAAGAATTCATCGTTAATTATTCCTTAATCTCTTTTATCTCATTCTTAGATAGTGTTCGGCCGTATAGGTTTGCATATTACCATTGCTATTATTATTAATTGTTTACCACGTGTATTACTTGTGATACCGTAATAAATTCATTCAAATGAATCCTGGAGGCATGGGATGCTCTTCCCAATCATTCAAATGCTGCGGTAAAACGGCTGTTCCGAAGGAGAGCTATTATTCTTCAATTTTGAGAGTCAACTATTCTTATCAAACTTTTAGTGTGGCAAATTGAAAATAATATCCTCCCTCCAGTAGAAACTCTCCCTCACAAGCTAATTAAAAATAGTACCTATGGGGAAAATTAGAAATCTAATGCATAGAGAAAATTCGAGAGCGATTAATTGCCCAGTTGCTGTAGTAATCTTAATGTAAATGAGAATAAAGTATTTAAAGCTTGCTCATTAAAAACTATATTCCTTCTAGAATGTCCACCTCGATAAGCTGCAGCAGCGATGACAGCGACTTAGAAGTCATCAGGCCAAGCTCGGAGCTGAATGAGCCAATCGATACCCGATTCCTTGCGAATGTTAGACAAGAAGATCGCATTAAATCAAAGTATACTTTTTTTCTTTTAAACTTTAAATAAAAAATAGCATTTCGGCACTTAATATACATTTGTGTGTATGTATCTAGTCCATATCGCGTGTATTCTTTGTTCCAGTCACATGAAGAAGACAGCGTCAGCCTTCACACTGCAATCGACTCCGATTCATCATCGGAGTACACCGCGGATGATCGCGCAAGCTTTTATTTTTATTATCTCTAATTTTCATTTTTTTTCCTATATTTATAGTTTATTTTTTAGGGAAAAGAAATCGCGTCGAGACAGTCGAAGTGGCTCGCTGCGATAGAAAAGATGATGGTGACTTCGTGGCTCATGATGAGTGCTTCCCAACTCTGGGATTCGTGGAACTTGACGAATCGCAAGAAGACCGCGACGCGTGACAAAACCGCGACGCTTGACAAGAGAGATATCTTCGTTGTGCTCTTCTGCTTCCTTCTGCTTTCCGTGCTTTTGCTCATGGCGATTGTCTTCTTTCCTCGGGCGACAGGTACGATTTTCAAATATGCATAGTATAGTTTAATTATTAGCTTGCTAAATAAAATGCAAATTTATTGTACTACACACATGATTTCTTTATTATGCTATTTATTCATTTAATTGGTTAGTAATCATTAAAGTTTATTTTTCAGACTTCCACAAAGTTGTCATCCAGCCGCTGCCACCTCCAGTCAGCCACGAAGAGAGCATCGTTCCGTCGGCAGAGGAGGAGGAGGAGGCACTTCGGAAGCCCCGCCCCCACACGGCTCACACTTTCGACACGGAAACACGCAGCGCTGAACGCTCCGCCGAAGAGGATGTACAAGGATTTCAAGATTTTTTTAAAACTGATTAACGGAAAAAAACTCTTTGGTACATTGAAAAATTTTTATGATTTAGAAAGAAAATGAATTATGATTAGAAATAACAGCAAGTAATATCTCCCGGACCAAAACGCCCCGGTTTCCAGGCAGGAATCTTTCTTCTCTTTAGGAGAAGGTGAAGCTGAAGCGCGTTCCGCTCCGGTCTGATCAACTTAAGACGGCAACCGTCGACGAGTTGCTGCACGTTATTGATGAACTGCGCAAGGAGGTTCGGTTCTTTGCTTTGCTTCTCTCTCTCTCCTTCTCTCTCTCTCTCTCTCTCTCTCTCCCTCACTCTCTCTCTCTCTTTCTCTTTCTCTCTCTCTCTCACTCTGTTTCTCTATGTTTCTCTCCCTTTCTCTCTCTCTCTTTCATAGTAATCTTCCCCCTCTCTGCTTCTTTCTCACTTCTCTCTCTCTCTTTCTCTCTCTATCTCTCTCTATCTCTCTCTCCCTCACTCTCTCTCTCTCTTCTCTCTCTCTCTCACTCTCTCTTTCTCTATGTTTCTCTTTCATCGTAATCTTCCCTCTCTCTCCTTCTCTCTACTTCTCTCTCACTTATCTTTTCTCCCCCCTTTACCCCCCCCCTCTCCAGCGCATGCACGATGGAGAGCGCACGAGAAAGTCACTGCAAGATTCGCTGATTTTCCTCAACCACGCCTTCCTCATCCTCTTCTCTCTCTTTGGCGTCGCGTCATCCATGACCGTCTTCCTCGTCAATAGTTCGAGACCTAGTCAATAGTTCGAGACCTAGTCAATAGTTCGAGACCTAGTCAATAGTTCGAGACCTAGTCAATTGTTTGAGACCTAGTCAATAGATCGAGACCTAGTCAATTGTTCGAGACCTAGTCAATAGTTCGAGACCTAGTCAATTGTTCGAGACCTAGTCAATTGTTCGAGACCTAGTCAATTGTTCGAGACCTAGTCAATTGTTCGAGACCTAGTCAATCTCGACATCCGGTGTGCCGGTCTGCATGACAGACGGAAGGAGATAGAAAGAGAGAGAGAGAGAGAGAGAGAGAGAGAGAGAGAGAGAGCAATGGTGAGAGAGAGAGAGATAGAAAGAGAGAGAGAGAGAGAGCGATTGTGAGAGAGCAAGAGAGTGAGAAGTTATGGAAACAGTGACCATGTTGATGACTCCATCCATCTGTTATTGTGAACTCGTCGATGGCAAATTGCTGCACCGTCCAGCATGCATTTTTCATACTATTCGTCATATTCTGGCCGAATTCTGTGAGAAGAAATTTTTTAAAGGTAATAGCTTAACGATTCCACAATCTCTGTCTTCTCTCTTCCTGTCTCTCTCACACACTATTTTTCTTAATCGCACCCTCTCTTTTATCTCTCACTCTACCATTCTCTCTCTCTCTCTCTCTCTCTTTCTCAAAATCGACAACATTCTACAAATTTTCTTCGTTTAACCCGTCATGCAGGAAACTATAAATAGTGTGGTTGACAATTTCGATGGTTGCCCTTTGATTGAACTTAACCTTACCTTTATTCTAATTTTTACCATTAGATCATTTATGCCATTTTACTTATTTATTTTTGAATAAAAAATAGCAGAAAAAACAGGCTCCTTAAAATCTCCCTGAAGCCCCCGTCGACAATCCGGCCAATCCTCCTGCTGTCCCCCCTCCAGCTTGTACCGTCTCTGGCAAAGACGAGGCATTGCAGTGGCGCCCCCGGCTTGGTGCGACTCGGTGCGTCGATCCCTACCTCTTTCACCCACACCTATTTTTACTATCCTTGCAATTGAAAGACGACATAGTATTTATGTGTCAATGCTGTCTCATTGAAATACCTTAATTCATGAACGATAAATAAATAAATCTCGGCTAGATATTATATTGACCATCCGAACGCTCTCTTTCACCAACTCTTCTCTTGTGATCCTGTAATTGGCAACTATAAAGGCTCGATCAAACACTAAAATCAAAACACACCGAAATTGACATTCAAATTCTGCTTTATTTTTTTCTCCCGCTCTGTTCTGGTGTGTCATTTTGCTTTTCAACATGTTTTCCTGCTATGCTTGCCAATCACTGGTTGATACGGGTGCTCTCTTCATATCTTATCAAGGCCGCCTTGTTTGTGCCCTCCTCAGTTGTTCGTGTCGGTCAACGTTATCAGCATGTTCTCTTCTTAAGTGCGCCTATTTAGCTCTCTCGCGTCTTCTCGGCCTCTTACTTCGTCGTCAAGAGACAAGAGGAGATGGGCTGTTTCAGCTCGTTCAGCTTTGCTGTTGCCGTGTTGGTTCTTCTTCTTTTTCTTCTTCTTTCAAATATAGCTTCCTTACTATAAATTTTTGCCCTTTGTCATTCAAACCATCCTGAAACTTGGTTGTTCACTTGAGATGTTAATACATTTATAGTCTTCCCCAGGTATCTTTCCTTTTGTTTGGTTGAAAGAAAATGTACCAGATGGGCAAGATTCCTTTGTGAAAATTCATTCTTTTTATTATTTATTATCAGTTTTAACCATAGTTTTTATTTGAATTATCTTTAGTTACGCATTATTCTTTCGGTACTCTTCGACTATCACTACCCCAAAACCCCAAAATTTTTTCAAAATTTTTGGGGTTTTGAAAAAAACATAGTGCGTGGGAACGTTGTGAAACCGGTTTACAGTTCGAAAACGACAAAATGGTGTAAAATGAAGGTCATATTCGTGTTCCTCGTGTCAAATAGCCCCCTTAGCGAGATCTGCAACGCGATCTGAGCCAAAAACATTTTCCCACAGAAGTGACTGTAACTTTTTTAAATGACATTATAATTAAAAGCGGATGTTATATTCGTGTTCCCCGTGCCAAACTACCCCCCTGAGCCAAGTTTCAGGAAAAAAATTTTTTTTGAAATTTTTTTGGGGTTTTGGGGTAGTGACAGAGCCGGTAACGGCCCGGCCCGGCCCGGCCCGGCCCAAAAAAGTTGGGCGGGCCCGTGAGCCCGTTTGGGCCCGATAAGCACACGATGTCGTCAAGTCAGGACGATAGGTAGCATTATTAAGTGCAAAACTTTCTTCATTTGTCCATTTTTCCCCTTAAAACTTTTTATTCAATACATTAAAATGAATGTTCATAGCATGAGCATGAAAAAATCTGAATTTCAAAATGCTCTGTAGCTTGTCGGACTTTTTCCCCGGAATTTTTTTAAAAAGCGGGCTCAAACGGGCCCACGGGCCGGGCCCGGAAATCGCCCAGACCTAGGGCCCGACGGGCCGGGCCGGCCCAAAAATTTTGGGCCATTTACCGGCTCTGGGTAGTGATAGTCGAAGAGTACCATTCTTTCTTATTATCTTTTCCAGTGTCGGTCTCGGCGTGTCCTTCTACTCTCTCCATCGCCGCTACGGCGACCTCAACAGGATTGACTGCCGCGAGTATCACTTGGCGCCCGCGCCCAAGCTGCAAGGTTGGCGGGCGGGTGACGTGGCCATGGTCCATGGAAAGGAGAAAGGGTGGTCCGATGGATGGCCCCTGAAAGTGAGTGGGTGTGAGGCCCAGCCGGAACCATAATGGCCTGGTTTTGCGGATTCACAGATTTTAAAAGTTTACAAGCAAATATGTTTTTTTACGGATTACTACTACCAAGTACTGATGAATGATTTATCATAGTGCAACCGTTGCGCGTCTTGCTGGAGAGCTTTTCTTACACCATCATATTGGTCTCCAGATCTTTTTTTCGACTGCGCTCATTTCCTTGTTTCTTGCTTCTCACTTTTCAAAATATCAACAACGAAAAGGACCTACAAATGGGATAAAGAATGCTTTTCCGTGCTTTAGATCTCTCCTGTTCACTTTATTCTTTAGTTGCTCTTCAGGGGCCTTGGATTTATAACAAATCTTTGATTCGTATTTATCATCCTTGAGATATGTTGCTAATATAAATATTAAAATAATTAAATTTATTTGCATCAACAAGTATTCCTTCTGTGCTATAAATATATAATAGATTCATCAGTTCTTCTAATTAATTGACCGTTCCATTTAATTGTCGGCCATTCTAGGCGCCCTCTCCGTGAACAACGCGCTGGAGAAGGCTGACTACATTCTGCTCAATCAGATTGCTGGGCCTGAGTCGCTCATCGTTGAAGGGGGTCAGCAGGGGTATTATTATGATTATTAAGTTTAAGTTTATTCCACAATAATAATATTATGATTATGATTATTATTTTTATTGTTGTTATTATTATTATTATTATTATTATTATTATTATTATTATTATTATTATTTAAATTTTATTAGTTGTTGAATTTTAATTATAATTTTTCTGTAAATTAATTTTTCCTATTAATTTTTTTAAAGATCGCATTTACGCGACACTGGCCGATGGAAGAATCGTCACGATTGACAAGGGCGTCATCACGCGGGAGCTTCGTCTGACCAAGGAGAAGAATTGTGGTGCGTCATGGAGAGGCACTGGGATACTGTAGATAAAGTAGTTTTTTTTAAGTATAATAGTTGGTGGGCTTCTGTGTTGGTGAAGAAGCTACTGGTATAGACAAACTAGTAATTATTATGAAGTTTTGTTAGTGGACTTCTCTGTATTTGGTGAAGAATTCAAGAGAAAAAATATTCCAACAAGCATCGTTGAGAGTTACTGGTATACTGTAGTTATTGAAAGGTTTTTGAACATAGTAGTTGGAAGCTTTCTGCATTTGATGAAGGATTACTCGTATACTGTAACCAAAGTAGTTTTTCTAGTATAGAAGTTAGGGGTAAATAATTCACCAAATTCACTCATATTTTATTAAGCGATTCTTTATTACTATTATATTTAGCTGCAAAAAGCTATTTTTTATTGTATTTGGTGAAGAATTTAAAACAATTTTAAGTTTAACAAGCGTCATGGAGAGTTACTGGTATACTGCATTCAAAGTAATTTTTTATGGTAGTTAGTGGGCTTCTGTATTTGGTGAAGAATTCAACTGATTTATAATTTTAACGAACAGGAATTTCGAGAAGATTTTTCAATTTAGTAAGACAGCGCTTTCCTCTTTTTTTTAAATAAAGAAAGTAGATTTTTGAAACAAAATTTGATAGCTATATAAAATTCCAAAATCCTCTTCGACTGTGACTATTATTCTCTTGATAATCTACCCCGTCGCTTTTACTCTCATCCAAATTATTTCCTTCAAAATTTGAATGTGTAAACTAATAGCGCTTGCTAAATTACCAAACCAATATTAAAAATGCGTTACCATTGCGATTAACATTATTTCTACTGAGTGGTGTGGAACGAGCATTATGACAATTCAGCAAACGACTAAAATAGTAGCGCTGGTTTATGAAAACCACCTGTATAGGATGATCCTCCATTCTCTCACATTCAGTCCATTTCTATGCATAAGCTTCGTTTCTCTATATAATATCCCCGTTGCCATATTCTCTTTCTTCCTCTGACTTTATTTCCCTCCTCCATTTCGCTGTCTCTCTCTCTCCTCACTCTCTTTCTCTCCCTGTCCTCTCTCTCTCTCTCTCTCTCTCTCTCTCTCTATCTTTTTCTCTTCCTGTCCTCTCTCTCTTCTCTTTCTTTCTCTCCCTGTCCTCTCTCTCTCTCTCAATTTTTTCTTCAAAATTTTATTTTTCAATTTCCGATTAGGGTAAAATAAAATTGTATTAAAAAATTTTTCCAATAGCTAAATTACCATGCCTGTAATAAATATGCGTTATTATAATAGGCAAATAGCTCGGTCACATGAAAACCACCTGTTCGCGCAATGATGCCTCATTCTCTCAATCCATTTTTTTATGTCTGTTTCTCTCTCCCCTCTCTCTCTCTCTCCGTCTTCTTTCTCTCTCTCTACCTCCCTCCTCTCTTTCTCTCTCTCTCTCCGTTTCCTTTCTCTCACTCTACCTCCCTCCTCTCTCTCTCTCTCTCTCTCTCTCTCTCCCTTTCTCTCTCTTTCTCTCTCTCTCTTTCCCCCCTCTCTAGCTCTTTTTCTCCCTCTGTCTCTCTCTCTCTCTCTATTTCCCTCCATTTTCAGGTACCTTCGAGAAAGAGCCCTCGTGTGGCCGGCCCCTCGGCATTCGGCGGCTGAACAAGGATGAGCTCATTGTTGCCGATGCTTACCTCGGCGTCTTCGTCATCAATCCAAACACAGGTTGGGTCCCGTCGCGACAGTTTCATTTTCAAACTACCATAGTATCTTTGATTTTTTTCTCTTTTACGTTGCTACAGTGTCATTCGGCTCCCTGAATTTAAAAAAAAACCTAATTGTTTTTACGAATTAAAAATACTAATATCACAACAACTGTATTTTCCTACAGTAATATACAAGGACATAAAAACAATAATGAATAAAAATATGTTCAGCTGATGTTAGAAGAGTGCTCGATTCGCGTGTTGCGATTGCTGGCTCTCTTCCACGCTTCCTCAATGATATCGATGTCAGTTTTCGGATATTTGAGCTCGGTTGACGGTTGACTTTTTAATAAATCTAAGGACCAAAAAATTTTGCAAGCATTCCTGGGGCATTTTTGTCCCGCTTTATTTCCATCTTCTTGCCTCACTTTCCTGTTTTGCAAGCATTATTTGAAACAATCGCAATCGCTTGGAGATTACTGTTAAGATTTTATTAAATTAGATTTCTTTAAATTAAATATTTCTGACGATTTCTATGCTACGTTGGATTTACTAATTTTACATCGCTTACCGTTCGTAATTTTTCAGTAGTTGCAAAGATAATAAATAAACTTTCATTACATGTTAAGCCGCGCGTACATAGCAATAGTTAATTCCCATAGACTGCTTATGTTATTTTGCTGCCAGGGAAAACCACCTGGTGACTTGCTATTGACTTTGTTACTAAGCTTATCGGGAACATTTATTGAACAAAGTATGTGGATTTAATTAAAAAGGGAAAGAAACGTCCAAAAAAATGTACTCATGACACTCAAAGAATATTGCTTACCATTAGC
Organism: Allodiplogaster sudhausi; assembly: GCA_945643635.1. Taxonomy (NCBI): domain Eukaryota; kingdom Metazoa; phylum Nematoda; class Chromadorea; order Rhabditida; family Diplogasteridae; genus Allodiplogaster; species Allodiplogaster sudhausi. Next base: position 655,480 of record CALZFC010000265.1, on the reverse strand, counting down.
CTTGTGTAGACAATTTCGTCTTTAAGTTTTTTAAGGGAAGTATCAGGCGAATAATTATACAGTAGCGCTAGAGAATCAGTTTGAATGCGCGCGCTCATAAAGTTGCCTGTCGCTAGGCCGAGAGAGCATGTGAAATAGGAGGGCGGCTCTGACCTACCGTAGCTAATCCTCTACCCTCTAATTTTCTCGCTACTATTGCTCAGAATATAATGGGAGAAAATCGCTCAAACTTTCTGTATGTATGTTTTACGCCAAGACGAGCTTATCCATACAGAAAAAAAGACATGTTAATTATTCCCCGGATACCTCCTTTGATGCAAAAGATATATTTTAGAAATAAATTTAAAAAATTTTCTTTAGATTCTCAACTCGGATGAGGTCCTCGTGACGGACTCTTCGTACAAGAACGACAGAAGACATTTCATGAACGAGATTCTGGAAGGTGGAGGAAACGGAAGGTCAGGGCAATGCTTTTTTTTA